>CM038679.1:331327408-331775118 GCA_021605205.1 Aegilops longissima
TCTTTGTTATGCTATTTGGCACCGGGCTCGACTAGTCGGCCCGGGACTCGCCATATGGGCTATGAAATGCTTCCTGCAATGACAAATAACGTCGGTGCCTAAGCCGCCTCTGTCGAAGTCAGAGCTTCATGAGCGACTGTTTGGTGAGCAGGAGTATGGAAGAACGGGCGCCCACACGAAAAAATGGCTAAGGACCCAAAGCATAAACATAGTTTAAGTCGGCTTCCAGCCCCGTTTTGCAAAAACTGACTCTTAAGTAGTCGGCTTGCCGCTTTCTACCCAACTTGTTTAAAGACTCTAAAAAATGGCCAAGTGCTTGCCTTCTCAAAGGTAGCCAAGCACTTGACCCAGACGGCAGTCCGCAGAGCGATTGCCCGATGGGCAAGGCGGCAACTCAGGGAAGGCGGCAAAGGAAAAGGCCATAAGAGCAATAAGCAAGGAAAGATAAAATTAGAATAATATTTACACAGCTTAGGCCCTTGGCCGGATCTTCGGACAGAGGTTCATAATACACCCCGCGGGTGGAATTGTACGAATTAACAAGTTCTTTCAAAGACTATCAAAACAGATAAAATAAAGGCGAGACAGCGGCCTAGGAAGCGGCAGATGGGGTCGGAAGGCCGGAGGCAACGTCGGCATCAGGCACCGGGGCGGCCGGCCGGGCGCTCTCGGCTTGATCGTCTCCGGCGGCAGCCGGCCCAGACGGCGCGGCTCGTTGCTGGAGGCGCGGTCGAGCCGAGGCTGGTCGCCGCCTTCCGCCTTCGGGCGCCTCCATCTAATCTCCGTCCGCCGCCTCGTCTTCCTCCTCGGCTGGAATAGATCACCTCCGCGAGTCCTCGTCAGTAGTCCGGGTTCATCGAACCACTCGGCGCCGCCCCACCGTCCTCAGCCCGCTCAGGGACGAAGACGCTGGTGTCCGTGTAGTCGGCAATAGTCGGCAATAACCACTCCGGCGGCGCCTCCCCGCGGCCAGCAGCTCCGCCTGGGCCTCTGATCGAAACGCGGCCAGCCGGTCCAGATCCAGCCCTGGATACCACGCCTTGACGAATTCCAGGGCCCGACGCGCTCCAGCCCGAGCCGCGGAACCCTTCCAGGCCTCAAGACGGCCAGCCGCGACCTCCAGCCAGTCGGCGGTCCGGCTGGGAGTGCGCAGAACCAGCATGTCCGGCCACAGAGCAGCGATCGCCTGGGCGCCGACACGCAAGCCGGGCAAAGATCCGATGGTTGCCGCAGACGAGCCTGAATGCTCAGGAGCTGCTCGTCAAGAGTCCGGGGGGTATTGGCAGCGATCTCAGCAACACTCACCCTTCGCGCCTCGCGATCAGCCTCGATGGCTTGATTGGCCGCCTGCGTGTGGCCGGGGAAGAAGTCTGCCAAAACAAAGAAGAAGCAAGTCAAAAACTAGGAGTCGGCCCGACCTATAGTCGGCGGCCCAAAGGAAGAAGTAAAAACAAACTCACCGTCGACGATGTCCTCTATTTCATGGAAGCCAGAGGTTAGCAGTGCTTCCTTGTCGGTCCAGGAGGAGCGCTCGCTCTCGAACTCAGCCAGGAGAGCAGCCTCTCTCTTCTCCGCCTCGTCCTGCGCCGCCTTAAGCATCTCCCTCTGCTCTGCCTGCTGCGTAGCCAGCAGGTCGCACTCTGCGGCGAGCTTGCTGCACTCCTCCTCCTTGGCGCGCAAGGCGGTGTTGGCCGTACCCAGCTGCCGCCGAAGAGTGGCGCTGGCCTCTGAAGAATAAAAAGAAGAAGGACGCAAAGTCGCTGGCCTAAGAAGGTCGCCAGAAGATCCGCCCGATCACAAGCGATCGCCTCAATCTCGGGATTACAGCGGGTGGTTAGCGCGCGCCTCGCCAAGAAGAAAACTCACCTCGGCTCCTCGCCAAGTCGGCAGTCCGCTTGCCCAGCTCCTCAATGTTGCGGTTGCAGGCAGTGGCGTGGAGGTTGTGATACTCCCGTGACAAGAATTTCAGACAAAGGTAAAAATTTGGAAGTCAGCAAATAGAGTTCCGAGCCGCCTACTCAGCAGCCGGCCCGAAACTCGGGATTACACCAGCAGGTAGGGCGCCTCACGCAGAAGAGCGAGAAAAAATGCAAAGAAGAAACATACCCGTACGGCGGCTCACGACGCCAGGTGCGCCTTGGAGCAGTTCTGGATGGCGTCGCCCTCAGCTCGCAGCTTCGCCTGGACGTCGAGTAGCGCCATGTTCAGCGGACCTGTGCCGCCTCCTCGCACCCACCCAATGGTCGCGGCGCTTGTCGCCTCAGCGTCTGGAATGGCCGAGCTGGGGCGCCGGTCCCCAAGGGGCGCGGCGCCGAAGTTGCCTTCTCAAGAGGGCGTCGCGCTGGCGAGGCGACCTGAAGAAGCAGCCTCGCCATAGCCTCGTCGTCGGTCGGCGATAGGCGGGTCCGCCGGCTGTTTGCCTCGCGCGCTCTCAGACTGCGGTGGAGGCGGCGGGGGCGGCACGGCCGTGCCCGACAGGGATGCCTCGCCGCCTTCCCTCTCCGCGACGGGGACCTCACCGCCGACTCCCTCCGTCTGCCCCATGAACTCCGGCGGCGGCGGCGCAGAGCTCAGCGGGGGTGACGAGCAGCGCCGACTGGAGGCGCGCGGCCTCCCCGGCTCGCCTCTTGGCTGCTGTGGCGGCTCGACCTCCTCTAGTTTTTCTCGGGCGGAAGCCGCTTTCTCCTCGAGACGGGCGCCCCTCCTCCTCGTCGCTGTCACATCCCAGATAGACCATGCATTAGGTGTGCATCATGTTTAAATTTCATTTGAATTTGAAATGGGGAAGGCAGAAACCCCGAACATCCCCTCCTTAAAAGAACTAGGGTTTACTAAAATTTATTTCAATGAATCGAAATGCCCTTCAAAATGCTCATCCTCTTTGTTTGGGTTCAGAACCCATGTCAAAGGAGGTGCACCATTTTCTAGGTCACCTAAGGGTTCTAGAATTAATCCACAAGTTTTTGAAATGAGCATTTCAAATTATCAAAAATATTTTAAATGTTCAAAAATTGTCAAACCAAAATGTTTCATGTTGGGAATATTCCAACAAGTGACCAGGAGCATTTTGGTAATTTTTAAAATATTTTGGTATTTTTAAAAACCCCAACAGAGTTACAGAAAATAGAAAAGCTTAAAAAAAGGAAAAGCTTTACTGTCAGCTCGCGACCGCCCACTGGCTGCCCAGCCCAAAGAGCATGGCCAATGAGTTGCTTGGCTCGGCCAGCAGCAACCTGGTGCTTGGCGCCAGGGCGCGCCACGCAGCTGGCCGCCGCCTGCTTCACCCCTTCGCCGCCTCGCCGCCTGGGACGGCCTCCACGTCGTCGCCCGACCCTGTGACACCCCATTCTCCCCCCGCTCCTCTCTCTCGCTCTCCCCAACTGGCCGACGCCATCGCCGACGCGCCACCGCCGACGCTGCTCCCGCCGTCCATGCTCCTCCCCACCATGTCCAGCAGCTCCGCCGCACCCCACTAACCCTAGCTAGCCAAGTTCCGCTCGCTCTAAGTGCCCCGGTTACTACACCGACCTCGACCGAGCTCGAAGCCGCCGGAGATCCCCATCGCCGCCGCCGCCGATCGACCGCCCCGACCCCGACGAGGCTCTATACGGGTTCACTGTGAGCCTGGCTACTCCCCGCCCTCTCCGCTCTCTTCCTCTTGCACCACAACGAGCGACGCCGATCACCCGAACGATCGCCGCTGGAGCTCGTCGCCGACGAGGCTCGCCACCCAACGGCCGCGCCACCCTGTCCATCGTGACTCACCACGCCCCAACGGGCCTAACTATGCACTTCCGCAAGGCCGCCGAGCCCTCTAGCAACAAACCCGACATCACCCGAGCCCCCCGCCGCCCGACTCGTCGCCGGCGCCCACTCCGCCACCCCTAACCTAACCCGACCCCACCAAACACCGCGGCTCATCTCCAGCTCCACGTAGATGCTCCTCGCCTCATTTGGTGCCCGAAAGTGCAAAAGCACTTTGCTCCGCCATACTGCCTCTCTGCAAGCGGCTAGACGCCGGCGAGTTGACCACTGACCACCGACCGTGGGCCCTGTTGACTGTCTGAGTCAATGACAGGTGGACCCCGGTTAACTAATTAGGATTAGTTCTAATTAAGTTAATTAGTTTAAACTAACCCTGACATGCGGGTCCCACTGGTCAGTTTGACCTCGACGACCCGCTGACCCTGACGTCCACGCTGACCTCATGCTGACGCATTAATTCAAATTCTGGATTTATTTTTATATAGTAAATTCCAGAATATAATTCAAATTTCAAATGCTTATAACTTTTATTCTATAACTCCAAATGCAAAGATTTATATATGAAAAATTATCAGAAAAATACACTCTATCCATTGGTACAGGTTTCATGCATGTTAAAACAAGTTAACTATGCTGAATAACCAGAATAAGATATTGCACCATTAGGACTAATTCAAATGAGCTATCATTTGGATCCTTGATTCAAATGAGTTCATCCCCTGATCTTTCAACTTGCATTAGGCCAACACACATCCATATTTCCATGTCATAGCATGCATCATATTGTTGCATATTGTCTTGTGTGTTTATTTTGGTGTGCTTTCATGATAGGTTCTGTCCCCGAAGATAACCTCGACTACCCATCTCAAGGGCAGTTCTCTACCCAGTTCCATCAGCAAGCAATTCATTGATCATTCGATACAAACCCATGTTCTCGCTTCGCTCTCGTTTCTGCATTAAGACAACGCGATCCAACTGTTGTGTGCTGCGGTAGTTGAACCCACTTCCTTTGCATGACTGTCATTGCCACAAGAATTAGATGAAACCCACTAGTATGTGTAGGAGTTGATTGAGCCATGTTTGTGATTCCTACCATGCTATGCTTGCTATGCTTAGAGTTGTGTCAGTCTGGCTCATCGGGATGATGAACTGGAGTGAAAGGTTGTGTTGGTTCGAGAGTGAAAGTGTTGAACACGATTTGGTAAAGGTATCGATGAGAGGCCATGTAGGAGTACATGGTGGGTTGTTTCATTGAAGCCGAACTTAAGAACTGAGATCTGTGTTTGTGATCCATGAACTAGCTACTACCACGCATTGGGCCCGAAACCAATGGACCCTCTCGGCTTCTTAACCACCCTGTTCATAGTCCGGAGTTGCAAGTAGTTTACGGTGTTTGTAGCATGTTGGGGGCATACGCAATGCTGACCTTAGGGGTGGGTTGTGTTGCGGTAGGCACTGTGGGTCGGTGTACCGAAAGTGCCGTTTGGTATCTCGGGAACCCTGCACACATCGTTCGGGCTGTATGGGAAACCTCGGCGGACTCCTGGATGGAACCGAATAGGCGATAAACCTGGACTAGGGACTTGAGTGTTTAGGTAGGTGTGGCCGACACCCACGTTGGGCTTCCGCTTGAAGGTTGTTTAGTACATGTCGTAAACGCATTTATAAGTGGTGAGAGCGTGTGAAGAAGTATACCCTGCAGGGTTAAATATGATCTATTGAATAGCCGTGTCCACGGAGAAGGACTTGGGTTACCTATATCAGTTCATAGACAAGTAAATGGATACTACTAAAAGCCTCAAGATAAGTGTGAGTATCGTGGATGGCCCTCTCGGGGATGACGAGAGAGGATCCACGGTGGAGTATTGTGATGGTGATTAGTGGACTCGTGTGCGACAAAATGCTTTACAAAGTGTGTCACGTAGGATAGCTTAGCCAAGAGTCAAAGCTGGCTTGCTGCAAATAACTCCACTTCCTTCCTTGAGAATGTGCATGTATGATAGGATTCTGTGGTAAGACTTGCTGAGTACTTTTGTACTCATGTTTGCTTAATCAATATTTTCAGAGGACTATACTACCCTCCGATGGATTCTATGTAGATGTTGACTTGACGAGTAAGCTAGCCACCGGTGGCGATCTAAGACTTGTGAAGGGCCATTGTAGATAGAAAGGCTCCAACAAGCTTTCTTTCTTTCTAGAGTCTGCACCTGGACATAATTTGCTTCCGCATGTGCTTGTATGATTGTATGACTTGAGTGTTGGGTCATGTGACCCCTACCTGTATGACTATAGTTATGTATGGCTCCTCTGAGCCACTTAAATAAAGTACTTGAGTTGTAGAGTTTTGTTGTGATGCCTTGTTGTATTTGCTCATATCGGGCATATTGCGTGTATGATTGAAATGCTTGGTATGAGTGGGATCCGACAAACTAGTTGTTTATCCTTGGCAGCCTCTCATATGGGGAAATGTAGTCTCGTGCTTCTGAGCGATAGTAGTCCGCTACATCCGGTTCACGGAGTCCCGCTAGCCAAAGACTACTGCTTGGACACTTGACTGGCCGGCATGTGATTCATTTCATTCCTATGTCTGTCCCTTCGGGGAAATGTCACGCGGTGATACTTGGAGTCCTGCCTAGCCTGCTACAGCCCGGGATACCGGAGTCCTGTTAGCCCAGTGCTACAGCCCGAGTTCATACGTTGATGACCGACATGCTCGAAGTGATTCATGTATGCCTGTCCCCATAGGTTAGTGCCGCTTTGGGTTCACGACTAGCCATGTCGGCCCGGGTTCTTTGTCATGTGGATGCTAGCGACACTATCATATACGTGAGCCAAAAGACGCAAACGGTCCCGGGCCATGGTAAGGCGACACCCGTGGGAATACCGTGCGTGAGGCCGCAAAGTGATATGAGGTGTTACCAGCTAGGTCGATGTGACTTGGAATCGGGGTCCTGACAGCGTTGGCATCAGAGCAGGGCTGCCTGTAGGTTCGCTAAGCCAAACTGGTCGAAGTTGAGTCTAGGAATGCTTTAGTTATATGTAGGGGAATTGATTGTGGGAGGGAACGTAAGGCTCTTTTACTTCTTTACCTTATGCCCTCTGATCTGAGTCATCCTCTTCTCATTCGACGTGGGTATAGGACTAGGCTCTCTTCTCTCTATCAGGTTCACGTGTTACTAATCCGTAGTAACTTATAGGATTGTTGGTTACATCCTCAGTTCAGTGCTACTAAGTTTTAGTATGCTATCATTTGAACCAGAACCTTGATATGATGTTGTTGAGTGGTTTTGCAAATCTGATTTTGAATGTCTCAAATCTGATTTTGAGCATTTACAGATGTTATGCTGCCCGATTTTCCCTGGAAATTCTAATGCCTTTGCATTATGGCTGTGCTTTCAGATGGCCACCGTGCCCCGTAACCAAGTGGTTCACCGACTCGTTGCATTGATGTGTGCGGTCACACGGCCATGTTGGTTAGGGTGATGATTGAGGCTGGTTATCGATGGTATCCTGAATATACCGTCGAGGAGCAGTTTAGGGATTTCAATCAAAGCCAATATCTATGCACGGTCCGGATTTACCCATCTTACCCCGGAGCTACTGAGCCACTTCACTGTTCTTATGGGCTCGGAATCACTATTGGAATGTCTGTGCAAGATGCAGCCTATTCCATGATGACTATTATTCGAGCCAGAACTGCTTTGCTGAGCAACACTGATTTCCGCTATATGCCAGCATCCCTTCCTGGGGCGCATGGCTACCTTCAGGGTTTGTACAGCGATGCATCCCATGAGGACTCACTCCTCCGTACCACTACTGAGTTGCTGGAGGACAAGGACCGTGAGAACCGGGCCTTGCGTATGGAGCTGTTTAATGCCCGTTCTGACCACTGGTGTCACAGCCCTAGAATTGCTTGACATTAGTTGCATTAGGGCATTCATGTCATCATGTTAATTTCCATGAAAATTGAAATGGGGATTTGTGAAACCCTCAGAATCACTTTTGGAAATGACCTAAATAAAAATCGCTCCAAAAAGGTCCAAGAAAATGCTCATGTGGCCCTCTGAAAATATTGGGCAGAGTTAACAAACTAACCAATATTTTTAGGATCTCATAAGTATTTATTTTGGGCATTTGGAATTAATACGATAAATATTTGCCTTGGATATATATTACTATATATATAAAATATTGTCCAAAGTTGTGCTCTTTTGTTGGGGAGCTCTGGAATATTATAGTTAGCCCCTGCAAAAATTGGCATGATTAAATAAATTGATTTAGTATTTTATCTGGATCAAAAACAAACAGAACAAAATAGAAAACAGAAACTAAAATAAAAAAAGAGAGAGTGCACCAGGCCTCACCAAGCAGCCCACCCACTGGCGCCCAACTGCCCAGCCTCTCTTCCCCCTCGCTGGCCGGCCGGTTGGCCCAGCCCACCAGCCGCCCCACCGCTCATCGCCTTCCTCGCTGTAAGTAGGAGAGGCGAGGCGGATGAAGGCGATGCCGCGGCCACCTCCTGCTTGCGCTGGCGGCCTCCCCGACCTCCTCGCGACACCTGGAACAGCCACGCGACCCCTGGCCCTCTCACTCTCTCCCTCGAACGCCTCCCTCTCCTCTGCTCCCTCCCTCTCGCCCGGACCGAGCGGAGCTCGTCGCCACCGCACGCCGTAGCCACGGCCACAGGCCCTCCCTCGCCTCGCCGATGTGCCCATGGCCTCCGCCTAGCCCCTCTCCTCCCTCCTCACCAAGCCCCCGACGCCGGAGCACCCCGAGGCGCCGCCCCACCATTTCTCTCGGACCCGCCCTGGTCGCCGCCGTAAATTCACTGCCCGGTGCCCACCCGAGCTCACCGACGGCCTCCTCGCAACCACGGTGAGCTCCCGAGTCGATCCCCCTCTTCTCCGACCCATTCTTCCCTCTAACTACCACCCCCCGGATCAAACCCGCCGCCGCCATCTGCGTCGCCGGCGTGGCCACAGCCACGATGGCTCGATTCGAGGACGCCATCGCTTTCACTGCACCAGAGGAGCCCGTAGCACCCACCCTTCCGCCTACCGTGCCCCTAGCGCCAACCCAAGACTCTACCCGAGCTCCGCCGCCGATAGCACGTCGCCGGTGCCTCTACCGTCCGCCCGAGCTCTAACTACCCCACCAAGAACTTCAGGCCCCCCGGCTCCCTCAGAGGTCCTCTCCCGCCTCTTTTGGTGGCGGAATGGCCATCTGCACTTGCTCGCCGCTCGACGTCGCCGGCGTCTGCCGCCGGTGGCGATGACCCTTTGACCGGGGTTTGACCACCCCTGTCATCGACATGCGGGCCCCGCCCGACTAACTACTCTAGTTAGGTTTTAAACTAACTTAACTAACCGGGTTAGTGCTAATTAACCAGATTAGTTTAGTTAGACACTGACGTGTGGCCCCCACACGTCAGGTTTGACCTGGACGGCGCCCAGTTGACCCGCTGACGTCACACTGACGTCAGGCTGACGCAGTAATCTCCTTTTATGGATTTAATTTAATTCAGTAAAATTCAGAAAATGTCCTAAACTTCTAAAAATCATATAAATTCAACCGTAACTCGGATGGAAATAATTTATATATGAAAAATGATCAGAAAAATATGAAGAATCTGTTTATGCCATGATCATGCATGTTTGAACAAGTTAACATCACTGAATAGGATGAATCATGATTAGGTAAGTTATGAATAGCATTTGGAGTTGGAATTCAACCATGTTTGAATTCCACTCCAACTAACTTGGATTATTATTGCATTAGGTAAATTCAGTACCTTAACATGATCATGCATCATATATGTGCATTGCATTGATTGTGTTCTCTCTTGTTTGCCGGTAATTGTCCCTCCCTAGAGCGATGTACCGACGATGATTATTCGATGACACCGATGAAGAACTATATTATCTTGAAGTGCCTGCAAGCAAAACCCCTTGTTCATTTCGATATAATCCCACTCTCTCGCTCCTGCTCTATTTTACTGCATTAGGACAACAACGACTCATGTGTTACTTGCTGCGGTAGCTGAACCCTTGATCCTTTGCATGACTGTCATTCCACAAGAATTAGATGAAACCCACTAGCATGAGTAGGAATTGTTTGAGCCCATGTTGTGCCTACTCATTTATGCTTGTTTGTCATGCCTGCTCTTGCTTAGAGTTGAGTCGGGTCTGATTCATCGGGAATGAATTGGAATTGTTATGAACATGTCCTATTGTGTGTGAGCTAAGTGTGTGAACACGATTTGGTAAAGGTAGCGGTGAGAGGCCATGTAGGAGTACATGGTGGGTTGTCTCATTGCAGCCGTCCTCAGGAACTGAGTTCTTTGTTTGTGATCCATGATACAGCTACTACCACGCATTGGGCCCGAAACCAATGGACCCTCTCGGCTTCTTGACCACCCTTGTCCTCATCAAGGGAGTTGCAAGTAGTTTCGTGTTTGTAGCATCTTTGGGGCCGCACGCAACGCTGACCTTAGGGGTGGGTTGTGTTGCGGTAGGCACCGGGTCGTGTACCGAGTGCCGCTTGGTATCTCGGGAACCCTGCACACATCGCTCGGGCTGTATGGGAAACCTCGGCCGGACTCCTGCGGATGGAACCCGAATAGGCGATAAACTGGACTAGGGACTTGAGTGTTTAGGTAGGCGTGGCCGACACCCACGCTGGGCTTCCGCTTGAAGGTTGCCGAGTACATGTCGTGTAAACGCGGTAAGTGGTGAGAGCGTGTGAAGAAGTACACCCCTGCAGGGTTTAATATGATCTATTCGAATAGCCGTGTCCACGGAGAAGGACTTCTGGGTTGCCTATATCAGTTCATAGACAAGTGAAAGTGGATACTCTAAAATGCGCAAGATAAGCGTGAGTGCTATGGATGGCGTTCTCGTAGGGAGACGGGAGCGGTCCATAGTGGTGTATTGCCATGGTGAATATGTGGACTCGTGTGCGCCACCTCAAAAGAGTTACTTGCAGTCGTAGTTCAGGATAGCCACCGAGTCAAAGCTGGCTTGCTGCAGTCAAACTCCACCACCCCCTTTTGATAATGATGCATATGTAGTTAGATCTGATGTAAGTCTTGCTGAGTACAATTGTACTCACGTTTGCCTATTCTATGTTTTTGCAGAGAGACGCTCGGCCTCGCTAGTAGTTCCACGTGGACTTCGACGCTTAGCTTGTTACCTCAGCTACGATCTTGTGCCTCGGCAGATCTGGTAGATAGTCGCTTCTCAGCCCTTTTCATTTATAGTTGTGCGTACTCGGACATGTTTAGCTTCCGCTTGTGCCTTGACTTGTATGTTTTGAGTGTTGGGTCATGAGACCCATGTTTGTAATATCTCGCTCCTCGGAGCCTAATGAATAATATTTTGAGTCGAGAGTTATGTTGTGATGCCATGTTGTATCTACGCATATTGAGCATAATGTGTGTATGTTTGAAATGCTTGGTATGTGTGGGATCCGACAAACTAGTTGTTTATCCTTGGCAGCCTCTCATATGGGGAAATGTAGTCTCGTGCCTCGAGCGATAGTAGTCCGCTACAGCCCGGTTCACGGAGTCCTGCTAGCCCAGACTACTGCTTGGACACTTGATGGCGGCATGTGTTTCACTTCGTTCCTATGTCCGTCCTTCGGGAAATGTCACGCGGTGATACTTGAGTCCTGCCTAGCTGCTACAGCCGGGATACCGGAGTCTGTTAGCCAGTGCTACAGCCCAAGTTCATACGTTGATGACCGACATGCTCAAGTGTTTCATGTATGCCTGTCCCCATAGGTTAGTGCCGCTTTGGGTTCACGACTAGCCATGTCGGCCCGGTTCTTCGTCATATGGATGCTAGCGACACTATCATATCGTGAGCCAAAAGACGCAAACGGTCCGGGCCATGGTAAGGCGACACCGTGGGAATACCGTGCGTGAGGCCGCAAAGTGATATGATGTGTTACATGCTAGATCGGTGTGACCTAGGATCGGGTCCCGACAGCGTTGGTATCGAGCCTGATCGCTCAGAGGATTACCAAGCCAAACTGGTCGGGTTGTGTCTAGAAATGCTTTAGTTATATAAGGGAATTGATTGTGGAAGGAACGTAAGGCTCTTTTTACTCCTTATACCTCATGGCCTTCGATCCGAGTCATCCTCTTCTCTTCTACGGGTTTAAGAACTAGGCTTCTCATCTATCTATTAGGATGACGTGTTACTAATCCATAGACTTGTAAGATTGTTGGTTTAAATCCCGATTCAGTTCCTACTATTTCCGTATGATAGCTGTTGACCTCGTAATCTTGTTATGATGTTGTTGAGTGGTTATGCCACCATTTTCTGCAGGATGTCTCAAATCATTTTGAGCATTTACAGCCGTTATCTGTCCGAGTCATCCTGTGTCTCTAAATAGTCCGATGCATTTGCAAATCCTTCTTCATTCCTCGATGTCCTTTTGGGCCAGGTTAAGCACACTAACGGTCAATGAGGTACTCCATTGCCTCGACATATATGTTGGAACTACTATTATGACCCTAGGTGTTTAGGAGTCACCTAGCAATTTAGCAATGCTTTTGTATCCCAAGTGTGATGATTCTCGCCATCATTTTCAAAGCATCCCGTGATGCCATTTAGTAGCAAGTATTCTACTCCTGGGTTACTGAACCCGAGATTCATCCTACTTCATGTTGTTAGTATTTGCTAGTGCCTTTAGGATATTAGTAACCTTGCGATAGTCCTCAAGGTCCGTGGTATTTCCTTCTTCCAAATACCATGAACTAATTATGGCGAAGTTCTTTTGAGCCAAAAGATCACAATAAGAGTGCTCTTGAGGAGTTCTCCTTCATAATTGTGAATCTGCCAATTCTACCTTTCTCGCATGGGTTATCCGGAAGAAATGTTGAGTTTGCTCGACATACTAATCTGTGCATCCACAACTCAGAAAATTATATGTTCCTTTGAGTTGTTCTCTTAGATGCCTTCGACCTTCATCTATCAATTGATAGCCAAGGGCATGTGTGCATTTGTGTTCATCGATGCATTTTATCCTTGTGGTCCGTCAAGCCATTCTATTCGGAATGACTAGGAGAAACAAACTCGATACCTCATCCATTTCTAGGATTGGGTCAAAGTAGTTGCATCCCGCAGATCAAGACGCCAATTCAGCTTTTGTTCTGTTTCTACCTTGAGTGTTACCATCTTTATGTCAAGAATGTCATGGAAATTGCACCTCCTCTTATGCATTCTTGATGCAGTGATACTTCTCACCATCATCATTCATTCCTCGGTCCGTGTTATTTGTAACGGAATGCCGACAAGTGAGTTGTGATGTGTGAAATCAATACTCCGAGCAACTCATTGCTTGGTAGTGAATGGATAATATTCTCATTCTTAGCGTGTTGGTTATTAAATCATCATCCTAAGATTGATCGTGCTACCTAGTCCTTAGTTCTGGTGCACTCTTCGATCTATGAGTTAGGATCCTGTCAAGTCCTCACTCATTTGATAATATCGTCTTGCCCTCCAAAAGCAAGATTGCTCTCGAGCTTAGTAGCATACCGGTGGTTCGTGACTTTCCAAATATCTTCTTGGAAGTGTTACCGGGTTGTTCCCTGACTGTTATGTGGAGCTCGTGATCAAGTTGGTTCCCTGTGGACCACCCTTTCTCCAAGAATCTGTGTTGGTTATCCCTGAGCTAGTTGGTTAAGCTAGACAATAACTTGGAGAGTTGGAAGATAAAAGCTTGCCTAACCTAGATCGATCCAAAGGGATATTCTTGTGTAGTGTGTGTTGAAGAAAGATGATATCTTCATCGATTGGTCCCTGTGATCAGTTGTTGGACCTATTGTCCTACCACTTCTTTGACTTGAGTATGGGCCATTGTCAAGTCAAATCAGAACCAACGATATTCGTAATGTTGTCTTACTCGTGGTTGATCCTTCGAGCATACACCATTACCTCTTTTGGTCTGACCAATACTATCACGTGTTCACATGATGGTGGAAGTCCAAATGATATGGAAATTCGATGAGTTGTTGTTGAGCCCATCAAGAGCATTTTGTCTCCCCATGAGTCATGTTGAGCATCAACCTAGTATTGGAAACTTGTGTAAGCATTTCTTCGTGTTTCGCTCATGAAGCATATGTTTGATGATAAGTAGTGACTTCCTCTAATTCATGTGCATCGGATGTAAGTTGCCGCCATGAATTTGAGAAAGGTTTGTTTTGTTTCTTTGGAATCGTCCCAAGTCAGTCATGCACGTGCGAAGTATCCTATGGTCTGATAGACTGATCATCTTCATCCCATATGGATTCCATAGCACACCAAGCCACTAACTGATTTGCACAAGGAGAAGAAGTTTCTTCATAAGAGCTAATCATATGACTTATGTTAGACTTCGATATCCTCGTTGATGGTTCCCAACCTGAACTCGGTAGTGTTTTACTATAAGATTACTGTGTGGTCATGCTTGTCTAGGACAGCATGTCCACGGGTTTGTAGCAGAACCAGCTCATGTCTTGGAGCTTGCTATCGTAGTTCATACCCCGAGAATCTCGCAACGCCATCTCGTCAAATTGTGTTGCAACCCTTCCTTTCCAGACATGCCGAGTCTGAAATATCCTAACACCAACCAGATCTGAATCTCGGGCAGATATGATGGTTGGAACATTCCAACAATTGCATTTCGTTCCCAGCTTGCACCGTCCTTGTGCTATTTCGCTATAGACTGTTTTCTTAGCAACTCTTGTCCAGAGTTATCTTCAAAAGTGGACTTACCATAGGCCCCCCCCCACCTTCGATGATAAGCAAATCATCCATTGCGTTGCCTTCAACAAGGTAGTCCACATCATCCATTCTAGTCCGGGTGTACTATTCCTTTGCACTCCGTCAAACGATCGTTGTGAATTGCCTTAGGCTGGTATAAAGAGTTCCAATGATCTATGGATCAAAAGTAATTCTTTTTGCCACTTAAGGGAATAGTTCTTGCGCCACCTTTCTCGAGGTGTCCCGTTACGGGATCATGGTAAATCTTTTCTCGCCACCTTGACACCATCCACCATCTTCCTAAAGCGTGGAATTGTTGCCACTAATCAAACCTCGTTGTTGTTCCCCATCCCTCTCGATGCATTTTATGTCTCAACTCAAGATGTGTCACCGCCTCGGTCCGTGAGTCGATCATAATTGCTTGATCTTCGTGAAGATCGAATCATGTAGGGTTTCCCCTTCTTTACATTGTCGTGTCGGGTGAAGATCTCAAGACGCCAAGACCACGAAGATGGAGTGAACCAACATCTTCGAGAAGGCAATTGGATCATGGAATTGTAATAGTTTGTGACCTCCCTTTTCCTCTTACTCACGCCTTGAATCTCGGCTAGATTCTTGTTTAGTGGGGTGAGTTGTCACAGCCCTAGAATTGCTTGACATTAGTTGCATTAGGGCATTCATGTCATCATGTTAATTTCCATGAAAATTGAAATGGGGATTTGTGAAACCCTCGTAATCACTTTTGGAAATGACCTAAATAAAAATCGCTCCAAAAGGTCCAAGAAAATGCTCATGTGGCCCTCTGAAAATATTGGGCAGAGTTAACAAACTAACCAATATTTTAGGATCTCATAAGTATTTATTTTGGGCATTTGGAATTAATACGATAAATATTTGCCTTGGATATATATTACTATATATATAAAATATTGTCCAAAGTTGTGCTCTTTTGTTGGGGAGCTCTGGAATATTATAGTTAGCCCCTGCAAAAATTGGCATGATTAAATAAATTGATTTAGTATTTTATCTGGATCAAAAACAAACAGAACAAAATAGAAAACAGAAACTAAAATAAAAAAAAGAGAGAGAGTGCTGCACCAGGCCTCACCTGCGCAGCCCACCCACCTGGCGCCCAACCGGCCCAGCCTCTCTTCCCCTGCTGGCCGGCCCGGTTGGCCCAGCCCAGCAGCCCGCACCATCGTCTTCCTCTGCCCGAGGAAGAGGCGAGGCGTGATGAAGGCCAGCGCTGCTGCCACCTCCTGCTATACCTGGCGGCCTCCCGACCTCCTCGCGACACTGAACAGCCACGCGACCCCAGCCCTCTCACTCTCTCCCTCGAACGCCTCCTCTCCTCTGCTCCCTCCCTCTCGCCTGACCGAGCGGAGCTCGCCGCCACTGCAAGACGCCGTAGCCACGGCCACAGCCCTCCTCGCCTCGCCGATGTGCCCAAGGCCTCCGCCTAGCCCTCTCCTCCTCCTCACCAAGCCCCGACGCGGAGCACCCCGAGGCGCCGCCCCACCATTCCCCTCTCGGACCCGCTGGTCGCCGCCGTAAATTCACGGCTCCGTGCCCACCCGAGCTCACCGACGGCCTCCTCGCAACCACGGTGAGCTCCGAGTCGATCCCCTCTTCTCCGACCCATTCTTCCCTCTAACTACCACCCCGTGATCAAACCCGCCGCCATCAAGACGTCGCCGGGCGTGGCCACAGCCACGATGGCTCGATTCCGAGGACGCCATCGCCTTCACTGCACCGTAGGAGCCGTAGCACCCACCCTTCCGCCCACCGTGCCCCTAGCGCCAACCCAAGACCTACCGAGCTCCGGCCACAGATAGCACGCGTCGCCGGTGCCTCTACCGTCCGCCGAGCTCTAACTACCCCACCAAGAACTTCAAGGCCCCCAGCTCCTGTGAGGTCCTCTCCCGCCTCTTTTGGTGGCGGAATGGCCATCTGCACTTGCTCGCCGCTGCTCGACGTCGCGGCGTCAAGCCGCCGGTGGCGATGACCCTTTGACCGGGGTTTGACCACCCGTGTCATCGACATCTGGCCCCGCCCGACTAACTACTCTAGTTAGGTTTTAAACTAACTTAACTAACCGGGTTAGTGCTAATTAACCAGATTAGTTTAGTTAGACAACGACGTGTGGCCCCACACGTCAGTTTGATTTGGACGGCGCCAGTTGACGGCTGACGTCACTGCGACGTCAGTCGACGCATAATCTCCTTTTATGGATTTAATTTAATTCAGTAAAATTCAGAAAATGTCCTAAACTTCTAAAAATCATATAAATTCAACCGTAACTCGGATGGAAATAATTTATATATGAAAAATGATCAGAAAAATATGAAGAATCTGTTTATGCCATGATCATGCATGTTTGAACAAGTTAACATCACTGAATAGGATGAATCATGATTAGGGTAAGTTATGAAATAGCATTTGGAGTTGGAATTCAACCATGTTTGAATTCCACTCCAACTAACTTGGATTATTATTGCATTAGGTAAATTCAGTACCTTAACATGATCATGCATCATATATGTGCATTGCATTGATTGTGTTCTCTCTTGTTTGCCGGTAATTGTCCCTCTCGGTAGAGCGATGTACCGAACGATGATTATTCGATGACACCGATGAAGAACTATATTATCTTCAGAAGTGCCAGGCAAGCAAAACCCCCTTGTTCATTTCGATACAATCCCACTCTCTCGCTCCTGCTCTATTTTACTGCATTAGGACAACAACGACTCATGTGTTACTTGCTGCGGTAGCTGAACCCTTGATCCTTTGCATGACTGTCATTCCACAAGAATTAGATGAAACCCACTAGCATGAGTAGGAATTGTTTGAGCCCATGTTGTGCCTACTCATTTATGCTTGTTTGTCATGCCTGCTTTGCTTAGAGTTGAGTCGGGTCTGATTCATCGGGAATGAATTGGAATTGTTATGAACATGTCCTATTGTGTGTGAGCTAAGTGTGTGAACACGATTTGGTAAAGGTAGCGGTGAGAGGCCATGTAGGAGTACATGGTGGGTTGTCTCATTGCAGCCGTCCTCAGAACTGAGTTCTGTGTTTGTGATCCATGATACAGCTACTACCACGCATTGGGCCCGAAACCAATGGACCCTCTCGGCTTCTTGACCACCCTTGTCCTCAGTCCGGGAGTTGCAAGTAGTTTCTGGTGTTTGTAGCATCTTTGGGGCCGCATACGCTGACCTTAGGGGTGGGTTGTGTTGCGGTAGGCACCGTGGCCCGGTGTACCGAGTGCCCGCTTGGTATCTCGGGAACCCTGCACACATCGTTCGGGCTGTATGGGAAACCTCGGCGGACTCCCTGCGGATGGAACCCGAATAGGCGATAAACCTGGACTAGGGACTTGAGTGTTTAGGTAGGCCGTGGCCGACACCCACGTTGGGCTTCCGCTTGAAGGTTGCCGAGTACATGTCGTGTAAACGACGGTAAGTGGTGAGAGCGTGTGTGAAGAAGTACACCCTGCAGGGTTTAATATGATCTATTGAATAGCCGTGTCCACGGAGAAGGACTTCGGGTTGCCTATATCAGTTCATAGACAAGTGAAAGTGGATACTCTAAAATGCGCAAGATAAGCGTGAGTGCTATGGATGGCGTTCTCGTAGGGAGACGGAGCGGGTCCATAGTGGTGTATTGCCATGGTGAATATGTGGACTCGTAGCGCCACCTCAAAAGAGTTACTTGCAAATGTAGTTCGGGATAGCCACCGAGTCAAAGCTGGCTTGCTGCGGTCAAACTCCACCACCCCCTTTTGATAATGATGCATATGTAGTTAGATCTGATGTAAGTCTTGCTGAGTACAATTGTACTCACGTTTGCCTATTCTATGTTTTTGCAGAGAGACGTCAGTCTCGCTAGTAGTTCCACGTGGACTTGACGTTTAGCTTGTTACCTCAGCTACGATCTTGTGCCTCGGCGCAGATCGGTAGATAGTCAGGCTTCTCAGCCCTTTTCATTTATAGTTGTCTGTACTCAGACATGTTTAGCTTCCGCTTGTGCCTTGACTTGTATGCTTTGAGTGTTGGGTCATGAGACCCATGTTTGTAATATCTCGCTCCTCGGAGCCTAATGAATAATATTTTGAGTCGAGAGTTATGTTGTGATGCCATGTTGTATCTCGCATATTGAGCATAATGTGTGTATGTTTGAAATGCTTGGTATGTGTGGGATCCGACAAACTAGTTGTTTATCCTTGGCAGCCTCTCATATGGGGAAATGTAGTCTCGTGCCTCCGAGCGATAGTAGTCCGCTACTGCCCGGTTCACGGAGTCTGCTAGCCCAAAGACTACTGCTTGGACACTTGATCGGCGGCATGTGTTTCACTTGTTCCTATGTCTGTCCTTCGGGAAATGTCACGCGGTGATACTTGAGTCCTGCCTAGCCTGCTACAGCCGGGATACCGGAGTCCTCATAGCCAGTGCTACAGCCCAAGTTCATACGTTGATGACCGACATGCTCAAGTGTTTCATGTATGCCTGTCCCCATAGGTTAGTGCCGCTTTGGGTTCACGACTAGCCATGTCGGCCCGGTTCTTCGTCATATGGATGCTAGCGACACTATCATATACGTGAGCCAAAAGACGCAAACGGTCCCGGGCCATGGTAAGGCGACACCCGTGGGAATACCGTGCGTGAGGCCGCAAAGTGATATGATGTGTTACATGCTAGATCGGTGTGACCTAGGATCGGGGTCCTGACAACTGGGCTACTCTGACTAGGTTTGCACCTGCCGTGCAAGCCGGATATATGGACATGAGAGACTTGTACCCCGTGCGGGAGAGTCTGCCAGACTTTATGGAGTGGCGTGAGGTTGGAGGCATCACTCCTCCTCGTGGGCCCCGTCTGCCACTGTTTGTTGGTCCACGGCCACATCCGAGTCCTTATGGTCCACAGGCCCCACAGGATTGTCTGTTTCCGGACGATCATGTTCCACTTCTGTGTGCAGGTGGTGACTTCTATGAGGACTACTATGGAGCTGCCTGAGATAGTAGTAGCATTCCTAGTATGGTAATGGTTGTGTTTCCACCGTCCTGCGTGACTCGAGGAATACGACTTAGTGTGTATCGTTCCGGAAGTGTAGAAAAATAATGTATAGGAGTTGGAATGCTTCCGATGAGATGTAACGCCTTTCCTTATAGTTGTACTCCGTCAGGCTTGTACTAAACTATGAATGGTGTGTATGACCGATGGTATATATATATATGGCAGTTTTATATTACCATGTCATACGAATGAACATCTTTGCATTCCATGCTGTCCATTACCTTCCGCACTTCCTTGTTAAATTCTGCCATCCTGGTTTAAACCTTTGCTTTGTCTCCCAGGATGGTCAACACGCGAAATACTCCTGCTGCTCCAGAGCAGGAGAAGCAGATGCAGCCAGAAATGTGAATCTGCCGCAACCGCCATCTTTGGCCGAGGTGATGCTGGAAGCAGAACGCAATAAGCGCGAAACCAACCGCTTATTGGAGCGGATTGAACAAAACACAGCACGCCAGCCAAGAAACGATGGGGTTTCACTTAATGATTTCGTCAAGCTATATCCTCCAAAGTTCAAATGTTCCGTCGAGCCCCTCGACGCAGATGATTGGCTCCGCAGTATCCACCACAAGCTGCGTTCCGCCAACGTGGCTGAGGCTGACAAGGTTACCTTTGCCGCCTATCATCTGGAAGGCCCTGCCAGTCTCTGGTGGGAAAACTATGAGGCTATGCGTCCGGCTGGACAAGTTACAACTTGGGATGAATTCAGTGCCGCCTTCCGCGAGCACCATATTCCAGAAGGTCTTATGGACCGCAAACATGAGGAATTTTGCAGTTTCACCCAAGGCAGGCTGACAGTGGATGCCTACAGCTGTGAATTTGGGAGGTTAGCACGTTATGCTCCCGAAGAAGTTTCTACCTATGCTAAGAAGCAGGCGAGGTTCCGTAAGGGACTTAGCCCTGAGCTACGCCGAGATCTCCGTTTGCATGAGTGTACCTCTTCCGAAGTTAGTCAATAAGGCTATCGGCGCCGAGATCAAGGGCAGACTGATTTCGAGACTTCACGCAAGCACATCCGTGATTTCGATCGTCATCCGCTCGATCCCGAAGCGCGGGTTTGGGTTCCAAATACTGCTCTACCACCTGTGTACACCCCGAGGCCATCCTTCGAGGCGCCTCGCCCCAATCAACCAGTATTTTCCACCCAAGGCTTATGGAGGTCCAACTGCTAGTGCTGCTCCACGGCCAAATGTGATCACTTGCTTCAAGTGTGGAGAGACGGCCACTATATTCGAGAGTGTCCCCGAACAACCCCAATCAAGTTGGAAAGTCTGTTGGCGCTGCAAAAGCCGCCAGAAAGGTGCCTTATGCTAAACCAGTTGCCACCGCCGTGGCCATGTCAACTATGTCTCTTTGAAGAAACCTATGAGGATCCCAACGTCGTCCTCGGTACGCTTCTTGTTAATTGCCATCCGGCAACTGTTCTATTTGATACTGGAGCATCTCATTCATTTATTTCTGAGAGCTATGCTCGATTGCACAACACCACATTCTGTGACATGCCTACCTCCATGGAAATCCAAACTCCTGGTTCTAGATGGCAAACCTCTAGAATAAGCCATGGGAATGAAATTCTTGTCGACAGATTAGTCTTTCTTGCATCTCTAATAGCTCTCAAGTCCTCGGACATAAACATCATCTTGGGTATGGACTGGATGTCAGCCCATTATGCTAAGATTGATTGCTCTACTAGAACTGTTCAACTCACCCATCCTTCGGGCAAAACAGTGGATGTTTTAACCCGAGTGTCTAAGCGCCAGCTTTACTCCTTAAATGCCAACCCTCTTCCAGACCTCGAAGATATTCCGCTAGTCCGTGATTTCCCGGATGTCTTCCCGGAAGAACTGCCAGTGTTCCACCGCGGGGATGTCGAGTTCGTGATAGATCTTATTCCGGAACCGTCCCAATCTCTAGAAGACCTTATAAGATGGCACCCTAGAACTAGCTGAACTTAAGAAACAACTCGATGAGTCCTTGCAAAGGGTTTCATCCGCCCTAGTTCATCTCCATGGGCTTGCCCCGTCCTCTTCGTCAAGAAGAAGGATGGTACGGATCGGATGGTTGTAGATTACCGACCTGTCAATTTGGTCACTATCAAGAACAAGTATCCGCTCCCAGATCAACGACACTGTATGATCAGCTCGCTGGATCCTCGCCTTTTTCAAGATGGATTTGAGGTTGGGCTACCATCAAATCAAAATCAAGAACGGGACATTCCTAAACGGCCTTTGTCACTCGTTATGGCCAATACTGAGTACACCGTCATGTCCTTCGGTTTAACCAATGCTCCAGCCACTTTCTCTCGGTTAATGAACTCAATCTTCATGGAGTACTTGGATAAATTGTCGTGGTATACCTCGATGATATACTCATCTACTCCAAGAATGAGGAAGAACATGCCGAACACCTAAGGCTAGTATTGATGAAACTTCGAGAGCACCGCCTTTATGCCAAATTCTCTAAGTGTGAATTCTGGTTACCGTAGTGACCTATCTAGGACATGTAATCTCCGTAAGGGTATTGCTGTCAATCCCGAAGCGAAGTTCAAGCCGTCCTTGATTGGACTCCACCTGAATCGGTCAAGCAAGTTCGAGTTTCCTCGGTTTAGCGAGCTATTGCCGCCGCTTCGTCGAGAATTTTCTAAAGTTGCTAAACCTCTAACCGAACTCCTCAAGAAAGATAAGAAGTTCGAATGGACGCCACAAAGGCGAGATCAGCTTTCAGAACTGAAAAGACGCGCGACATCTGCTCCGCACTTGTTCCACCAGATTTCTCTAAGGACTTTATTATCTATTGCGGACCTCGCGACAAGGACTAGGTTGCATACTCATGCAAGATCGTCATGTGATTGCCTACGATCTCGACGATTCGCCCACATGAGGATAACTATCCCACACACGATCTAGAGCTTGCAGCATGGTTCATGCACTCAAAACCTGGCGACATTACCTTACGGGAAATCGCTGCGAAATCTACACTGATCATCAAAGTCTGAAATATATCTTCACCCAACCGGATTTGAATCTCAGGCAAAGACGTTGGGTCGAGTTGATTACAGATTTCGACTTAGGAATATCCTACACCCCAGGCAAAGCCAATGTCATGGCTGACGCACTAAGTCGCAAATCTTATTGTAACAATCTGATGTTACAACAAAGTCAACCAATTCTCCACGAGGAATTTCGTAAGCTTAATCTTCACATTGTTCCTCGAGGATTCTTTTCCACCCTGGTGGCGAAACCTAACCTTACGGATCAGATCATCAAAGCACAGAAGGCAGATCCGGGAGTCTCCCGTATCAGGAGAAACATCAAGAAAGGAGTCGCAGATTGTTTCTCCATTGATGAACAAGGTGTCGTGTTCTTTGGAGACCGTCTAGTGGTTCCCAAGGTGCGCAACCTGAGGCGATTGATCCTTAAGGAAGCTCATGACTCTCCTCTCACCATTCATCCTGGTAGTACTAAAATGTATCAAGATCTACGCCAGAGGTTTTGGTGGACTAGGATGAAGAGAGAAATCGCTCAATACATTGCTAACTGCGACGTCTGTCGTCGAGTTAAAGCAGAGCATCAACGGCCTGCTGGTACCCTTCAACCTTTGGAAATTCCTGAATGGAAATGGGATAAAATCGGTATGGACTTCATTACCGGGTTTCCCAGGACCAAGAGAGGGAATAACGCTATCTTCGTTATTGTTGATCGTCTTTCCAAAGTAGCCCATTTCCTACCTGTTCGTGAGAGTATAACCGCTAGCCAGCTAGCTGATTTGTACATCTCTCGAATAGTGTCTCTTCACGGTATTCCATTAGAGATTAACTCAGACCGTGGGAGTCTTTTCACCTCCCGATTTTGGGAAAGTTTCCAAAACGCTATGGGAACTCGTCTCTCCTTTAGCACCGCTTTCCAACCCCAATCAAGTGGTCAAGTAGAACGATTCAATCAAATCCTAGAGGATATGCTTCGAGCTTCTGTCATCTCTTTCGGCATGAATTGGGAGAAATGCCTTCCATTCGCCGAGTTCGCTTATAACAATAGTTATCAAGCCAGCTTGGGCAAAGCCCTTCAAGTTCTTTATGGACGGAAATGTCGAACGCCTCTTAACTGGTCAGAAACCGGGGAGAGACAACTCTTTGGCCCGGATATGATTCAGGAAGCAGAAGAGCAAGTTCGCGTTATTCGTGAGAAATTGAAAACAGCCCAATCTCGTCAAAAGAGCCAATATGACCGCAAGCATAAGCCTATGGCTTATGAAATTGGCGAGAAGGCTTACCTTCGGGTTACCCCTCTAAAGGGAACCCATCGATTCGGTATCAAAGGCAAGTTGGCTCCTCGTTACATTGGACCCTTTCGCATTCTTGCCAAACGAGGGGAAGTTGCCTACCAATTGGAACTACCTCCGCATCTTTCCAAGGTCCATGATGTCTTCCACGCTTCCCAACTCAGCGTTGCTTCTCGGATCCTATCCGTGGAGTGGACCACGAAACGCTTGATCTCCAAGATAACCTCACCTATCGAGAATACCCCGTTCGTATTCTCGACCAAGCCGAGCGCACCACTCGACGTCGGAACATCAAGTTTCTAAAGGTTCAATGGTCAAACCATTCCGAGCAAGAAGCAACTTGGGAAAGGGAGGATCGTCTTCGACTTGAGTATCCCACCTTTTCGCATAGCAGATCCTAAATCTCGGGACGAGATTCTTTTGAGTGGGGGTGAGTTGTCACATCCCAGATAGACCATGCATTAGGGTGTGCATCATGTTTAAATTTCATTTGAATTTGAAATGGGGAAGGCAGGAAACCCCAGAACATCCCCCCTCCTTAAAAGAACTAGGGTTTACTAAAATTTATTTCAATGAATCCGAAATGCCCTTCAAAATGCTCATCCTCTTTGTTTGGGTTCAGAACCCATGTCAAAGGAGGTGCACCATTTTCTAGGTCACCTAAGGGTTCTAGAATTAATCCACAAGTTTTGAAATGAGCATTTCAAATTATGAAAATATTTTAAATGTTCAAAATTGTCAAACCAAAATGTTTCATGTTGGGAATATTCCAACAAGTGACCAGGAGCATTTTGGTAATTTTTAAAATAGTTTTGGTATTTTTAAAAACCCCAACAGAGTTACAGAAAATAGAAAAGCTTAAAAAAGGAAAAGCTTACTGTCAGCTCATGATCGCCCACCTGCCTGCCCAGCCCAACAGCTGGCCATGAGCTGCTTGGCTCGGCCAGCAGCAGCCTCGGTGTCGGCGGCGAGCGCAGAGCGCGCCACGCAGCTGGCCGCCGCCTGCTTCACCCCTTCGCCGCTTCGCCGCCCTGGACGGTCTCCACGTCGTCGCCCCGACCCCCAGGACACCCCATTCTCCCCCAGCCTCCTCTCTCTCGCTCTCCCCCAACCTGGCCGACGCCATCGCCGACGCGCCACCGCCGACGCCGTGCTCCCCGCCGTCCATGCTCCTCCCCACCATGTCCAGCAGCTCCGCCGCACCCCACTAACCCTAGCTAGCCAAGTTCCGCCGCTCTAAGTGCCCCGAAGTTACTACACCGACCTCGACCGAGCTCGAAGCCGCCGGAGATCCCCATCGCCGTCGCCGCCGCATCAGACCGCCCCCGACCCCGACGAGGCTCTCTACGGGTTCACTGTGAGCCTGGCTACTCCCCCGCCCTCTCCGCTCTCTTCCTCTTGCACCACAACGAGCGCACGCCGATCACCCGAACGCACCGCCGCGGAGCTCGTCGCCGACGAGGCTCCGGCCACCCAACGGCCACACCACCCTGTCCATCGTGACTCACCACGCCCCAACGGGCCTAACTATGCACTTCCGCGCCTCGCCGAGCCTCTAGCAACAAACCCGACATCACCCGAGCCCGGCCGCCGCCTCGACTTGTCGCCGGCGCCCACTCCGCCACCCCTAACCCAATCGACCCCACCAAACACCGCTGCTCATCTCCAGCTCCACGTAGATGCTCCTCGCCTCATTTGGTGCCCGAAAGTGCAAAAGCACTTTGCTCCGCCACTGCCTCGCCTCGTGGCGGCTAGACGCATGCGAGTTGACCATCGACCACCGATCAGGCCTGTTGACTGTCTCGAGTCAATGACAGTGGACCCCGGTTAACTAATTAGGATTAGTTCTAATTAAGTTAATTAGTTTAAACTAACCCTGACATGCGGGTCCCACTGGTCAGTTTGACCTGGACGACCCCGTTGACCCCTGACGTCACGCTGACCTCATGCTGACGCATTAATTCAAATTCTGGATTTATTTTTATATAGTAAATTCCAGAATATAATTCAAATTTCAAATGCTTATAACTTTTATTCTATAACTCCAAATGCAAAGATTTATATATGAAAAATTATCAGAAAAATACACTCTATCCATTGGTACAGGTTTCATGCATGTTAAAACAAGTTAACTATGCTGAATAACCAGAATAAGATATTGCACCATTAGGACTAATTCAAATGAGCTATCATTTGGATCCTTGATTCAAATGAGTTCATCCCCTGATCTTTCAACTTGCATTAGGCCAACACACATCCATATTGCCATGTCATAGCATGCATCATATTGTTGCATATTGTCTTGTGTGTTTATTTCGGTGTGCTTTCATGATAGGTTCTGTCCCCGAAGATAACCTCGACTACCCATCTGAAGGGCAGTTCTCTACCCCAGTTCCATCAGGCAAGCAATTCATTGATCATTCCGATACAAACCCATGTTCTCGCTTCGCTCTCGTTCATCGCATTAAGACAACGCGATCCAACTGTTGTGTGCTGTGGTAGTTGAACCCACTTCCTTTGCATGACTGTCATTGCCACAAGAATTCAGATGAAACCCACTAGTATGTGTAGGAGTTGATTGAGCCATGTTTGTGATTCCTACCATGCTATGCTTGCTATGCTTAGAGTTGTGTCGGTCGGCTCATCGGGATGATGAACCTGGAGTGAAAGGTTGTGTTGGTTCGAGAGTGAAAGTGTTGAACACGATTTGGTAAAGGTATCGATGAGAGGCCATGTAGGAGTACATGGTGGGTTGTTTCATTGAAGCCGAACTTAAGAACTGAGATCTGTGTTTGTGATCCATGAACTAGCTACTACCACGCATTGGGCCCGAAACCAATGGACCCTCTCGGCTTCTTAACCACCCTGTTCATAGTCCGGGAGTTGCAAGTAGTTTCTGGTGTTTGTAGCATGCTGGGGGCCGCACGCAATGCTGACCTTAGGGGTGGGTTGTGTTGCGGTAGGCACCGTGGGTCTCGTGTACCGAAAGTGCCCGCTTGGTATCTCGGGAACCCTGCACACATCATTCGGGCTGTATGGGAAACCTCGCCGGACTCCTGCGGATGGAACCGAATAGGCGATAAACCTAGACTAGGGACTTGAGTGTTTAGGTAGGCTGTGGCCGACACCCACGCTGGGCTTCCGCTTGAAGGTTGCCGAGTACATGTCGTGTAAACGATTTATAAGTGGTGAGAGTGTGTGAAGAAGTATACCCTGCGCAGGTTAAATATGATCTATTCGAATAGCCGTGTCCACGGAGAAGGACTTCTGGGTTACCTATATCAGTTCATAGACAAGTAAATGGATACTACTAAAAGCCTCAAGATAAGTGTGAGTATCGTGGATGGCCCTCTCGGGGATGACGAGAGAGGATCCACGGTGGAGTATTGTGATGGTGATTAGTGGACCTGTAATGCGACAAAATGCTTTACAAAGTGTGTCACGTAGGATAGCTTAGCCAAGAGTCAAAGCTGGCTTGCTGCAAATAACTCCACTTCCTTCCTTGAGAATGTGCATGTATGATAGGATTCTGTGGTAAGACTTGCTGAGTACTTTTGTACTCATGTTTGCTTAATCAATATTTTTCAGAGGACTATACTACCCCCTCCGACGGATTCTATGTAGATATTGACTTCGACGAGTAAGCTAGCCACCCAGGTGGCGATCTAAGACTTGTGAAGGGCCATTGTAGATAGAAAGGCTCCAACAAGCTTTCTTTCTTTCTAGAGTCTGTACTCAGACATAATTTGCTTCCGCATGTGCTTGTATGATTGTATGACTTGAGTGTTGGGTCATGTGACCCCTACCTGTATGACTATGTTATGTATGGCTCCTCGGAGCCACTTAAATAAAGTACTTGAGTTGTAGAGTTTTGTTGTGATGCCTTGTTGTATTTGCTCATATCGGGCATATTGCGTGTATGATTGAAATGCTTGGTATGAGTGGGATCCGACAAACTAGTTGTTTATCCTTGGCAGCCTCTCATATGGGGAAATGTAGTCTCGTGCTTCTGAGCGATAGTAGTCCGCTACAGCCCGGTTCACCGGAGTCCTGCTAGCCCAGCACTACTGCTTGGACACTTGACTGGCCGGCATGTGATTCATTTCGTTCCTATGTCTGTCCTTCGGGAAATGTCACGCGGTGATACTTGAGTCCTGCCTAGCCTGCTACAGCCGGGATACCGAGTCCTGTTAGCCCAGTGCTACAGCCCGAGTTCATACGCTGATGACCGACATGCTCAAGTGTTTCATGTATGCCTGTCCCCATAGGTTAGTGCCGCTTTGGGTTCACGACTAGCCATGTCGGCCCGGTTCTTTGTCATGTGGATGCTAGCGACACTATCATATACGTGAGCCAAAAGACATAAACGGTCCCGGGCCATGGTAAGGCGACACCGGTGGGAATACCGTGCGTGAGGCCGCAAAGTGATATGAGGTGTTACTAGCTAGGTCGATGTGACTTGGAATCGGGTCCCGACATCGGCGCTTCTCTGCTGCTGCCGGCTTCGCCGCTTCCCGGGTCGGCCGCGAGGTCAATCCGCCAAGTATTGGCGGACGCCTCGCCGAACCCCATGACGGAGGAGGCGGCGACCCTCCAAGGTGAGAGGAGCCCTGATGAGAAAAAGACATATAAAGACTTGGACAAGACGGACCAGAAGAAAATAAGATAAAACAAGAAGTACTTACGCGGAGACCAGCGGCGGCTTCTTCACTTCCTTGCGGAAGCGGTTAGCCTTCGCGACCGCCTCTTCGCGCTGGGTCGCGGCAGCCGTCCCCCGAACTTCTTCGCCCAGCCGCCTGGCAAGCTCGGCCTGGCCCGGTGCTTCTTTGCACCGCCTCGACCGCCCAGGATGGCGGAGGAACTCGCGCCTGGATGGCCGGCTTTCTGTTGGCGGCGGGGACGACTTCCCTCTCGCCGTCGTCGTCAGGCCAGTCGGCGAAGGTTGCCGAAGGCCTGAAGTCGTCGGCCCCTCCTCCTCCCTCGGCGTCGGTCTCCATCGCCGCCACCCCAAATCGGGGTCGTCGGCGTCGCTCTCTGCCGGTCGGGGACAAATCCACGAGCCGGCCCTGCGGTGCCGGCCGAGGGCTGCATGAGGGGATTCTGAATCAGAAAAGACCAAAGAAAATTAGAGCCGGATTCGGCTGAAGAAGGAAACAGAAAAGCAAGAGAGATGACTTACCACAGGTGGGGGGTTGGCGCCCGAGTACGGCTCCTTGCCGAACTGCCATTCCTCTGTGAGGCCGCAGTTCGCCAGAAAATTCACCGTGTCCACCACCTCCACGCGGGGCATATCTTTGGAGCACAGCCGATTGGGTCTCGGCGGCCGCCATCGGATGATCGATGAGGTCGGCCTTGAGAGAAAGAACTCAGCGCCGCCAATGGCGGCCAGCAAGTCGGCCCTGGGCCAGGCCCTCCGACCGCGTCAAGACTTTCGGAGTCACACGGACGGCGGCGGCGCCAGCGGGAGTCAGCGTCCTGGCCCGATGGGACCAACTGGGGAGTCGTCCCGCCAACTCGTCGGCCACGTAAGGCGGCAGGTTGACCCAGTCGCCTTCTGGGGCGACATTCTTCACGTAGAAATACGTGCGCTGCCACATCTTCACCGACTTGATGAGTGGGATGGCAGGGAAGGGTTTGCCGGGCACCGGCCTCCTCATTGCGATGAACGTGCCGCACAGAGCCGGCACGCGAGCGACGTGGGTTCCGAGCTTGGCTTGGAAGAATTCCCCCCACAGCTCGATGGTGGGGAGAACGCCAAGAAAGCCTTTGCACAAGGATGCGAAGGTGGCCAGCAGCACCACCGTGTTTGGAGTGAGGTGGTTTGGCTGTAGCCCGTGGAACTCCAGGAACGCGCGAAAGAAGCCGCTCGCCGGCAGCCCTAGCCTGCGCATGAGGTGCGAGCGGAATATGACCCGTTCGCCCTCCTCCGGCGCCGGTGTTATTTCTCCCGCCGGCGCGGCGCGGGTCCGCACTAGGTTGGTGCCGGGGATGCGGCGCGTCTGGCGGAGGAATTCGATGATGTCGTCGTCCACTACGTAGCCATCCCACACGCCGGAGCGCGTGGCGGAAGGCGCGGCGGCGGAGGAGGAGCTCATCTCCGCGGCGCGGCGTGGTTCGGCGCGGCGGAAGCAAGGAGGAAGACGAAGCAAGGAGAGGAAGCGAGGAGGGTGGGTGCGCGTGCGTCGCCGCCCCCTCCTCCCGCCTACTTATAGGCGTCTAGGCTGAGAAGCCGAGGGGGCGGGCGTGGGATTAACTGCACCCGCGCCCCCATGCCCCCACGATTAAACCCACGACGTTACTGCACGCAGTAACGGCGTGGGGAGCCCAACCGCCCGCACGGCCGGAACGGATCCGCCCGTGCGCCGATGTAACGCCCCGGATTCGATGCGCCAGGTGTCCGCCAGTTATTCGCCGTCGTTGCCATGTCATTTGCTTGCGTGTTGCATTTTGCCATGTCATCATCTGCATTTCATATCATTTCATCATGCGCATTTCATTTTGCATACGTGTTCGCCTCATGCATCCGAGCATTTTCCCGTTGTCCGCTTTTGCAATCCGCACTCCTATGTCTCCCCAGCGCGCCTTTTACCTCTTTTCATGTGCGGGTGTTAAACGGTCTCGAATGGTCCGAGGTTTGCCTGCGGCCTTGGTATAGCACCGTAGACCGCCTGTCAAGTTTCAATCATTTGGAGGTCGTTTGGTACTCCAACGGTTAACTGGTAACCATAAAGCCCTCTTTGAGTTGCAGCCCAACACCCTTTCAAAGTGGCCCAAAACCCATCTAACTCCCTCCATGCTCTCGGTCGCTTGATCACGATCGTGGGGTAAAACCGCACTTCATTTGGAGTCTCCTAGCTCCCTCTACCTATAAATAAGCCCCCCTCCTCCCAAATCCCGGTCCAAACCCTAATTTTCCCTTCCTCCCAAGAGACGCGTCTGCTGCGCAAGGCGGACACGCCACGCTGCCGCCGCGAGCCACTCCTCTCGCGCCACGTGTCGCGCGCCGCCAACCTCCGCCGCCCTGCCCTGGAGCCCATCGCGGGCAGCCTGGCGAACTATCGCACGCCGCGCCCGCCCGGCTTCCACGCCGGCACTCCGCGCCGGAGTCTGCCCGCGCCCGTCGGATTCGCCCGTGCAGCGCCGCTCCTCGCGGCGACCGCCCAGCCTGCCACCTCCCGACGCCGGTGCGGAGCCACCGCCCGTCCGCCCGGCCGGCCCCTCGGCTTGCGCCCGCCGGCCTCCGCGCCTGCGCCCGCCGCCCGGCCGGCACTGCCGCGCCGCCCGCCCGCCTCCTCCCGGCCAGCCCAGCCGGCAGCTTGTCTGCGCCGCCCACGGCGCCGCCCTGGGAGCCCCGCTCGCCGCCGACCTCCCCGCTCCCTCCTCCTCCCGGATCCGGCCCGGATCCGGCCGTCTCCGGCGATCCCCTTCATCTCCGGCCACCTCCATGTTCATCTCCGGCGAGGTCCGGGAAGATGGACGAGATCCACCAGGATTTGAACCAAACGCGGCATCCCCGTATCCCGGATCTCTCCGTCCCGTTGACTTTTCGAGAGGGTAAAATCCACTAACTCCCGAATCTGTGATTATTTTCTTGCATTTTCATCATGCCATAACCCTGCATCCGTAGCTCCTTTTTGTGCGTATAATATGTCAAATTGTTCGTCTCAAAGAGTAGATCATTTCACCACATTGCATCATTTTCATTTGAGCTCATATTGATGCCCTAAATGCTGTTAGAAGAGGGCTATGTGATGTTAGTTTCTGATTTTTATCAGAACTTGCACTTTTGTCATTTTTGCCATGATTGATGTGTGCACCCTATGATCTTGAGTCCTACATGTGTTTTGTAATATGCCATGCCATCTTTCCAGGGGTGTATGCCATGTATTTTTTGTGGTCTCTGTGGTGACTAGCACGAGCATGCAAACTAGGCTTCCTGATGTTGCTGATTTCAGCCCCTGTTCTGCTGATATTTTTATGCCATGTTATGGAGTGCCATAGCTTGAGTCAATCGAGCTCTACTTTTGCTATAAAATGTTCCTGGCAGATTGTTTACATGTTATTCAATTTTGCCAAGGTTATTGTTAGTGATCCAAGCATGCTATGTTGTTGTTCTTGCCATGTATAGCTTCTATGCCATGCCTTCTTACTGTGAGTTGCCTTGCCATGCCATGTATTGCTCTGTGGTGAGTGGTTCAAGCTCACCAACATGCCTACTTATTGTTGTTCCTGCCATGTTTAAATCTGTAATATAACTTGCCATGTTTACGTGGGTGCCATCATATTTTCTTATCCTTTTTGGCTCATGGTCAGTAAGGGACTTTTGATCTATGCTTTGAGTAGATTCATGCCATGCCTTTGTTTGCCATGATAAGTTCCTGTAACATGTTGTTTGATAGCTCTAAACATTGCAACCTGATGTTATTTCTGCCAATGCCTGAAACTGTTATTATTTGCAATCTTGCCATGTGTTTTGAGCATGTTCTAGTGATTTCTGGAGATAGCTCAGTGTTCATGTTTTGTCATGCTTTACCTGTACATCATGACCATGCCTTTTGTTATCACGTTGAGATGCTGTAGCTTGTTGTTTTGATGCTTGCAAAATACCTACTTGCTGTTATGGACAGTTTGTTGCTATAACTTGTATAGGGTGTATGTGTTAAACCGTTGCTCCGTTTTGAGTGTGCTCTATATGAAACTTGCTTGATTTTGCATTTAGTTTCATATTATCATGTTGCATCCATGTTTTGAGGTGTTTGCTTGATGTTTGTATGCTTTTTGCATCAATTCCATGTTTAACTTGTTTTGTTCATATCTTCTTCGCCGTAGCTCCGAATCTAATGAACTTTATATGTAACTTGAGTAGAATTTCGTTTAGATCATCGTGGTGCATCTTAACTTGCTGTTTAACAACTTGAACATAAGGTTTATTCAGATCTGGACCAATTTCGAAATTTGCATATGAGGACTCACCGGAATTGTTCTATGTTGTTCCCGGCCTCATTTAAACTTGCCTTGATGTGTTGCTCTTGTTTGCACCATCTCTTGCCATGAGTAGCTTCATCTAGATTTGTCATGCATCATGTTTGTTGTGCATCATGTCTTGTCTATGTGTGGTGTGTTTACTATGTTGTGTGCTCCTTCTTTTTAGTTCCTGCTTGCTATGCGATCGTGAGGATTCGCTCGCTCACGCTTGGTTCGGCTTCTTCCGCTCGTCTTCTTCATGGACTCGTTCTTCTTCCTTGCGGGATTTTAGGCAAGATGACCGCTACCCTGGATCTCACTACTATCATTGCTATGCTAGTTGCTTCGTTCTTTCGCTATGCTGCGCTACCTACCACTTGCTGCTCAAGCCTACCTAATTGCCATGTCAGCCTCTAACCTTTGTTACCCTTCCTAGCAAACCGTTGTTTGGCTATGTTACCGCTTTGCTCAGCCCCTCTTATAGCGTTGTTAGTTGCAGGTGAAGATGAAGTTTGTTCCTTGTTGGAACATGGAGATGTTGTTCCTTGTTGGAACATGTTTACTTGTTAGGATATCACAATATATCTTATTTAATTAATGCATCTACATATTTGGTAAAGGGTGGAATGCTCGGCCTTATGCCTGGTGTTTTGTTCCACTCTTGCCGCCCTAGTTTCCGTCATATCGGTATTATGTTCCCGGATTTTGCGTCCCTAACGCGGTCGGGTGATTTATGGGACCCCTTGACAGTTCGCTTAGAATAAGACTCTCCAAGAAGGCCCAACATTGGTTTTACCATTTGCCTCACCTATGCCCTTTTTCCCTTGGGTTTCCGGAGCCCAAGGGTCATCTTTATTTTAGCCCCCCCGGACCAGTGCTCCTTCGAGTGCTGGCCCGAACTAGAGCCCTGTGCAGCGCCCCCTCAAGGAAACTTGAGGTCTGGTTTTAGTTGTACGGACTGCTCATCCGGGTGTGCCCTGAGAACGAGGTACGTGCGACTCCTATCGGGATTTGTCGGCACATCCGGGCGGCTTAGCTGGTCTTGTTTTATTACTGTCAAAATGTCTTGTAGCCGGATTCCGAGACTGATCGGGTCTTCCGGGAGAAGGAATATCCTTCGTTGATCGCGAGAGCTTATCATGGGCTTGTTGGGACACCCTGCAGGGTTTGAACTTTCAAAGCCGTGCCCGCGGTTATGTGGCAGATGGGAATTTGTTAATGTCCGGTTGTGGAAAACCCGAAGTTGATCTTAATTAAAATACACCAACCGTGTGCGTAACCGTGAGTGTCTCTTTTCGGGGTTGATCGAGAGGAGAACACGGTTTCTGTGTTATGTTTGACGTAAGTAGGATTTCAGGATCACTTCTTGATCATTACTAGTTGGCGACCGTTCCTTTGTTTCTCTTCTCGCTCTCATTTGCATATGTTAGCCACCATATATGCTTAGCCGCTGCTGCAACCTCACCACTTTACCCCTTCCTTCCCCTTTAAGCTTTGCTAGTCTTGATACCCATGGTAATGGGATTGCTGAGTCCTCGTGACTCACAGATTACTACACCACCAGTTGCAGGTGCAGGTTTGCGATGATCATGACGTGAGAGCGATGTTTGCTTGTTTTGGAGTTCTTCTTCCGCTTCTTCTTCGATCGGGGATAGGTTCCGTGTCGGCAGCCGGGCTAGCAGTGGTGGATGTCGTTTGAGTTTCTGTTTATGTTTCATCCGTAGTCGGATGTTGATCTTGTATATGATGTTGATGTATTCTTGTGGCATTTGTGCCTTATGTATGTATCCCCACTATTATGTAATGTTGATGTAATGATATCCACCTTGCAAAAGCGTTTCAATATGCGGGTCTATCCTTGGTGGGACCGTCGAGTTCCTTTTGGATAGGGTCGCATATTGGGCGTGACAGCCGAGGCGCGGTAGTGGCGGTCCCCGCCTGACGGGCCTGTCTAGTCACGCGCGTGGGCGGGCAGACTGGCCCTGCCGCGTGGCGTCACGTGGCGGGCCCGCAACGGCCAGCTGCCCGGAAGCTTATCAGGCACGCTACCCGGATCCCGCCACGACCTTCGAAACCTTTGAGGAGCAAGACGGCCTCACGCAAGGCCGACTCCAGCTAGTCGGCTCAAGAGAGAGACGGCAGGCCAAGCCCAGATTCTTTCATTAAAGGGATGAAACTGTTGAGGCTCCTCGACATGTTGCCCTCGGCACCTCACCAGCTTCGGGGACTACTATCGGAGTAATGGGCCACGGGTAGGCTAACCCGAGCCCCTGGACCTTTCAAAACATCGGGGCAGACTGCGCCCCTCAAGACCCGAAGACGAAGAGCCGCCTTCTGAGAGTCGGCGACAGAGCCGCCGACTGTCCCTCCCAGCCGAGTCCCAGAGACGGCCTCAAGATAAGCCGACTCCCAGACAGCGACTTCCGGAGAAGCCGGCTATGGGGAGTCGGCCCGCGACTCCAACCGCCTCCTACTGATGCGACTACGGACAAGACGGGATGGGGCCACCTCGCAGCCGATCCCTGCCCCGTTCACAAAGGACAGACATGGCCACAGGGCGCCGTACTGACGAAGATCTCCGTCCGGCGTGGCACTGTTGCCACGCCGGCCCTGACATCAGCCTCGTGGGAAGATCCCTGTACCCACGATGGCCTGTCTGTACGACCCGAAGACGGCGGGACCCGCCTGTCGGCGGGAGTGTAGAAGACGGCGAGAGCACCCAAAGACGGACCCGCTGGGAGTCGGCCTCCGAGAGTCGGTCGGCTCCTCTCACGGGCTTCGTGCGCCATTAACCAGACAAGACAGGGAGTAGCAACAGTGATCGCCCGTCAGGCGGCGGCACTGTTGCCATGACCCCATGACCAAGCTCGAGTCATTAGAAGCATGACTACAGTAATCCGCAGCCGGCAAGACCCGCCCGCGGCAGACAAGGGCTGTCGGCCCCATGCTGGACCGTCGGCGAGGCCCACCAGTCGGCGGGCCCCAGAAGTCGGCGGAGAAGACGGCGACTAAAGAGATTGACAGCTGGGACCTGCTCCCAAACGGATTACCATTGTACCCCCGGGGGGTAGGCCTATATAAACCCCCCGGGGCACCCATGCAAGGGGTTGGACCCTAGTAGTTTGACACACACATAGGAGGAAGAGAAGAGCTAGCCTTGCCCTTCTCCTTCCTCACCCCGAACAGCTCAAGGAGCAACCCTGTACACACTTTGCCATAGTGATCATGCGGAGAGCCCGCAGAGCAGCAGTAGGGGTGTTATCTCCTCGGAGAGCCCTGAAGCTGGGTAAGATTCACCAGCGTGCATGCCTTCGCCTCATCCAATTTCCATGCACCGGAGACGTTCTACTCGCTCCCTCCATGATAAGCCATCCTTTGTCATATGTCGCACCCAACCCCCGAAAGAGGCCGAGGAAGGGGATGACGCGGAGCCGGGAAAGACGCGGCAGTGGAAGCCCGCCCAGAGAGGAGTACGAGGGTTCACTGGTTCGGCTGCTGTGTGAGGCTGCCGTCGCCGCAGGGCCTGGCCAGCAGTGGGAATAGTAGGGGGCGATGAGGCCTCCATGGCAAAGACTGCCGGCCACGGGAGGCAGGAGCATGCGGCACGACCGACGCTGCTTTGGGCGGCTGGAGCAAGAAGACCAGAGGTTGAAGAAGCACTACAGCCGTCGGATGGACATCGTATGGTCACTGGAGCTAGAATTGTTCATATTGACTAAGTTGACAAAGCCCTCCGTCCCCATCAACTTAGTTGGCCCACAAGTCATCCTCCCACTATGGTGGGTCCCAGCTAGCAGGGTGGGTATTCATTTTTTGTGTGTAATAAGGAGGCACTTCCTTGCGTGCGAAGATATAGCTGGTGGGTCCGACATGTCAGCGGGGGGAACATTTTTTTCGCAAAATACAGAGGCCCTTCCGGTGGGTCCCAGCTGTGAGGTGGAGGAATCATTATTTTGCGTGTACAGTCCACGGCCAATGGATGCCGTTCGTTGACCATGTTGACTAGGCTGCGCCGAGAGCACCATGGCGGTGGACGACGGCGAGGCCTAGGAAGGGAACGGCACAGAGCCGGGGAAGACTCGGCAATGGTTGCCCACGCGGTGGGGAGTACGAGGGTTCACTGGTCCGGCTGCCGTCACCGGAAAATAACAGGAGGTGTGGTGAGTAGGGGAATGGCCTGGCCAGCAATGAAGTAGGGTGGGGCGATGTGGCCTGTGCGGCAGCACAGCCGGCCACGGGAGGCGGGAGCAGGCTGTCCCACCGGAGCTGGGAATCGTTTGTGGACTAAGTTTGTGGACTAAGTTGACATAGCCAAAGTACACGTCAACCTAGTAGACACACAAGTCAGCCTCCAAATCTGTCCCAAACAACATACAACCCGAAATTTCAAGCCAGATTCAAATTAATTTTAAATCTAAATATACCTTAATTTAAATTCAATGAAATTTTACCCGCACAAAAAAAACAAAATTTAAAATATCAAAATCCGAAAGAAAACATTATTTTGGAACTAATTGCCTATTTATTGTATTTTTTCATTTTATAGCCCATTTATTATTACTTATAGCCCATTTCTTATTACTTATAGCCCATTTCTTATTATTATAGCCCATTTTCTGGGCAAAATGCATCCTCCTCGTCTTGAAAGATTTCCGGCCCGGTAGAGCGTAGAAAAGCAAGTAGGCCTATGTTGGTTATTCGCAAAAAACAAAATAGCTGGCTAGCCATTTTCACAAAGGAAAAAAAACAAACTGGGCTGGTCATGTGCTAAACATATGAAATAAAAGCCTGGGCTAGACGGGCCATGGGTCCCGCACAACCCAGTTGATACCCTTCTCCGTCCAGAAAAAACAAAATTACTGCGCGCTGCTGGGTTCCTACTGTCATCCTCACCATGTACAGTCATCTCCTTATTCCTCTCGGTTGTTGACCATGTTGACAACACCAAAGGGCAGCGCCGCGGCGAGCGAACCAAGGCTGAGGACGATGGTGAGGCCTCGGACGGGAACGAACAGGAGCCAGGGCAGATCACAGCCAGCCGTGGGAGGCGGGAGCAGGTGGTCCCGCTGGCGCTTGTTTGGCTTTGGCGGCTCGAGGAAGAAGAGAATGAAGAAACGCAACAGACGTTGAATGTCAATCCAACGGTCAAGGTTTGCACAATCGTTTTTTGACTAAGCGGACACCAAGTAGCATACTTTTTTATATATAGGAAGAAAACTGCGAGGAAAATGCGTTCATCTGCCGTCCTCCTCACAGGGAACGTTCGCCACATAAGTGACTAGCACCCTTGGTTTTCAACCGAGAGGTCTTGGGTTCGAGTCCGAGGAACTCTCAATTTTGTCCTCCTTCCTTCCTCGCAAAAAAAGGGAAAGAAAATCAAAGACTTGGGAAGGCGTACAGAACAAGCTAGTGTACCAGTAAAGAGACGTTGCCGAGTTTTAGAAAAAAGAAAGACATGCTCCTGTAGCTGGTTCGAATCCAAACCTAGACTATGACTATATATGGTGCTATGCTACTCTGCAAGTAATGAAACTGACATATCCAACATTCGCTTCTCCTCTTCTCTACTTACTCTGCCTAGCATCAGAAGCTCTGGCCGCAGCAACCATGTCCACTGGTTGCTCGTCCACCTGCTCTTCAGCAGGCAACAACCAGATATGCTCCAAGTCGCCACCTATACCATCGCCCGTGGGTCTCATCACACCCCCGCCGGCACGCACACCGTAGCCGATTGCTCATCACAACCCGCTGCCGTTGGTGTGGTGCCACTGCTGCAAATCACGCAGAGTCATCCGTCGCGTCTCAACCACAATCCGCAACCCTCGCTGAGTATTCAACAAATGCCCGAATCATGGGGTAATAATATGTTTAAGTGTTGTTCTGCTGCTTTCAGTTGCTCATTTTTTTAATAGTTTTGTTGATGATCTTCCAATTTGATTAAATGCGTAAAAGGGAAGATTCGTGTAATTTGTATTTCGGGAAGTTGCTGATGTGGGGAATGCAACTCGCTAATTATTTGGTTAGCGAGGAATCCCAATACTAGCGGATGGGGTGTTGGACAAATGGCGAAGGAACGGCGAAGAGGAAGATCAGAGCAGAAGGTTAAAGATGCAGTTCCTCTGATCATGGCCAAGCAACAGCTGTTGAACGACCTTGACAGCAATGAGGAGATGAAAGAGCTTGTGAAGATAATGGGACAAATCGATGTGCTCTGTAGGATGATTGTCTCTTTATTTGCAGTGTATGTAGCACTCGTGATGTATTCAGTGGCTACGACATGAGCACTTTGCTGAAACTAGTAATGAATGAAACCTGTGTAGCAGGCTGGGCGTAGTGTTGTGAACATCTAATGATTTCTATTAACGGAAATCAGGGGGTATCCCCTTTTGCTCATATAAATAAATAAATAGCAGAGGCCCTGTCGGGTCAGCTTTGTTCTCATTCGAAGACGTCGAGCCAATTGCAGTCCAACAGCAAACTATGTCATCAAATTCAAGTTTCACAGCCAAATATGAGTACAAGTAAACAACAATGTCATCATGTTTTAGTTGTCATACAATCACCAAACACAAATCAGCATACATAACAATTGGTGTTCTCACAGGAAAATACTAAACAACATGGTCATCAGGTTTCAGTTGTCATAGCAAACACAATTTCACATAGTAGATAAAAAACGTCTTCTGACAGGCAAATACGACAAAAGCAATGTAATCATCATCCGCAGCAGCAACGTAAACATCTTCGCCATGTGTATCAGTCTGAATCGTAATTCCCCACGGTGTCATCTTCTTCTTCGTCCTCAACGTCCTCGAACGTTGGCTTCTTCTTGATCAACTCTTGTATGTCCATAGCACGACAGGCAATGTTTTCGCCGGCGTCATTGCGTGATGGTTCTCAAAGATATTAGGAACATCTGTGTTATCTTGTACATCAGGAGCAGTGTAAGCATCATCTTGTTGTGCAACTTCATTAAACGAATTCCTCTACTCAAACCTTTGCAATACTCTCCAGTCATCGCTACGTGCAAATGTATCTTCAAAGAAAAATATATGTGTTGCTTGATTTGCCAAAATAAAAGGCTCGTTGGTCTGGTACGCCGCCTTAACATTGATGGATTTGAAATAATCATCAGCTCTGGGTTTTGCGATCCTGGAAAATAGGTTATACCAACGACAAAGACAATGTAAGAACCACCGATGATCCTCGGCCGGAGATATCTGCAATCGAACAATGTCTCGTTATGTTAGCATACATTTGAGTTGTCTCTTTGTCATACGTATATGTGCTCATGATGGCACTGTTTTGTGTCTTCCTGCCTTCGTCTCGTGCAAGGGTGTTGTAGCGCGCATCTCCAACAACACAAGATTCATAATGTCTTGCCCGAGTATCAGGACCCATTGCTAGTGAGTAAAGGGCATCATCAACTGCCCGCCCATCCTCCCGCACCTTCTTAACCTATGGCTAGAAAATAGACAAGCTGATCATCTTATGTACTCAATATATTAAAAAAGCGTGATGCACTTCAAAAGCTTACATGGTTCTTGAACCATTTCGCAAATCTGCCATAACCAGTTTGTCAATGTTTCTTGGATTTTGCGGCAGTAACTCCTCTTTGTGGATGCTGCACAACATAGTGATCGCGTCAAACATCTAAATATATAAGAATGTGCTGAATTTTAGGAGATTACGATGTATAAGCTGCAGTACTGCACTTACTTGATATAAGGTAGTATCTCAGGACAGTTATTCAACACATACCAAACCATTTTGTCCAAATCTTTAGGTTTGTCCTCTTGTCGACTCTTCCCTGTAACTCGAGCAGAATAATCGAAAACATTGAGCCGGGTTGTCTTCACCCACCTCTTTGCTAAGCTGATCAATTTGTTTCAATGTATTTTGAGCAGAATGTCAACGCTTTTTTAGCAATGTAGGCCTCTGCAATGGAACCCTCGGGTCTAGCTCTGTTCCTAACATAGCCCTTGAAAGTGCCTAGCCGCCTTTCAATAGGGTACATCCAGCCATACTGTACTGGACCTCTAAGTAGTGCCTCATCATGTAGATGAACAGCCAAATGCACCATCACATCAAAGAAGGCTGGAGGATATATCTTCTCAAGGTCGCATAGGATAGTTGGTATCTTGTCTCTAAGGCGCCCAAAGCATCTATCCTGATATTTCTCTGCAGAGTTCCACGAAGAATTGTCCCAACTCTGCAAGCTGCTCTGTATAAGTCGTAGGCGGCCCAATCCTCTAAGGATAACAGGTAAAACCCTTTGAAGTAGGATGTGGCAGTCATGAGTTTTCAACCCTTGTACCTTGTTTCCATCTGACCGACTCTCCTTTCGGGGTTGGAAGCAAATCCATGTGGGAATCTCACACGTGTGAGGACCTCACAGAATTCTTTTTTTTTACCTTGTCCAAAGGCGTACTGGCTGGTGCCATATCCCGTGGTTTACCTTCATCTTGCACCTGCAAATCCTTTACGATACCGGTGTGTCAAATCAATCCTAGATTTTAAGGTATCTTTCGTCTTGCCTTCAATGTTAAGAAGTGTGCCGATAATGCTGTCACATGTATTTTTCCTCAATGTGCATCACATCAAGATTATGCCGCAGATCCAAATCTTTCCAATACTCCAAGTCCCACAAAGTGGACCTGCGGGTAAACAATAATCTCTCTTCTACCGTGCCACGCTTCCTTTTCCGCTACCATTACCGGGATGGTTTCACGGTGTAATATGCCCTGAACTTCTCTAATTCCACTTGCAACTCATTGGCGGTGAGCCTCTTTGGCGCATCACGGTTTTCATGCTTTGCATTGAACACATGTCTTGGTATTTTCTAGGATGCGGCTTGTCCTTGGGAAGGAAACAGCGGTGTCCAATGTAACAGATCTTGCTAAGTATTGCGTATGACATGATTCTGTCACAATGAACACATGCATTGTTACCATGTGTCGTTCGCATACGACATAGGACCCAAAGCCGATAATCATGGATGCACCAAATTACAACAAAGACGGAGAAAGAAATCAGCTGGTGGGCTGCTATATAGGTCTCGAGTGAGAACACCTTCCATAGTTGTTGAAGTTCCTCCACAAGAGGCTCCATGAACAAATCAAAATCCTTTCCAGTACTTTTTGGACCTGGGATGAGCAAGGCCATCATGTAGTTTGATTCTTTGGTGCAGACATTTGGAGGCATGTTGTAAGGGATAACAAGCACTGGCCACATGCTATATGTGGCGCTCTGGTGGCCAAATGGGTTAAATCCATCTGAAGCTAAGCCAAGTCTAATGTTGCTCGGGTCAGCAGCAAACTCTTTGTGATTATCATTGAAGCTTTTCCACTCAGTACAATGAGATGGATGGCTCATTACATTCTGATCTCTGTACTCCTGGTTCCTAGAATGCCACAGTACATCCTCTCTTGTTTCAGCATCATGAAACAACCTCTGCAATCTTGCTTTAATTGGAAAATGTCTAAGAACATTATGAGGAATCCTCTTCACAGCATCGCCAGCTTTCCATCTTGCTTTGCATTTCGGGCATTCACTTAAGTTGGCATAATCCTTCTGGAACAGAACACAATTATTCTTACAAACATGGATCATATCATATCCAATTCCAACTGCACGAAGGAAATTCTTCATTTTACTATAGGTGTGTGGCAGCTCAGACGCATCTGGGAAAGATTTGCGGAAAGCAGCCAACATCGCATCGAATGATTTGTTGGTCATCCGCTCAGATGTCTTCACCCGAAGAAAGGTGATTATAGCTGAGAATACTGACAGCTTCTTTCCTGGGGTGACAACAACGTTGCATTGTTCCAACATGTGGGCCCACCATTTTTCTTCTGCAGGTGAAAGTTCGCGGAATGCACGAGCATTTCGTAGCATTGTTTCAATGTTGGTCAAACTCACTAGCTCCGCCACCACCACGACCTCCTCCTCTTCCACCTGAGCATCAGGCAGATCAAGATGGTGATCTGCTGCTTCCACGTAGTCAATAACATTGACGTTCACAGCTTCACCATGATGAACCCACCTAGTATATGTCACCGACATCCCATACAAGTGTAGATGATTTTGCACAGTTGACTGGGGTCTTGTAACTGAATTCATACAACTGCTACACGGGCAGAGCACATCTGATTTCGTACCACCGTACTCAACTCTGATAAAGTCCATGAAATTTTCAACCCCCTCGACATATGCAGCGGAGAATCTTCGAGCAGAAGTTATCTACGTCCTATCCATCTATTAGACATACAAATTAGTTCTTCTACTAGATATTACAGGAAAAACATATATGCTTTTTTATGAAGTCCAGAAAAAAAATACCTAGGTCGATGTCTAAAGCTATGGCAAGATATTTGGACGAGCAGATCTAAGTAACGAAATATATGTAAAGCTAATTCAGCAAACAGATTTGAGTGCTAAAATGAGGCCGAGCACACAACCATCAAACTATCGAAGGCAATCGCAACAACAAAGATCGAGTATAAAACGGTGTAGAGCTATTTCACCTAACAGATTGGCTACTAGACCATGGCAATCTACGTCACAATAAATATATGGCAAGATATTTTAGCAACTAATCGGCCTTGGCATGCCATCTCAGCTAAGCAGATTAAGTGCAGAACAGGGCAAGGAAGCTTCTTAAGCAGAGCATATTGACAGTAAACTACTTCGGCAAAGAGTGAGATTAACAACGTCTATCAGCTAACATTCAGCGCTACACCGACATGAACGGGGTCTCAGTCTAGAATGCGCGTACCGTGGGAGAAGCTGACCGCCGTGCGTCTCCACACGAACGTCGTCAGCGGTGGCGGCGCTGACCGCCATGCGCCTCCACAAGAACGTAGCCAGAGGTGGCGGCGCGGCTAGAGGACGACAGTCTACGAGAGCGTACTGTGCGAGCGAGAGGATCATCATGCGTCCCCTCGATGAACCGCGGCGCCGATGTACCGGTGCGGCGGGGAGGGCAGCTTTGGCGGAGCGAATGGAGTGGAGGGGGGACGGGGGGGGGGGGGGGAGGGGGGTTTGGGGAATATTTGGCCGAAGGGCGGTTGAATCAGATTTGGAGGGAACTTTTGTGTGGGGGAGTATTTTTGCGTGGTGGGCGGGGGGAGTTTGGCGCATGGTCGGTTTCTCCAAGTGCAGTCCCACGTGTCAGTGAAGAGCCAAGCCGAAGCGCGTTCCGTTTGCGTGAGCCGTGTGCAGGACCGAACGTGTGTGGGGTGCAATGCGACCGCGACAGGAGTGCTGTGAATGTACCGCCTTTTTTCCTTTTAAACTAGTAGGTGCTTCGCCCCCTCAAAAAAAATTGTTGCTTCGCGCGATCCATCGATACTACTAGGTAATCCCGACTAAAACGGCGCAGCCGGGTCTTTTCCCGCGTGATATGCTGGGAGGTTGGCTTAGTTGGGTTTTTTAGATTTGTCTCGGTTCAATTAAAAGCAGAGTTGGTGATGATGGTGTGCCTGTCATCCTGCAATATAGGCCGTCCGATCTATATCTAACGGATAGGAAGGAAACTATGACAATTTACCCGCACTCCTCTCCACATTTGAGATAAGGCTTTCCCTCTTTCATCCTTTTCTCCCACAAGATCTTGATCTTCCGTGCAATGCACGGGCATCTTGCTAGTACTCCCACAATATGTATATTATTGTGAAATTTCATATACACCGTCCAAGATTAATGCAAACACGGCAGATTTTCATTACATTTCCAACTTTTATAGGACAGAAAAATAAAAGAAACCCGAACCTAAACCTATTCTACGGCGGCGACCGACGTCCTCCATCTGCGATCTCTAGGTACGGGGGCGGGGTTCAAGACCCGTGAAGTGAAGGTGCGGTCTCCGGCGAGGAAGAGTAGAACACGGGATAAGGACCGGCCAGTTGGCACACCATGCCCTGCCGCCTCCAATGCCCTACACATCCTCGGAGGAGCCCCCGACCTCGGCTGTGCCGGACGTTGGACGGCGGCAAGTAGGACGCGTGGCTGACGGTCCTCCGTCGCCGTCCGCTAAGCGTGGCACCGCGCCAGCGGTCGTGTCGCGTCTGCCACGCCTCTATTGCCGCGAGAGGCGACTTGAGCGAGGGCGGCGACCTCGAGCTTCATCCTCAAGACAGCTCTCCGTGAGCGTTCGCACTTGCGGTCATGGCGGATGTGGTGCCAGGTAGGAGGACGATGCGCTATGGTGTGGAGGTTAGCTGGGCGTTGCCGCTTTAAGTAGCGCATTCTGGTTAGGCCAAGCATCCGGGTGCGTCATTAAGTCACCGGAGTTGGTTCCTCGGGCACCGAGTCTCTTAACGACGACATATGAACGGACGGCGTGAATGCGGGCAGCTGGCACCGGCTGGGAATGCACCGCGCGACGGCGCAAGGGACGAGGGCTTTGGTGTGCCAGGGTAGTCAGCTGCGGTCGTGGCAACGTTGGAGATGCCATTTGCTCAAATGCGGTCCCCGCATGTCATTGAAAAAGCAAGACGACCCGGCATGGTCTCAGGTCCAGAGGATGCAGTTGCCGCGCTACACCACTCCACGGACGCGTCGCAGCACCCCGTGCATCCTCGACGAGCCGGGTGTTGGGGTGTGTTTGGATTGTGGCCAAAATGCACCTTACCAAAATTTTGGTCATACCCAAAGATTGGTCTTTGTTTGGATGGTTGCCATTTTTTTGGCATGCCAATGAACTCTAGCCAACTCTAGTTCATTTTTCTTGCCAATGTCGGCCAAATCATGGCCAACCAATACCTCAACCAAAATTTTGGTCATGACCCAAAGATTGCTCTTTGTTTGGATGGTTGCCATTTCTTTGGCATGCTAATTAACTCTAGCCAACTCTAGTTCATTTTTCTTGCCAATGTCGCCAAATCATGGGCAACCAATACCTCAACCAAAATTTGGGCTACCCAATGCTTTGATGGGGCAACCATGGGCACAAACCAAACATACCGTTGGTCGTGCCACAACACTAACGCCACCCTCGGCACACTGAAACCGACCGTGTCTAGTGACGACATGAGTGTGTCGCTCACCGCGGTCGCCGTGTCCAGAGGCGGTGCTGGAGGTGCGCCCCGTTGTTGGCCCCAACGACCCACATGAACGGTTGTCGGTGGCGAGGAGCTCGTGGGCCAGCCCCTCCAGTGTACTAGTATGCGCTACGTCGTCCCGAAAGGTGTGCCCCACATGTCGGTTTCCCTGTTTTCCCGGCCATATTTGAGCGTCAGTGCTCCGCTTTGCGCATTATGCCTTTCACTATGTAGGCCAAGCGAGACAACTTATTGTTTATTTGAGCCGTTCAAGTGTAATCATGTGGCGTTTTCTTATTTCTCATTCCTCTCCAACCCTCTTCTCCATCGATCATGTCGCCCTCCAGTCGAGTCCATCCTCCCACATGCCTCATTTGAACATTCCGCTGAGTATCATTCACATGTACCAACCCTAGTCCTCTTTCAATAGATCTCCGGACCCCGAGATGAAATCGAGAGAGAACGAGTGGGGGCACGTGATACCTAAGGCGGATTCAAAATTTTGAACCGGTTATCATAGCACCCGCAAATCATATATAAAGGGTATTCAATGTTCGTTTCGTTTTTGAACGTACAATATACTCCCTCCTATCCTTTCTACTTTACATATAAGTTTTATGTGTAGTCAAATTATCTCTACTATGATAAAAAAGGTATGAACATTCAACAACGCCCAATCAATATTGTTAGATTCGTAAGTACTCCTAGATTTGTACTCGAGATGGTATCCAATTTGACTATTGACAAGATTAATAGTACATGAGATGTATAATGTGAAAATTATATCATTGGAAACTCTTTTCACATACAAAATTGACCGTATGCTTTGTGTAAGTTGCATGTCATATATTATTACTCTAACATTTGGTCAAAGTTAGCCTCGAAAAACGCATTAGACCCTGTATGCTTTGTGTAAGTTGGATGTCATATATAATTACTCTGACATGTGTGTAAGTTGCATGTCATGTATTATTACTCTAACATTTGGTCAAAGTAGTATAGTGGTAGTGGATCCTCTGACGTAGGTATCCCTGCCTTACCCTCCCTTTCGGTTACTTTCTGGCGGACCCCATGCTTGCTAGGCCCCGTATGTCAGTTACTCAATGGGTTCGGCCACGTCAGGGGATCCTCATCTGTAGTATACTCCCTCTATTATTATTTACTCCGCATAAAATGGAGGGAGTGGTGGTATAATAAATTACGCGGGCGGGTGAGGGAGAGGGACGTCGGTTTGCTCTCAACTGCGGTCCCACAAGCGAGCGAAAACGCAAGACGAAGCGCGATCCATTCGGTGAGCGACGTGGAGGGTCCAGCGTGCCGGGCTGCAACGCGAACGCGACAAGAGCGATGTGCAGTCAAAACCGATTGACAGGTCGTCACCGGAACCACTATTCACACCAGAACCTTCGCTGCTCGGCCTACGCCAGCCACTACCCTAAAACTACACAAAATCTCCAGCCCATTCCCCCACCTTTCGATCCCCTAGCCCGCATCAAGCGTCCCCTAGTTCGCTGGAAAGCCATGGTGCGCCGCAAGATCACTTAATACAAGATGCTGACGCCGGAGCGCCACGCAGAAATCGCGGCGGCGGTCGACGCCACAGACCTCCGATCCCAAGCTCGCTTAGCGGCGGGCCAATCCCGGAGTTCTCTGGAGCCAAGCTACGAGGAGGAGGAAGCCAATCCAATGTTCACTGCGGAGGTCGCAGCGCAGAAGGCCCCCGATGGGTATGAGACAATGGACGTAGACTTTGTGCCGGCGTCCGAGTCCCCCATGGTGCAGGCGGACCAGCGGTTCAACATGGCCATACTAAAGGAGGACCGAGAGGCAGAGGCTCAAATCGACGCGGAGCACGCGCATGCAGCTGCCATCGAGGCTCTCCTGCAGGCGGAATCAGATGTCGTGGATGTGAACCGGATGGCAGAGGCTCAACTTGAGGCGGAGCGTGCAGATGCCGCTGCCATTGAGGCCCTCCTGCAGGCGGAACCAGACGTCCTGGACATGACCGGGCGGCAGAGGCTTGACTCGACGCAGAGCCCGCGGATGCCTCTCTCATCGATGCCCTCCTGCAGGCGGAACCGGACGTCCTGGACTTGAACCGGGCGGCGGAGGGTCGACTCGACGCGGAGCGCGCGGATGCGGCTGCCATCGAGGCCCTCCTGCAGGCGGAACCGGACGTCCTCGACTTGAACCGGGTTGTGCTCTCGTCCATGCAGAGCGCCCGCACGCTGCGCTTGAACGAGTAGCTGGAGGCCGAGGACAACCACGGTGCAGAGACACACATCGGCAGCGACGGCTGGTTCGCGCCGGCAGCCAAAGACGACGAGGCCGTCTCTTTCCGCGAGCAGTGATAGTTTTTCTTTATGTTGTTGTTTTTATGGATCTTTTGCTGTGTAAAAACATACTGTACTATATTTGTTATGCAAGTCTCCTGACTTGGGTCAGTCTACCATTTCAGGCAGTTGGATAAATATTCTACGTCTCCTAACCCTTCTTTCCTTCTTCCTCACCTCTTCTTCTTCCCCAACAGACCACCGCACGGGCCTTACGGATACTCCCCAACATGCGGTTGTATAAACATACTCTATGAACGAAAATTATGTGTCAGCGATAGGATGGTTGAGTTTGGTTTGTTCACATGCGACAGCAGGTGTCAGTGAGGGTGCGTTCCCTTGGTTGGGTTTGTGGCGTGCAGGAGCGACTGTGTGAGGGTGCGGTGCGATCGTGGCGTGCAGGAGCGACCGTGTGAGGGTGCGCTGTGACCGCGACAGCCGTGCGCAAGTGTACCTCCTTCTCATTTTGGAAACTTTAGGCAAGCTTGGCAAAAATGTGTGGCGAAGTTTGGCAATGCAAGGCCTAGACCCAAACAGGATAAGTACGTACGTACTAGGAGTACTAGTGTTAAAAAAGAAAGGCGGGGTTTTCCTTCGCGGGATTTAATCAATACAAATCCTCGTTTCATGCGTCAATTAATGCGTATTTTTTTCGAAAGACCAAAGAGCTAACCATCTCACTCCTCATCGCTTGATTAATGCATCGCCATGCAAACCAACCTTCTCACTTCCGCATGCATGCAGGGGATATTAATGTCCTTGGTTGCTAACCACATCAATTTTGCCTCGATTAGTGTTAGTGGCCCTTTGCAAATTGTAATTTTGATAATACTTGTACAAAAAAATGGAGGTAGTAACTATATTTGACTTCCTTCCCCATTGCAGTGACGTCGACGATTTTTTCTGTGGTTTGGTGAAGTGCGTTCGACGGAGAACACCATTGAGGGAGACCACGGTAAGTCATTCGCAAGTGCCGCCTGCAATCCGAGACAACTGCCTTATTTGCATCCAGGAAGTCTTTTACTAGTACTACTACTAGGAGTACTAGTGCGGTGAGATGGTTTCTCGAAGAAGACGATGGAGAAGCGGAGTCAGCGAAGAGTGAAATGATGGTTGCTTCGTCCGTGCTTGTGATTTTACACCTCACTGCTTTGTGATTTGCGATAGAAGGGACAGGGGAGTAGACTTTGTGCTCTATACTATACTACATGCGCCCAAGCATAGTAGAAAGAGGAGAGACGTTGCATTTTTCTATTCCTTCAATGAATCAATCAGGGAGCTTCGGTTCCATCTTTTTGGCTTTGGCAACACCGTCCACAATGGTTCCCACGATGCCAAAAGCTATTTTCATATTTGGCTACACATTGTGGATGCCCTTAACCGTACCACTTGGCTTTGCTCCTGTGTGCTATTTATACAAATCTCAATTATATTGATCTAAAAAATATAGAATCAAGATTAGTAAAACAGAGGTGATTTTGCCGCGCGGATGGCGGTCTGCTAACATGCGGTCACACGTGTCAGTGTTTATCAAGCCGATCCGCGTCCCACATGAGGCAGAACAACGGCAAAAGCAACACGTGGTTAAGTTGAAGAAGATGAGGGAGAAGCGGATTCAGCAACGAGTGAAATGATGGTTGCTTCGTCCCTCCAACTTATTTTTTTAGCATTATTACTTCGTCCCTCCAACTTAACTGCGGGAAAGGTGCAGCTTTGTGATTTGACGCCTCATTGCTCATTACTACGCCGGCCCCATGACTGGGGTGCTTCACCCCGGCTGCTCTGCACTGTATTCCGGTATGGCACGTGGACCTGGTAGCTTGATGTCCCACATGTAGGCGAAAGGGACTAGAAGATTTATGAAAGCAAGCGCTCCACTCTTACGATGGAGGAGTAGGCGACATGACGGCCCAGTGAACTGTCACTTGTACTGTATAGTACTATAGTTTTGTTGTTTCGCACGATCCATCGATACAAACCCGATTAAACAGGAATGGGCGGGATTTTTCCCGCGTGGTAGATGATACTGGCCATACATTTCAAATGCAATTTTAATGTATGCAAACTGAATAATTATAAGTAACAATATGATATCTAGTAAAACTAAAAACACACATGATTTATTGTGTTAGAGTGTAGTAGTAGTGTTGTATTGCATAGTTGTTAGATGTAACATGCTAGAACATGTAGAGATGTAGTTTTGGAGGGCCTACAGAGAGAAAAGCGTAATACGGTCACCGAACTTCAGAATAAGCTGATTACGGTCACTATATACGTTTTGCGGTGATTATCCGTCACTTGCTCACGATTCAGCATCGGATTGCACTGCTGACCGCCAAATAGTCTGCGTGGCGCCATGTTGACTAGTTAAATTGACCACGTTCCTTGTGGGTCCCACATGTCAGTTTGCATAGGAAAAAGGTCAGATAAACACAAATTTACGCAGGCGCGATAAGGCTCCAACCCATGCGCTGGAATCACCTGGTTGTGTATGTGTCTGTCAGGGCCTGATGTGTGCGTATGCACGTGTAGGTTGAGCACTTGAGCGTGAGAATGTGTGTTGGTCGTGTGGTGTACTGGTGTGTGCATGCATGCGTGTGTGTGTGTGCGTGTGAGTGTTGCGTGCATGCGTGGCTGCGTGTGTACGTGTGAGTGTTGCGTGCGTGCGTGGGTGCATGTGTTTGTGTGAGTGTTGCGTGCATGCAGTTCGTGTGCATGCGTGCGTGTGTGTATAATCACCACACCAGCTCCTGTGTGTTAAAACAGACGGCTCAGCATACCAATGGCCACCTTGTCCGCTGTGCCGTCGGTCATGACTTCGAAGTACCGTCAAAATATTTTTTTGTCGTTTGTTTTCATTCTTACTAGCAAGATGCCCGTGCATTGCACGTAACATCAAGATGCATTTGTATGACTTGTTTATCTTGTGAGAGAAAAGGATGAACGAGGGAAGGCCTTATTAGCAAATGTGGAGAGGTGTGTGGGTACCTATTTGCAAAATTACCATAGTTTCCTTCCTATCCGTCAGATATAAATCGGACAACCTATATTGCAGGTGGGCAGGCACACCATCATCACCAACTCTATTTTTTTATAAGAGTGTATTTATGTATTTTATAAGAGTGTAGATGTAGAGTAGATACAAGTCGACACATGGGCACGATGGTAGTGAGATAATGTGATGCAACACTAGAGGTGCCACGTGGAGCGTTTAACTGGTCAACTAGTCACGTCATAAGTAAATACAGAGTTGAATGATGTGCCCGTGACTGTATAATAACCACTAAATGTAAACGGTGACCGTAATGAGTGGATTATGAAGTCCAATGTATGTATCGTGCTTTTGCTTCAAATAAAATGATCATCATTGCATATATCGCGAGAGAAAGATAAAACACGTGAATTTTCTGGGGGCTTACTTTTAGAGGACCTGGAGATAGTTTTGTGTGCATACGTGGAAGGGGCGTACAGGGGGGTGTATGCGATGGAGAGAGAGATGCTCTTCATTTCTCTTTATTATGACTAACTTTGTATATAATATAAAAATATACAAATTCACAGTGCGGAATAAATATCATTGTGGGCACCATGCAATGCAAATTAGCGTTTGTACTCCTCCATATAAGTTTGTAATGTTGTATATATGTAGAAGCTCTAAAATATTTTTGGCCACACTTTATTCAAAAGGAATGTTGTATGCGAAATAAACGTGAAGAGAGGGCTCTTTAGATCAATGGGGTACGTGATATAACATGTGTGAATGTGTAGTTGATGCATTTGGCGGGGCCTAGAGAGGCATGTGTGTGTATTACGTATTTGAGAGAGGCATGGATAGAGGGGCCGACGGGGGTGGGAGAGATAGCATGAGAAATGAGAGTGGTCTAGAGAGAGAGAGAGACGAATATGATGTCACGACAAGAGATTCCATTCCCTTGAGTGTGTATATGCAAGGGGGAGGGAATAGAGGCACCAGGAGAAAATTTTTGTGTGTGTGGTGTTTGTGTTGGTATGTGTGGGTGTGAGAAGATAATGAGACGTGGGGCAGAGGGTGTGTCACCGCGTAAGGTCCGGTGGGTCGAGGTGAGGCCCTTCATTCGGTTCCGTCCTGCGCCACATTGGTCGCCCCATGACACATTTAGGAAGACCCATGGATGACTAGTCGTACAAGACAAAGATAGCAGAATTGTGAAGGACTCTATGTCCAATGACAAAGCCGTCTAGGATTTGTAACCCTATGTTCTCGGACTAAGGTAACCCCTTTATCTCTGATATTACTATTCATCCAACCTAACTTTAAGGGGCATCCTACATAATGCTCTGCTAGAATCATACTCGTCGATTAGGAAGAGAGGTGTGAGACAATGCGTGAGAGACAAAGTAAAGATAATGTGCGTACATGAGACACGAGGCAGGTCCATGTATATAGAAAGGGTCGATGAGGATTGTGCGTGTGTATGTTTAAGTAGAGGAAGAGTGCTTGTGATAAAGGTTAGTGAAAACAATTGTAAATGGTTACGAGAGGGAGGGAGGGTTATATCTAGAGCATGTGTGTAGAAAGACACCTCGGGAGAGAGTGTGTGAGCATGTGTGAGAGACCACCGATGGAGAGTGAAACTACACGTAAAAGACTGCTCTACACATTAATTAAAGATATAAATTGTATCCAAATATTAGGATGGGATCATGATATTTGCAATTCAGCGTAAGGAGCGGTCATTGATCCATCAGACATCTAGATTCTATCGAATTTGAGCATGTCTATGTTATTATTAGACACAATTGATCCACATAGTTAGTATTTTGAACTCCAGACAATGCATCGCTTTAGAAATCGAATATAAACGTGAGTATAGTTCATGTTGTGTGTGTAAAGCACATTATACATACGAAAGTTACACAATGGACATTATAAATAGCTACATATGAACTAGCATACATTTGAATTCAACTTAAGGCGGTTTAAAAAATCGAATTCAACATGAAGTCCATTCAATTATTTGAATTTGATATCATGGCATTTGTAAACCATACCAAAATTATGGGGGCACCAATCTTTGCTCTCATTTTGTACATAATAGCATATGTAGTCACGTACAAAATAGATTCAAATTTAGCTCCTCCATTCCAAATAATCGTAGTTATAGGATTTTCAAGTGTCAAAATTTCAAAAAGAAGCGGATAATTTAATTAGGTTTTCAAACATACAAGGTCAAATATAACGTCGTCTATTTAGGTCAATCCTCATAGTTCAAGAGTACTCTAAACGTGAATGCTTGTGTTTCAAAATTTCGAACGAAGCAGCAAAAGAACCTCTACTCTCCCGAAACCGCGTGAGACCAATGTTTGGTAGTACAAGGAAATTACTTTTCTAATAACTCCAACCCGTGAAACCCGCCGACCCGACGTCCAAAGGTCTAAACCGGGGTAGGTTTGTAGCTTCATCTAGACGCCACGCAACCGCCTCCGAAAAACATTCATACACAATGGCCGCCTAAGCACACATGCGCGCGGCCGAAATCGCTCCCGCCAACATTTGGGACACCTGGGATTACCATCCTACCCCCGACCTGCAGTAGGTCCAAAATTTAAGAGGGGGGCAAAGTTTGTACTTTCCCCAAGTTTCAAACAAGCGCGTCCCATCTTTTGTTCAAAAAAGCCAAACACAAGCGCCTCCCGGACCGAAACATGGTTCCCCCCCACCCGCCCGATTCCCCATTCGTACTCCATGGGCGCCAAAACTACCTCTTCACCAGCTGCGAAACCCCGGCATCCTCCGTCCGCCACCCCATCCCGCCCATCAACCGTCGCCCTCCTCCATCACGCCGGAGCCGATACCCCGATGTCGTCGTCCACCGCAACCTCAACCGCAACGCCCTCCACGGCTAGTAGTTGAAGCCGAGGCCGAGCCGTCCGTACCCGAGGCAGTTCAACCACGCCGTCCTGCGCCTCACCGCTGCCGCTCCAATTTCGCCACCCTCCACCGCACCGGATCTGCTTCCCCTCCGCGAACATACGGCCACGGCAACATAGTCAACAATTTGGCCATGGGTTTGTCCAAGCCTGCACCCTCCAGAACATCGGTTTCCCCGGTAACAAGAAGAAGATCGGCGCGACATGTGGAGGTGACCACACCGGCAACCGAAGAAGGTACTCCTCTTCCCTTGTTCGGGCAAATCTTACGTCTCTGCTTGCATGGTATTCATCCCACAGAAGACACTAGTTGACCGCTTCTTCTTGATCCTAGATGTTCCTAGTAACTCGTGATGCACAAGGTTTCTCCTCATATACTATTTCACCTTAGCTAGAGGTCCTTCGCCCCCCTGAATTTCAATTTCTGGCCAGTTGATTCCCAATTAACGGAAGCATTCCCCGACGTAACAGGCGCTAGTACAACTATTACGCCGGGGAAGCAGCACCTTGGTGTTTATCTTAGGGGCGTGTGCGGCCTAGAGTTACTGGCGCCCGATCTGGAGGTCGGCCGGGATTAAAGGGATGGCCTGGGGGCGCTGCCAAGCACGGCGGTGGTGTGAGGTCGATGGGAGGGCGGGGCGGCGGAGGCAGGGGTCTAGGCCGGTGGTCGCTGGCAGTTCGAGAAAGATCGTCAACAGTGACTGGCGGGAGGTAAACGAAGGCCATCTGCCCGTTCCTTATAGATCGGACGGTTCATAAAAAAATCGACTGACCTATTTATTTTTAGTCGATCGTTATCTTGATAGGACCACATGTGGTGGTGTTTGGAGGAGTACTGCATTTCTGTGCTCATATATTACAAAATCATACGGAGTAGAATCTAATTTTGTTTGCCATGCAATATTGTAAAGCTATCATATGTCTCCTGTCATTTATTTTTCAGCCACCTGCTATCTGCTACTTTTACAAAGGCACTACTTCGCACACACTTCACCCATACTCTTCATCTATTGTGTTTTTATGCAAGGGTATTTCAGACCCTGCCTTCATAGAAGCAGGAAAGAGAAGAGAGAAGTCGCTCCAGCGTGGTATGCGGCTAGGCCAGACACGTTTCAAGACTTTAAAGGGTGTAGTGTCAGCAGATGGAGACGGGGAACATAGCTCTGGAATTGATGATCTTGCTCGCCGTGAACCACCATCCCAGGTGCTTGCTTTAACTTCACGGTGTCATATGTGGTTGCATGTTGCATATGGTGTCTAGCTTGTATTCGAAAGGCCGAACTCAGTCTTTATCAAGATAAGGAAAGATATTTTTTACATGAACCACCATCACTAGAGCACTAGAAGACAAATAGCTAGTCAGGGCACTGGCCGAGCCAGTGACAAGCCCAACAAAGATAGGCATCGCCTGGAAGCCAACTAAAAAGCTGCGATGGTGGCGAACAGCCCACCTCCCACCAGGCTCTCAGTTCCTAGATGATCATGCTCACCACTCCAGCCGGATGTCTAGCTTGTATTTCTTCCAATTTGGTTAAATTGCATCTGCTTAGCTTACACATTATACCTTTGAATATGACATGCCTTTCTGTTTTTGGTACATACTAGTACATCTGTGTATTAACCATGTTCTTACATCAAACTAATGTTCTTGTGTATCCCTCATCAATCACTTATGACGAGGCAAGCAGGCAAGGGGACTATTCATTTAAAGAATGCAGCATCAGCCTCCCGACATGATTCTCAAGAAACAGAAATGCTAGATGAAGATAGTGAATGTAGCTCTGTAGTTGATTATAGCATTTCCCCTACACTAGCATCGCATGTGCTTGCACTAACTTGGTAGCGTGATATGTGGTTGCATGTTGCATATGGTGTCTAGATTGTAATTCTTCCAATCTTTTTAAACTGCATGTGCTAGTCTGCTTAGCTTATAGTACATTATACCTATTAATGTGACATGCCTTCCTGTATTTAGTACATAGTACATGTGTCTATTAAGCATGTCCTTACATAAAACTATTGTTTTTTTATCCCACATCAATCAATATGACGAGACACCTTTAGTATATGCAGTGCGATATTAATTGCATCTTTCATATGATTTATAGCATGCGCTGCTTTTGTTGAAATTCCATTTATGATGGGACGCTTTTAACTTTGCAGAGTCATATTGGTTGCGTCTTTCATGTGGTGTCTAGCTTGCATTGCTTCTTATTTCCTGGAATGGTTTCTGCTTAGTTTACACAAATAGTTGTGAACATGCCATGCCGTCCTGTTTTTTGTACATATTCCATCCTGGTATCATGTGTTTGCCTTACATCAAAGTAGTGATTGTCAGTATCATGCATGAATGAGTTCCGAAGAGAGAATTTTATTGCTTTTTCTTGTCGGTTTTACTTGACAATTCAAAATCAATAAAGCGGAAGGAAGTTAGCAAGGCAGCGGATAAAGGTGCTCCTTCCGAACGGAGGGCCTCTACAGTTTCTACTCCTCCACACCCCCAAGATGATTTCCAAGACAACACATGCATAGACAGTCAACAAAGTTGTGTTTATGATGAGCACGTCTCCCCTAGTGCAGCATCACTGGTGCTCCATCTAACTTGGCACTGTTATATGTGGTTGCATGTTATGTGTGATGTCTACTTGTATTGCTTCTAATTTTGTTGAATTCCATCTGCTTACTTTACACATTATACTTGAATAAGACACGTGTTCCTGTTTCTAGAACATACAATATCTGTCTATCACACCATGTTCTTACATCAAATTACTACTGTTGTGTAACCTGCAACAATCACTTATCATAAGACACGTTTGACTTCAGAGTGTGATATATGTTACATCTCACATTAGTTTCTACCTTGTACTACTAATTTGTTGAAATGGCACTTATGACGAGACAGTTTTAACTTGGTAGAGTGATATTCGTTGCATCTTTCATATGGTGTCTAGTTTTCATTGCTTCTAATTTGTTGAAATGCCTTCTCCTTAGTTTACACATCATAATCTGTGAATATGCAATGCTGTGAATATGCAATGGCACTAATGACAAGAGACCTCTAACATGGTAGTGTGATGTTGTTTGCATCTTGCATATGATTTATTTCTTGTACTGCTTCACATTTGTTTAAACGCCATTTATGATGAGACACTGTTAACTTGGCAGAGCGATATTTGTAGCATCTTTCATATCATGTCTACCTTCCATTGCATTGCTTCTAATTTGGTGAAATGTCTTCTTCTTAGTTTACACATCATAGTTTTGGTTATTTCTTCCGTCCTGTTTTTCATACATATTACATCCTCCTATCATGTGGTTGTCTAACATCAAAGTTCAGTTCGTCTGCATCACGCATCAATTTGTTCTGAAGAACTAAATTGTTATTCGTTTTTCTTGTCGGCTTGACTTAACATGGCATAGAGAAAGAGGAAGAAACACAGAATGGCAGGGAATGAGAAGCGGACGAATCCTGCAGATTCTGCTTGTACTGATGTTGCAATAGAAGGTCAAAGTCCAGCGGAAAATTCAACAAACACGGCATCCCATGCTACACGAGCTGCAAAAAAAGCCAAACATAAACAAATAGTTTCCACCAAACAAGCAGAGACAACCCTAGTTCTTGCAACACTTACCACAAGATTACCAACTGCACGACATACTGTCAAGGCCACCGAGCTAGCAGCACGCTCCCAAGCTCCCTTGCCACCGACACTACTTCCCAAGCACTCTTGACACAAGACGAGTTGGCAATATCAGATGAACCTTGTGAGCTTCAACATCAAGAAGGTAGTTGCTGGAGTCAAGTTACGCCCATGCTTCTTTATATGTAGTCTCACAGCTTGATGTACACTAACACTTCCTATGTTCGTTGTTGGACTAGCACCTAGGCGCAAGGGGAAACAAACATCGGGATAATGCTCGATAGGTTAACTAAATCTAGAGGAGGAAGAATGGAGATCCGCTTTGAGGCAGGTTTAAAAGGCCACGTGATGCTCAGAGTTAGCCAAGTTAGTATCAGAGGCAGCGGTTGCTGTTAGGTGTCATGTACGTATCCTCCCAACATGGATTCAGTACATGAATGATAAAGACGAAACCCAGTTCAACACCTTCCTCGACCTTTATTTGTAAGTATGGTTATGTATGGAAACTATTAATATCGTCTTGCTCTATCCCATACTTTCTAGGTTGCTGATAATGAGACTCCCATAATTTTCAACAGATGAGGTTCAAGTTGGATAGCCAAGATGAAACAACCAGACAAGCTTGCACCCATGTTTTCAAGTCTGCTCTGCGACAGTGTCAGGACCCCGATTCTAGGTCACACCGATCTAGCCTGTAACACCTCATATCACTTTGCGGCCTCACGCACGGTATTCCCACGGGTGTCGCCTTACCATGGCCCGTGACCGTCTGCGCCTTTTGGCTCACATATATGATAGTGTCGCTAGCATCCATATGACAGAGAACCCGGGCCGACATGGCTAGTCGTGAACCCAAAGCGACGCTAACCCATGGGGACAGGCATACATGAATCAACTTTGAGCATGTCGGTCAACAGCATGTGAATCCGGGCAGTAGCACTGGGCTAACAGGACTCCGGTGACCCGGGCTGTAGCAGGCTAGGCAGGACTCGGATGTCACGCGTGACATTTTCCGAAGGGATGCACACAGAACAAAGTGAAACACATGCCGCCACCAAGTGTCCCGAGCAAGTAGTTTGGGCTAGCAGGACTCCGGTGAACCAGGCTCTAGCGGACTACTATGGCTCAAGGAAGCACTAGACTACATTTCCCCATAAGAGAGGCTGCCAAGGATAAACAACTAGATTGTTGGATGCCACACATACCAAGCATCACAACATAACTCTACGACTCAAGTATTTATTCATTAGGCTCCGAGGAGCGAGATATTAAAAACATGGGTCTCTCGACCCAGCATTCAGAGCATACAAGTCAAACACATGCGGAAGATAAACATGTCTGAGTACAGACATCTATAAATGAAAAAGGCTGAGAAGCCTGGCTATCTACCAGATCCTGCCGAGGGCACAAGATCGTAGCTGAGGTAACAAGCTAAACGTCGAAGTCCACGAGGAACTACTAGCAAGACTGGCGTCTCTCTGCAAAACATAAAATAAGCAAATGTGAGTACAAATGTACTCAACAAGACTTACATCAAAACTAACTACATATGCATCATTTTCAACAAAGGGGGTGGAGGAGTTTTACTGCAGCAAGCCAGCTTTGACTCGGTGGCTATCCTGAACTACGACTGCAAGTAACTCTTTTGAGGTGGCGCACACGAGTCCACATATTCACCATATCAATACACCACTATGGATCCGCTCCGTCTTCCTACGAGAACGCCATCCATAGCACTCACGCTTATCTTGCGCATTTTAGAGTATCCACTTTCACTTGTCTATGAACTATTATAGGCAACCCAGAAGTCCTTTTCTGCGGACACGGCTATTCGAATAGATCATATTAACCCCGCAGGGTGTACTTCTTCACACGCCTCGCCACTTACCGCCATGTACACGCCATGTATCTCGGCAACCTTCAAGCGGAAGCTTTGGCGAGGTGTCGGCCACGCCTACCTAAACACTCAAGTCCCTAGTGCAGGTTTATCGCCTATTCGGGTTCCATCCGCAAGGAGTCCGGCCGAGGTTTCCACTAACGGCCCCGAACAATGTGTGCAGGCTTCCCGAGACACCAAACGGGCGAATCGGTACACCGGCCATGGTGTATCTACCGATCATAGCCCACCCCTAGGGTCAGCGCCACGCACGGCCTCCAACACATATCCTACAAACACCGTAAACTAGTTGCAACTCCCGGACAGAGAACAAGGGTGGTTAAGAAGCCGAGAGAGTCAATTAAGGATCCCAATGTGTGGTAGTAACTGTTCATGGATCACAAACACGTAACTCAGTTCTCGAGGACGGTTTCAATGAGACAACCCACCATGTACTCCTACATGGCCTCTCACCGCTACCTTTACCAAATCGTCTTCACACACTTAGCTCACACATAGTAGGACATGTTCACACACCTCCGATTCATCCTCGATGAACCAGACCCGACTCAACTCTAAGCAAGAGCAGGCATGACAAACAAGCATGAATGAGTAGGCACAACAGGGCTCAAACAACTCCTACTCATGCTAGTGGGTTTCATCTAATTACTGTGGAATGACAGGTCATGCAGAGGGTAAAGGGGTTCAGCTACCGCAGCAAGTAATAGATGAATCGTTGTTGTCCTAATGCAGTAAAAGAGAGCAGGAGAGAGAGTAGGATTGTATCGGAATGAACAAGGGGTTTTTGCTTGCCTGGCACTCCTGAAGATAGTATAGTTCTTCATCGGTGTCATCGATCACATCGTCGGAACGTCGTCTACTGAGAGGGGACAGTCGCCGGCAACAGAGAAAGAACACAGTCAATGCAATGCGATAATATGATGCATGATCATGACATGGCAATATGCTGTTGATTGAGCTAATGCAACTAGCAACCATATTAAATGAAGTTGGTTTGAACCAAGGGTTCCATTCAAACTCCATATGTGAAATTCAAATGCCATTTAATTGATTTGACTTGATCAGCAGGTATAAGTTGATCTAACATGCATGAAAGTGGTAAAGATGGATAGATTGGATTTTTCTGATCATTTTTCATATATAAATTATTTCATTCCGAGCTATGATTGATTTTATATGAATTTTAGAAGTTTATACTAATTTCTGGAATTTCCTGAATTATTTTAAATCCAGAAATTCCTTACTGCGTCATCATGACAACAACATTAAGTCAAGAGGTCAACCGTGGCTGACCAGGTCAAACCCGACGTGGGGTCCACACGCCGCTGACTCAACTGGTTAGTCCCACCGGCGTGTGGGTCCGTCAATCGCCACGTCGCCTACCAACCTTGACGCGTGGGTCCGCTGGTTATGTTAACTAAACTAACTTAAAACTAAAAGCGGTTTAATTAGGCAGCAGGGCCCACTGTCAGTGTCCCACGGTGTTACTAACTGTGTCATTAACCCTAACTAATCGTGCCACGTCAGCGTCACCGGATTAAGCGCCGGCGACCATATCCCGCGGCAGAGGCTCGCCGGAGTTGCTCGGGCGCGCTCTACAGGCGGCCATTTGCGACGCGGTTTGGCCCTACGGAGAGCTGGTGTTTGCACGCATCTGGTGGAACGAACGGGAGGAGCTGGGGTGGCCGGAATCATGGCCGGCGACAAGGTTTGCGGCAGCCGGAGTTCGGGTTAGCGCGGGTGAGGTGCTACGCTTGGCTGACGAGCGAGCAAAGCAGCGGGGCGGACTCCTGGGAGCTCCAGGAGCACGCTGGTGCCACTGGACCGAGCAGAGGTGCTCAGGAGCGAGGACCTCATCGGCCATGTCGGACGGCGGCGCTCGGGACTTGCAGGGCGGTGGCTAGCGCGCAAATTAGAGCACGGGGGTGAGGGGAAAGACGGAGGAGCTCACTGGAGAACCAATGGAGGACTCGGAGGGCTCGGGGATGAGTCGCAGCGGGAGCACAGTCGCCGGCGATCTCGATGACCCGAGAGGTTGAAGACAACGCCATGGTCGTGGTGCGGTGCGTCCGGCATCCTGCGGGTCGTCCAGGAGGTGTAGGCGACGGTGGCGGAGCTTCCACGCAACACGGGGAGGCGAGAGGGGGTCGGGGAGCGCGGTGGTTCACGGCGGCGCTTCCATGGCCGCGTTGGCCGTCGCGGGAGAGGGCGAGGGAGAGGAGGGGATGGACGCGAGAGAGAGGGAGGGGGCCCGGGAGGGTGCGTGGCGCCGTCCAGAGGCATCCAGGTGAGCAGGCAGAGAGGAGGTGGAGGCCTCGGGCGCGCAGGCGTCGACACGCCTCTGCCTACTGGTAGAGGTTGAAGACAACCGCTCCAGCCAGTGGGCTGGGCCGTCCAGATGGCCGTGCCAGGTAAGTGGCCCAGGTGACTCTCTCTCTCTGTTTATTTAATTTGTTCTGCTTTTCTATTTTTGCTATTATGTTTTGATTTAGTTTAAAGACCAAACCATTTCCAAAATTCATGGAAATAATTGTGTGAAATAAATGGAATTTTCCAAAGCTACACAACAATTTCTAGAATTATTGAACATCTATTTATTATATAACAAATATAGATCCAATTCAAATATTTATTGGATTAATTCAAAGGCCCAAAATAATTGTCTCTGAGATTCTAGAAATATTGGTTTGAATTTTATCCCTTGCCAATATTTCCAAAGATTAACAGGAACATTTTTCTTGGACTCATTTGATGAGATCTAAATGTTGGTTATTTTTAGAGGTCTTCTGAGGCTTTTGAAAATTCCTCAATTCAATTTCATTTGAAATTAAACATGATGCACACATGACTATCTAGTCTAGGTCATACCAGAATTAGGGATGTGACAGCTCACCCCTACTAAACAAGAATCTCGTCCCGAGATTCAAGCGTAGGGTAGGATGAAGGGGGAACGCGAACTAACATAATCTTCACGATCCAGGTGGCACTTCATAAGAACGTTAAATAGATCACCATCTTTGTCTCGATGTGTTGCTCTGAGAACTCCAACCCACATGACAACGAGAGGAAAGGAAAAACTCTAGAAGGGTCAATCTTCTCGGAGATTTGAATCAACTCAGGATCAACTCTCGGAGGGAGACATGGAAACATCTCTGGAGCTGTGAGACAAACATGCATCGGGAAGGACGGAGGAAACAGTTTGACAAGGGTTTTCAGCTAGCGAGGGGAAATTTCCATGATCCCATAACGGGGCACCTTGGGAGAGGCGCCTCGTAGATTTATCCTTGAAGTGGCAAAAAGAATTACTTTGATACATAGATCATTGGAACTCTTATACCAACCTAAGGCAAATTCACAAACGATCGTTTGAAGGAGTACGAAGGAATGGCATACCCGGACTAGAATGGATGATGTGGACTACCTTGCTGAAGACAACGCAATGGATGACTTTTGCTTATCACCGGAAACGGATGGGACACATGACAAGTCCACTATTAAAGATGATCTTCGACAACAACTGTTGAGAAGGACAGCCCATGGAAAATTGGCATGATGGGGTGCAAGCTGGGAACAAAACGCAACTGTTGGGAATGTTCCAACCATCATATCTGCCTGAGATTCAGATCCGATTGGTAATAGGATACTTCAGACTCAGCATGTCTGAAAAGAAAGTTTGCAACACAAATCGACGAGATGACGTTGCGAGATTCTCGGGATATGAACTACGATAGCAAGCTCCAAAACATGAGCCGGTTCTGCTACAAGCATGTGAACACGCTGTCCCAGACAAGCATGATCACGTGGTAGTCTTATAATAAAACACTACCGAGTTCAGGTGGGGAACCATCATCAAGGATATCGAAGTCCTTTTATAAGCCCGGGTTAGCTCTTAAGAAGGAGCTTCTTCTCCTTGAACAAATCAGTTAGTGGCTTGGTGTGCTAGGGATACATATAGAATGAAGGTTGCAAGTCTCCAAACCATAGAATACTTCGCACGTATGCATGACTGACTTGGGATGGTTCTAGAGGAAACAAAAACAATCTTTCTCGAACTCACGACGGCAACTTGCACCAAATGCACGTGAATCAGAGAAAGTCACTTCTTTCATCCAACATATTCTTCACGAATGGGACATGAAGATAATGCTTATAAAAGTTTCCAACACTAGGTTGATGTTCAACATGAATCATGGGGGAGACAAAAATGCTGTTGCGGGCTCAACAACAACTCATCGCAATTTCCATATCACTGGACTTCCACCATCATGTGAACACGGTGATAGCATTGGTCAGACCAAAAGATGTAATGGTATATGTTCGAGGGATCACCCACGAGTAAGACAACATTACGAACATCGTTGGTTCTGATTTGACTTGATGATAGCCCATACTCAAGTCAAAGTTTTCACAAGGCAATAGATCCAACAACTGATCACGAGGACCAAATAATGGAGATATCATCTTTGTTCAACACACACACACACACAAGTATATCCCTTAGTGATGAACTAAGTCGGACAAGCTTTCATCTTCCAACTCTCCAAGTTGTTGTTTAGCTTAACCAACTAGCTCAGGGGTATCCAACATAGATTCTTGGAGAATGGCTGGTTTAGAGGAAAACCAACTTGATCACGAGCTCAACATAACAGTCAGGGGACAACCTGGTAATGCTTTCGAGAAGATATTCGGAAATCACGAACCACCGGTATGTTGCTAAGCTCGAGAACAATCTTGCTTTTGAGGGCAAGATGATATGATCAAATGAGCGAGGACTTGACAAGATCTTAGCTCATCAATCAAAGTGTGCACCAGGAAAATGGACTAGGTGGCACGATCAACCTTAGGGTGATGATTCAATAATCAACACGCTAAGAATGAGAATATTGTCCATGAACTACCAAGCAACATGGTTGCCAGGAGTATAAATTTCACACATCATGGTTCACTTGTCGGCATTCCGGTTGCAACAACAAGGGACGGAGGAATGAACGATGATGGCGAGAGTATCACTGCATCAAGAATTCATAAGGGAAGGTGCAATTCTCATGACGTGCCTGACATAAAGTGGGTAATACTTCAGGATAGAACAGAATCAAAAGCTTGATTGCATTTGATCTGCGGATTACAACTGCTTTGACCCAATCCTGGATATGGATGAGGTACTGGAGTTTGTTTGTCCCAGTCATTCCAGAATAGAATGGCTTGACGGACCACAAGGATAATAGGCCTCGATAAACACGATCGCACACATACCCCTGACTATCGATTGATAGACGGGGGGTCAGAATACAACTAAGGAGGAACAACTCGAGGAACATATAACTTTCTGAGCTGTGGATGCATAGGTTAGTATGTCGAGTCAAGTTCAACAGGTTTCTTCCGGATAACCCATGCAGGAAAGTAGGACTGGCAGATTCACAATGTAGAACGAAGAACTCATCAAGAGCACTCTTATTGTGATCTTTTAATTCAAAGAACTTCTGCCTTATTGGTTCATGGTATTTGGAAGAAGGATATACCACGGACCTCGAGGACTATTGCAAAGATTACTAATATCCTAAAGGAACTAGCAAACACTATCAACATGAATGAGTAGAGTGTATCTCAGTTTCCAGAACCCAGGAGTAGAATACCTACTAACTAAGTGGCATCACGGGCTGCTTTCGAGAATGACGGCCAGAATCATCACACTGGAAACACAAAACATTGCTGGATTACTAGGTGACTCCCTAAAACACCTAGGGTCGTAACAATAGCTCCAACATATATGTCAAGGCAATAAATTACCTCAACGCACCGGTTAGTGTGCTTATTCTGACCTAAAAAAGGACATCGGGAACGGAAGAAAGGAGTTGCAAATGCATCAGACTATCTAGAAACCTGGGATGACTCGGATAGCATAACGGCTGTAAATGCTCAAAATGATTTGAGACATCCTGCAAAATAGTGGCATGACCACTCAACATCACAATATCAAGATTCTGGACCAGCTATGAACATACGGAAGTAGTAGAAACTGAACTGGGGTGTAAAACCAACAATCTTAAAAGTCTATAGATTAGTAACACGTCATCCTAATAGATAGATGAGAAGCCTAGTTCTTAATCCCCGTAGAAAAGAAGAGAATGACTCAGATCAGAAGGCCATGAGGTATAAGGAGTAAAAGAGCCTTACGTTCCCTTCCACAATCAATTCCCTTACATAACTAAAGCATTTCTAGACACAACTTCGACCAGTTTGGCTTGGTAATCCTACAGGCAGTCAGGCTCTGATACCAAAGCTGTCAGGACCCCGATTCTAGGTCACACCGATCTAGCCTGTAACACCTCATATCACTTTGCGGCCTCACGCACGGTATTCCCACGGGTGTCGCCTTACCATGGCCGGGACCGCTATGCCTTTTGGCTCACGATATGATAGTGTCGCTAGCATCCATATGACAAAGAACCCAGGCCGACATGGCTAGTCGTGAACCCAAAGCGGCGCTAACCCATGGGGACAGGCATACATGAATCAACTTCGAGCATGTCGGTCAACAGCGTGTGAATCCGGGATGTAGGATGGGCTAACAGATTCGTGACCGGCAGAGCAGGCTAGGCAGACGGATGTCACCGCGTGACATTTCCCAAGGGAGAACACATGTGAACAAAGTGAAACACATGCCGGCTAGTCAAGTGTCATGAGCAGTAGTGCTGGGCTAGCAGGACTCCAGTGAACCGGGCTGTAGCGGACTACTATGGCTCAAGGAAGCACTAGACTACATTTCCCCATAAGAGAGGCTGCCAAGGATAAACAACTAGATTGTCGGATCCCACACATACCAAGCATTACAAACATATACACAATATGCTCGATATGTGTAAATACAACATGGCATCAGAACATAACTCTACGACTCAAGTATTTATTCATTAGGCTCCGAGGAGCGAGATATCACAAACATGGGTCTCTCACCCAAAGATTGAGAGCATACAAGTCAAACACATGCGAAGCTAAACATGTCCGAGTACGACATCTATAAATGAAAAAGGCTGAGAAGCCTGACTATCTACCAGATCCTGCCGAGGGCACAAGATCGTAGCTGAGGTAACAAGCTAAACGTTTTAGTCCACGCGAAACTACTAGCAAGACTAGCGTCTCTCTGCAAAACATAAAATAAGAAAACATGAGTACAAATGTACTCAGCAAGACTTACATCAGAACTAACTACATATGCATCATTTTCAACAAAGGGGGTGGTGGAGTTTGACTGTAGCAAGCCAGCTTTGACTCGGTGGCTATCCTGAACTACGACTGCAAGTAACTCTTTTGAGGTGGCGCACACGAGTCCACATATTCACCATATCAATACACCACTATGGATCCGCTCCCGTCTTCCTACGAGAACGCCATCCATAGCACTCATGCTTATCTTGCGCATTTTAGAGTATCCACTTTCACTTGTCTATGAACTGTTATAGGCAACCCAGAAGTCCTTTTCCGCGGACATGGCTATTCGAATAGATCATATTAACCCTGCAGGGTGTACTTATTCACACACGCCTCGCCACTTACCGCCATGTACACGCCATGTATCTCGCAACATTCAAGCGGAAGCTTCGGCGAGGGTGTCGGCCACGGCCTACCTAAACACTCAAGTCCCTAGTCCGTGTTTATCGCCTATTCGGTTCCATCCGCACGGAGTCCGTCCGAGGTTTCCACTAACGGCCCCGAATGATGTGTGCAGGTTCCCGAGACACCAAACAGGCGAATCGGTGACACCGGCCACGTGTATCTACCGCATCATAGCCCACCCCTAGGGTCAGCGCCACGCACGGCCTCCAACACATATCCTACAAACACCGTAAACTAGTTGCAACTCCCGGACAGAGAACAAGGGTGGTTAAGAAGCCGAGAGAGTCAATTAAGGATCCCAATGTGTGGTAGTAACTGTTCATGGATCACAAACACGTAACTCAGCCTCGAGGACGGTTTCAATGAGACAACCCACCATGTACTCCTACATGGCCTCTCGCCGCTACCTTTACCAAATCGTGTTCACACACTTAGCTCACACACAGTAGGACATGTTCACACACCTCCGATTCATCCTCGATGAACCAGACCCGACTCAACTCTAAGAAGTAGCAGGCATGACAAACAAGCATGAATGAGTAGGCACAATAGGGCTCAAACAACTCCTACTCATGCTAGTGGGTTTCATCTAATTACTGTGGAATGACAGGTCATGCAGAGGGTAAAGGGGTTCAGCTACCGCAGCAAGTAATAGATGAATTGTTGTTGTCCTAATGCAGTAAAAGAGAGCAGGAGCGAGAGAGTAGGATTGTATCCGAATGAACAAGGGGGTTTTGCTTGCTAAGCACTCCTGAAGATAGTATAGTTCTTCATTGGTGTCATCGATCACATCGTCGGAACGTCGTCTACTGAGAGGGGACAGTCGCCGGCAATAGAGAAAGAACACAATCAATGCAATGCGACAATATGATGCATGATCATGACATGGCAATATGCTGTTGATTGAGCTAATGCAACTAGCAACCATATTAAATGAAGTTGGTTTGAACCAAGGGTTCAATTCAAACTCCATATGTGAAATTCAAATGCCATTTAATAGATATGACCTGATCAGCAGGTATAGGTTAATCTAACATGCATGAAAGTGGTACAGATGGATAGATTGGATTTTTCTGATCATTTTTCATATATAAATTATTTCATTCTGAGCTATGGTTGATTTTATATGAATTTTAGAAGTTTATACTAATTTCTGGAATTTCCTAAATTATTTTAAATCCAGAAATTCCTTATTGCGTCATCTTGACAACATCACTGCATCAGCAGGTCAACCGTGGCTGACAAGGTCAAACCTGACGTGTGGGGTCCACACGTCAGTGACTCAAGCTAGTTAGTCCCACGATGTGGGTCCGTCAATCGCCATGTCGCCCACCAACCCTGACGCGTGGGTCCGCTGGTTATGTTAACTAAACTAACTTAAAACTAATAGCGGTTTAATTAGGCAGCAGGGCCCACTGTCAGTGTCCCAGGTTGTTACTAACTGCGTCATTAACCCTAACTAATCGTGCCACGTCAGCGCCGCCGGATTAAGCGCCGGCGACCATATCCCGCGGCAGAGGCTCGCCGGAGTTGCTCGGGCTCGCGCTACAGGCGGCCGTTTGCGACGCGGTTTGGCCCTATGGAGAGCTGGTGTTTGCTTGCATCTGGTGGAGCGAACGGGAGGAGCTGGGGTGGCCGGAATCATGGCCGACGACGAGGTTTGCGGCAGCCGGAGTTCGGGTTAGCGCGGGCGAGGTGCTACGCTTGGCTGACGAGCGAGCTAAGCAGTGGGGCGGACTCCTGGGAGCTCCAGGAGCACGCTGGTGCCACTGGACCGAGCGGAGGTGCTCAGGAGCGAGGACCTCATCGGCCATGGCAGACGGCGGCGCTCGGGACTCGCGGGGCGGTGGCTAGTGCGCAAATTAGAGCACGGGGGTGAGGGGAAAGACGGAGGAGCTCACTGGAAAACCAATGGAGGTCTCGGAGGGCTCGGGGATGCGTCAGAGCGGGAGCACGGTCGCCTGCGATCTCGGTGACCCGAGAGGTTGAAGACGACGCCATGGTCGTGGTGCGGTGCGTCCGGCGTCCTGCGGGTCGTCCAGGAGGTGTAGGCGACGGTGGCGGAGCTTCCACGCAACACGGGGAGGCGAGAGGGGGTCGGGAAGCGCGGTGGTTCACGGCGGAGCTTCCATGGCCCCGTCGGTCGTCGTGGGAGAGGGCGAGGGAGAGGAGGGGATAGATGCGAGAGAGAGGGAGGGGGCCCGGGGGGTGCGTGGCATCGTCCAGAGGCATCCAGGCGAGCAGGCAGAGAGGAGGTGGAGGCCTCGGGCGCGCAGGCGTCGACACGCCTCTACCTACTGGCAGAGGTTGAAGACAACCGCTCCAGCAAGTGGGCTGGGCCGTCCAGCTGGCCGCGCCAGGTAAGTGGCCCAGGTGACTCTCTCTCTCTGTTTATTTAATTTGTTCTGCTTTTCTATTTTTGCTATTATGTTTTGATTTAGTTTAAAGACCAAACCATTTCCAAAATTCATGGAAATAATTGTGTGAAATAAATGGACTTTTCCAAAGCTACACAACAATTTCCAGAATTATTGAACATATATTTATTATATAACAAATATAGAACCAATTCAAATATTTATTGGATTAATTCAAAGGCCCAAAATAATTGTCTCTGAGATTCTAGAAATATTGGTTTGAATTTTATCCCTTGCCAATATTTCCAAAGATTAACAGGAACATTTTTCTTGGACTCATTTTGAGACTTAAGTGTTGGTTATTTTTAGAGGTCTTCTGAGGCTTTTGAAAATTCCTCAGTTCAATTTCATTTGAAATTAAACATGATGCACACATGACTATCTAGTCTAGGTCATACCAGAATTAGGGATGTGACAGACAGTATCGGTATAACTTGAGCAAAACTCACTTTGAAGGCGAGGCTAACAGTGAACTTTCCCAAACATCTCTAGTGGAAAATATATCGGATCAAGACTAGAGGGGCCTTGTTAAACACTGGTCTGATCCGAAGTATCAGGTATATTATATATATATGTGATCAGATCACATGTTGAAGTCCTATTTACGCATGTATCACACAAATCTATCTTCTTGTAGGTGAACTGTTCAAAGAACAAGGCCAACTGCATTTAAAGTGAAATTCCAATGCATTTATAGGATCTCGTAGCTATATTTCACACTGCGAGGCTCTTTTAATTAGCTGTTGTTTAACTCTTTTCGATGTACCATATTATTAGATCTATATTGACTTGTTCGAAATGCAGAGGAAAGCCCGCAAGGACCAAAAAGTACCTGAACCAAATGTTGTGGAAATCTTCAAGGATTGTCACACCAGTAAGAAGAAGGGCATGACTACACCAGTCAAAGCCGCTGTTGTAAGTCCTTAATCCTCATGCCTTTTAACTACTACTTACTCTGACTTGTGCCTTGAACTGCATGGTTTGTAGCCAATGTCTATTACTCTTTTCAATTTTATACACAATTGTCTTAGCGTATCATTGCACCTTACAAGGTTTAAAAGAGAGGAGTGATGTTCCTTTGATCTTGACCCGCAATCTAGTTCCATGTCGGACTTGCCCACACAACGTTACAATTGCCTGTTTGTGCGTTTCTCGCTTGTTTTGTGATATGAATGATGTCATACTATGCTTACAAAGATTATAAACTTCATCTCTTTATCCTTAGCCCTCAATACAATGTGAAGAAATAGACAATACATTAGCGATGGTACATGGTCATATGTTTGGAACCTGGCTTTATTATGTACTTTGCAATAAAATACAGCTAATATTTTACATGGGTTCACCGGAATAAGTTCTGTATATAGACCAAAGCTATTTTGTTTGGTTTTGCTGCCTCCTTAATATCTTCTGTTCAGGTACTACTAATGTAAAACCTCAACTTTTCAGCGAGCTATGGAAAAAATGGTGGAACCGCCACATTCTGAAGGTGGCGAGGCAACTATAACCGCAATGTCAACTCTTGCTGCAGTGGGTCAGTACCTGTCCACTAACAGTGCCAAAAGCACGTTCATGCGTAATACTGGGTTGGTTGTTAAGGCAATATAGTCCAAACTGCCTCATGATCAAGATATGCAAGCTCAAAGCAATGTTGTATCTGCGCTCCAGCCACAAGTCCATTCCCTAACAGAGGCCCTTTGTGAAACAAGGAGAAACATTGCTCAATGTCGTCAAGATATGCATGGTTTTGAAACCAGACTATCAGACATTTGCTATGTTGTTCAGGAGCCTAGGGGAAATGAAGGCGATAGTTATGGTGCTCCATCTGACAATAAAACATGAAAACGTAATCCAGTCAAATGAACTGAGCTTCAACTTCGTGGTGCATTTATCTCGCTAGACTGTTAAGTTTTATGCCAACCTTCCTTTTGTTATATAGTTGTAATTTGCTTTGGTGCGATACAAAATTTATTCTTAACGTGCAGCCACCGGTTGAATATAAGAGCAAGCCATTTTTGTATAGTGTAGGGTGTTCCCTATATTTGCACTGGTGGCGATCTTTGATGCCGAGTGGATGTAATCTGTGCAATCGCCTTGATAGCCTAGCGTTAGTTTCGGCCTTATTTATTTCCTAGTATTCTTTTTCCCTGGTTTGCTAGTGGCCGCAACTACCATGGGCCATATACGGGCGGTAGGATCCATGAGTCTCCTACGAGCCGTCGATAAATGGGCCTATAATCGGTGGGCCTCGGGCCGTCGATAAATGAGCCTGTAATCGGTGGGCCTCGGGCCGTCGAATAAATGGGTCTACATGGGCCGTAATCGGGCATAATTGGTATCGGCCCAGCACGGTAACGGGCCGTTAACAGCCCGTAGGACTGCAAAGGCTTAATTTTTTCACAGTCATAACCGGTCGTTAATGGGCCAGAATGTAGGACGGGCTGGAAACGGCACAACGGGTTAACATGCCAGAAACGGGCCAACTCTTGCCATGGGCCGAATTTGGCCCATTAGGGTAACAGGCCAGTAACGGGCCGACTCTTGCCATGGGCCGAATTTGGCCCATTTGGGGAACCTGCCAGTAATGGGCCGACTCTTGCCATGGGCCGAATTTGGCCCATTAGGGACAGGCCAGTAACGGGCCGGAAGTAATCGAGGGACGAAAAGGAGCCCAAGAACGTACGGGCCGTCAATATGCCGAAAGCTAACACGGGCTGGAAACAGCCCATGTAAATCACGGGCCGTTAACGGGTAAAAAGAAAATTACTGTTTGTTATGGGCTAGAGTCACCGTGGGCCTGTAAAGGGCCGAAAGATACGAAGGCCTCATATGGGCCGAAAGACGTCGTGGGCCATACATGGGCCGAAGTGAAATGGGCTGGTGTTATATTCGACGCCCACATGACGTTGTTGGGCCGATTTTTTAGGGCCTAACGGGCCGTGAGTTAACGGGCCGTAAAATGGGCTATTTACAAAGAGACCGTTAACAAGTTATGGCCAGCCAGCCGCTAACTTTCGACCAAGTCAAACGGGCCGCTTTGTAAGCTAAATGGGCCAGTGGTCGGTCGTGGCACGGTCGACATATCATAGGCGCCTTATCTCGACCCATCGACGAGCCGACACGTGTTTCGCCCACCAATAAGAATTTTACACGGAGATTTCCCATTGGTCGGGCTGTTAACGGTTATCGGATCCAAAACCCGACCCGATAGCCTAACGGCATTCCGCTACGGTGGGTGCCACGGTCGGTCACCCTTGACGAAAAGCACTTCGCGGACGCGCGATTTATTATGTCATGGAAGTGGACACTCGTGATGATAATTTTCGTAATGTCATGGAACACTTCTACGACAAAGACAGTATGACTATCTTGATTCTCATAAATTTGTCATGGATGTACATGCATGACAAAAAACGCGACCTACTATGACAAACACGTATCATCACGGAAGTGTATTTTTTTTGTAGTGATATGCACTACATTATGGAACGACGGGGGGAGTACAAGCCGAGGGATGAAGCTAGCCTCGGCGGAAAATGGTGGCCACTCCCGTTGTTGTCCTGCATAAGTAGTGGAAAGGCATGATAAGTACAACAATCTTAACATCAAACAAATATAGCAAAGGTAAACAACATCATCTCCAAATGATAGCTTTAATGTGTTGGTTTCAGCATGCTGTTAAAGCTGATATAAAATGGAAGGCAATGCTACCGACAACAGGCTTAACAACCATCAAATATTGCAATTCAAACTAGAATTATTGAAAATGAATATAACGTAGCTAATGCTTAAACATCACACTGGATAAATGTGTAAAACTGAAATAAAGGGCATGTGTTAACTACACCAGGAATAACTGGAACCAAATATAGCCGTTCAAACCGGTATTGATGTAGTTGAGCGCATAGCTCGACTTGCACATAATATGCCACACATTGTGAATGACTGGAATAAAAAAGGCATAAATGGCCAGTATAACAACCAAATATAGCCATTGAAAACTAGACAAAGTCTCACTTCAACCAACCTAACAAGAAAATACTGATAAACATTGCATATGCTTGAAAACTGGACAAATGCTCATCAGAACCAACCTAACAAGCGAGATAAAGATAAACAAGGCATCCGCTGATAACCGGAGAAATGCTAAAAAGCAACCTAACAACCAAATATAGATAAACAAGGCATCTGCTTGATAACTGGACAAATGCTAAAAAAAGCAACCTGACAACCAAATACAGATAAACAAGGCATCTGCTTGATAACTGGACAAATACTCACTCCTACCAAAATAAGAACCAAATACATATAAACAAGGCATCTGCTCGATAACTGAAAAAATGCTCACTCCAACCAACCTAACAACCAAATACAGATAATCAAGGCTTCTAATCACTATAAACAACCAAATATAGCCATTCATGAAACTAAAGTGGACAATTCATACTTAAATATCACATAGACCTATTGAACAATACATTTTTGCATAAGTGAAATAATTAAACACGACACAGTTAAAGCACCGCACGTCAAATGCTACTACAACAAAGGGTACGGGTTGGCAAGCTAGAAAAGGTAATATTTGCTCATAGAATGTTGCCTCCCATTTCATGGACGGGATCCTTTCAGTTGGAAGAGCACAGACCCATGGTGTGCTCTCTGATGTCACAAATGGGCTATTTCACCTGTGAAGAACCTTCATGGGTGCCCTCCTCCTGTTCGTGGTCGTGGTCGATGAGATCTGACTTGGCAATTAAGGATCCCAAGCCGCCGCCGTAGAACGTGTCCTTCAGAAGTGAGAAAATGGGCCCGATGGCATATAAAGCTCGCAAATACTTGACCGCTTGGCGGGGGAGATCAGCGGCAGGGCCGTCAAAGAGATCGGCGGCGGTTGAACCAGAGGGGTTGGGGATGGACCATTTAACCTGTGACATGGCCTGCGTGAAGCCGTCGGTGTGGACGAGCTTGAAGTCATAGCCACCTTTCCCGAGATACAGACATGGAGCCTTAGGCATGGCAACGTAGTGAATGCCTTCGCCGGCTTCCACGGCGACGTGTTGCTCCGGGATCGATAGGTCGGGGAGAACGGCGGCCATGATAAACCTCTTATTGACAAAACGCTCATCGGTCTACCCGGGATACGTGGTCGAGCTTAGGCTACGACATTTTGGAGCAGGGGATGTGGATCTAGCGGGGAGGGACACCACAGGCCTCATCTAAAAACTCAGGGGAGTGGGGCGATGGTATGGGAATCACTGGATAACCTAAACTTTATTATCTAAGCTAGGAGGAACAAGCAGACCGGCAAGGTTGGCGGAGGAGGCGGCGGCGGCCGCGAGCTAGGGTTCGAAGGGGTCGAGGGGGCCGGGTGGGGGACTGTGGAGGGAGGCCTTTGAGGATACGCCGCGGCTACTGAAAATTTTAGTAATGGTGGGTGGAGATGGTGGTGGACGAGGGAGGGCGACGGTTCAAATGCCTCGGCTACTGCAATTTTACTATATGGCCGGTGCTGGAGGAGTGAGAGACGGTTGAAGTACGGCGGCTACTAAAATTTGGGTAAAGGAATTGATGCAAGGCAGCAGTGCCCAAGATTGCGCACGGTCCAATAACAATATGCGTGTATGATAATAAGGAAAAGTGGTGCGGATCCTCCAATTATTGCAACGCTTAAGGCGAGTAGTTTCTTTTTTATATTTCTAGCTAGCTGGTCTATCGCACATGGTTCGTCCTAATTTCCAAATAAACTTAACCGCCTTTAGCTTCCACAAGTGGTGGTTTTACATCACACTTGCATCACACACGTTTAAGCCAGTATCTCCACCATTTGCTCGCACTTGCGCAGTCGTGGTGATTTCAGCGCACTTGCATCGCACACAGTTGAGCCATTACCTCCACCCTTTGCTCGCGCTTGCACAGTCGTGGTGATTTCAGCGCACTTGCATCGCACACGGTTGAGCCATTACATCCACCCTTTTCTCGCGCTTATGCGGTCGTGGTGATTTCATCGCACTTGCATCGCATTACGCTTGAGCTAGTACCTCCAACTTAATTTGCTCGCGCTTGCGCAGTGTGGTGATTCACATCGCACTTATATCGCACACGGTTAAGATATTATACCCCGTGTCCGTTGAGGATCATTAGATTCTTTGCAGCAAAAAATAACGTAAGGGAGGGTCAAAAGATAGCCACACCAGCATGTGGCCCAAATGTATATGAGTGAAAAGGGTGGTACGTGATGTTCAAAATGTCACATCCCTAGTTTTGGTATGACCAAGACTAGCTAGTCATGTGTGCATCATGTTCATATTTCATTTAAATTTGAAATGGGGATTTTTTAAAGCCTCCGAAATCTTTTTGAAAATGATCAAGATAAAAATTCCGTCAATTTGGCCCAAGAAAATGTTCCTGTTTTCCTCTAAAAATATTGGCTAGGAGTAAAATTCCAACCAATATTTTTGGGAGCTTAGACGTATTTATTTTTGGCCATTTGAGTTAATCCAGTAAATATTTGCATAGGATATATATATACGTTATATATATCATATATGTCCAATAATTCTGATTTTTACTGTGGGGCTTTGGAATAATCCAATTAGTTCTTACAATAATTTTCAGAAGAAAATAAATTTATTTAGTATTTTTATCAAATTAAAACAAATTCAAGATAAAAAACAGAAAACAAAAATAGAAAAGAAACTTACCTGGGCATCTTACCTGGCCGCCCAGCGGCCCAACAGGCCGGCCCCGCGGACTGGCAGCGCCGGTCGTTGTCATCCTGGCACCAGGAGGACGAGAGGCACGCGCTCGCTGCCCGCGCGCATGGGCGCTACGCCACGAGCTCGCCTTCCTGCCTCCCCCGCCAGCGCGACGCCGCGGTTGACCCTCCGCTTGCGTCTAGACCGCACCCACCTCCTCTGTTCTTCCTCCCCAACTCTCCCCCGCTCTCTCCCAAGAACAGCCGAGCGCTGCCGTCGCCGCCGTTCGCTGTAGCCGTAGCCACCAATTCCCCCTCGCCCTCTCTTCATGCCGAGAAGCTCCGCCATGTCTCCGTCTACCTCTCTCCCAAGCCACGCGCCTCGCGAGGCTCTGGAGCGCGGCCACCGCCGTCATCTTCAACCCCGGCCGCTGTGGATCTCCACCGCCCGTCCATCGCCTGAAGAGCCTCCCCCGAGCCGCCGTTGCCTCTTCTGGACTCTCCGTGAGCTCCCACCTTGAATCCCCCTCTTCCCCTTGTCTTTTGCACGCTGCAGCCGCGATCCCGCTCGAGGCCGAACTCTGGCCGCCACCGCAAGCTCGGCTCTGGTGAGCTCCGACCACCCCACGGTCTCCCACGTGTCCCACTAGATGCGCGCGAGCCTGGGCTTCATGTAGGTGGTCTCTGCCGCCCGAATGGTCGCCAAAGGGAGAATCCCGTGCCCCTCCGCTGCGTTCGGCCTCGCCGGTGGCTAAACGCCGGCGGGTTTGACTAGTTTGACCTCGCCGGCCCGTCAGGTGAACCCCGTTGTTAGGTGATTAGCTTAGTGCTAATTATCACCTAACCTAACCCCTGACACCGGCCAGTGGGCCCCAGCGCCACTAATCCTGTAATTAGGATAAGTTAAACCCCCTATTTAAGCTAAGACACTGACGTGTGGACCCCACACGTCAGGTTTGACCTGGTCAGCGTCGTTGACCTGCTGACGCAGGCATGACGCAATGCTGATGTTGTTATTCTTTTCTGGTTTTAAAACAAATCAGGAAATTCCAGAAATTGTTATAAACTTCAGAAATTCACAGAAATTCAACCGTAGCTTAGATTCAAATCATTTATATATGAAAAATTATAAGAAAAATTCAATCTATCGATTTGTACCAGTTTCATGCATGATAAACCAACTTATACTTGCTGTATAGGTGAAAACACATAAATGGCATTTATAAATGTTAAATTTGGAGTTGCATTTGAACCCTTTGTTTAAATGGACTTCATTCAAATAGAATTCTAGATGCATTAGCACAAACAACATCACATCCACATGCCATGATAATGCATCATATTGTTGCATATGTTGTGTATTGATTGCCGGCACCGTTTTTCTCGATAGGTCCTGCTCCGGAGAGTGTTAGAGAGTACCTGTTTGAAGAGCAGTGCTCTACTATCGACTTATCAGGCAAGCAAACCCCCTTGTTCATTCTGATACAATCCCACTCTCTCGCTCCTGCTCTCTTTTATTGCATTAGGACAACAGCGATTCAACTGCTACATTATGCTGCGATAGTTGAACCCATTCCTCTGCATGACCTGTCATTGCCACAATAAATATTTGTAACCCACTAGCATGTGTAGGAGTTAATTGAGCCATGTTGTGTTCCTACCATGCCATGCCTGCTATTGCTTAGTTTTGTGTCAGGTCTGATTCATTGGGAATGAATTGGAGTGTTACGATATGTTCTGGTGCTGAGAGTTAAGTGTGTGAACACGATTTGGTAAGGTAGCAGTGAGAGGCCATGTAGGAGTACATGGTGGGTTGTCTCACTGGAACCGTTGTTAAGCACCGAGTTCTGTGTATGTTGTCCAATGACTAGCTACTACCACGCATTGGAATGCTTAAGTGCCCCTCTCGACTTATTAACCAACTTGATCTCGGTCCAGGAGTTGCAAATACTTTCTGGTGTTTGTAGGTAGTGTTAATAGTCTACCAAGTGGCACCCGGCCAGGTGGGCTTGGGACAGAGTAGGCACAATTGGCACGGTGTACCAAGCATAGATCCATTCGGCGAGGTGGGCTTGGGAACCCTGCACACATCGTTTGGGGCCGTGAGTGAAACCCCGGCCGGATCTCCTTGCGTTTGGAACCCGAATAGGCGATGAACCTTGACTAGAGTCTTGTGTGGTCAGTTATGTCGTGGCCGACTCCCTCGCTAGGCTTCTGCTTGAAGGTTGCCGATATACATGATGTGTACATGGCGGTATATGCCGAGAGCATGTGTGAAGATGTAAGTCTTGCTGAGTACCTTCGTACTCACGTTGCTTTATTTATGTTCTACAGGTCTCACTAGTAGTTCCGCTTGGACTTCAACGAGTGGCTTGTTACCTTAGCTACGATCTTGTACCCTTGGGAGGGTCTTGTAGATAGTCAGGCATCTCAGCCTTTTTCATTTGTAGTTGTCTATACTCAGACATGTTATGCTTCCATTGCTTGTATGCTCAATGATGGGTCATGTGACCTGCTTGATGTGGGGTTCCAAAGAAACCCTTAAGGTTCAACACTGCGCGCGAAGTCGCTCCTCCTTTCGATCCACGCCTCTAGCTCGCTAAGATATCGCGGACGAACTCGATGAACTCGCAACACAGAAAGACACGAGGTTTATACTGGTTTGGGCCACCGTTGTGGTTGTGGATTGCCTCTTGGGCTGATGATGAACAATACAAAGGGAAGAACAGCCTCCCGAGGTTGAGGTGTTCTTGTGCCTGGCTAACTTGTGTGGGTGCGAGCTGGGTGAATTGCTCGATCGGGTTGGATCAAGCTAAGATGAGATGCCTCTACTATGGTGGCTAGCTCTACTTATATAGGCCCTTGTCCTCTTCCCAAATATCGAGCGGGAAGGGAGCCAACAGCGGTGGGCAAATTTGAAGGGGGACAGCTAGTACAAGCTATCTTGACAAAAGCGGTCTTCGCCTGCGAAAAGCTCTGGTGGTGACGCTGCCTTGGGCTCGACGATGACCTCCGCCTTGTCATCCTCCTGGTCTTGGTCTCGTTGCACCAATATAGCAACCTTTGCCTGATGCCTCGGTACTCTTCGCCTGCGCTGGCCTCCTTAGAACCAAAAAGGAAATAAAGACGCTGCACGCGCTGGCGCCTGCCTAGCCCACGCCTGGTATCGTGCATCATGGCTCACATCACGAGGGCCTCGTGAGGTTTGCCCCGCCTTGATATCTCCGCTCCTCGTGAGCCTGCCTAGCTAGGCTACTCCATAGGAGATCTTACATCGTCCGCCTCGCGAGGCTTGGACCCTCGCGAGGGCCTTGGATGCCTTGATGATGAAGATGGGCCGTACGGCCTATTTTCTTAGCCACGCCGTAGGCCGCAGGCAGGCATGTCTGGGAACCCCATTCCCAGAACGCCCACAGTAGCCCCCGGGCCCAAGATGCGCTCGGGCTTGGCTCCGCGGCGACGCCAAGGGTCAAGTTCAGAGCACCGCAGGCCCCAAAAGCCTACGGCCTTGGTTGATGTGTGGCGGTTGATTGGACGTGGGCATCTCCGCTTCCCCATGTCGTCTCGGCAACTGCATGACTTGACAAGTCCCTGCGACATGCGAGGAAACTCATCATTACCTGCGATCATGGGATACGCCGGTTGGCCTTCTCTTGCTATAAATGGGGAGGGGGGCGGAGACCCCGTTGCCCATCTCTTCCACGCTTGCTTGCTTCTTCTTCCTTGCTCCACTGCTGACAACAATGGCGCCTATCAGAAGATTTTCTTCCGAAGAGAAAGGAAAAGGCTCCCAGTGATGATCTGGGGCCACTTCCGCTGAAGAAAATGTCGATCCATCACCGTGATGAAGCGGCGATGCAGGTGGTGACGAGGCCTTGGTGCGGCGGCCTCCTCCGGGGTACCCGCTACCCTTGTACGCCGAGCCAAGGGCTCGGGAGGTTGGAGCGACGAGCAGCACCGCCCGCGCCGCGTCCGGGGTCGCCGCGCCGCGGCAACGCATGCCGCTGCCCCTGGGATCCATGTCGTGGACTCCTCACGCGAGTTGGTGCTCTGGGCGCTGATGCCTCCAAGCTCCTAGATCCGGTTCCCGCGGTTCTTTTCCAATGTGATGCCGCCGAGGGGACCTCTCGATCTCTCGGGTTGCAAAGACGCCTGACCGCCGCCCCGCACTGTAGTGGAGATCAAGCAGCCCCACCGGCAAGATCTTCATGACCCGCGCTGGGGAACGACGGGTCTGTCGTGCGAGGGGCGCCCTTGCGATCCACTTAGAGTATGACGGCGCTTCCACGCTCTTCTTTAAGGTCTTCGATGCCAAGGGCCGCCGCCTGGAGTGCTGCCCCGGAGAGGAGCGCCAAACCGACGCACGCTCCGCTCGCGGCTACTCCAGGAGCAGTAGCCCTTGGGAGTCCAGCAGCTCTCCTGAGCTTTACGGGACTCCGGAGACGAGCGATGACAGCTACGTGCCGCCGAGCTCTCGTCGCGCTTGGAGAAGAGCTGCGGCGCCCGGCCATCGCCGCCGCTGATCTGGATGGGGTTGGCGCCGGCCCTCCGTGGCCCACTGTTGATGATGGCGTCCGCCACGGAAGGGCGTAGATAGGATTCCCCTTAGTATCGGCTTCCGTTTCCTGCGAAGAATCATGAATCACCCCGCGGGGGCATGTAAGGATCTACAATGTCTTTTGTACTTATCTTCCTTGTTATGAAAACTTAGCGAATGTGTGTCCCGTTAAGGCTCGGTCCCCCCTTTCTTTCCCCGTGATGGCTTGTTGCTCTGTGCTGACAGCTCCCGGTCCCCAGGCGGCTACAGCCGTCGCTGGTACGCTAGGTCGCGTGCCGTGGTCAAGGCCCGGAGGTGTGCGACCCGAGGTCCAGTAAGAGCCACTGAGACGCGATGATCAGGAGGTCCCCCTTAGCGCTCAAGCGGCCATGGTAAGGCAAGAGAGGGAGTTGACGTGGCCGCAATGGGGTCGCGGAAAGGCGAGGGTGATCATCAGGCCCCAATATTTGGCCGACCCGAGAGCGAGACTTATCTTGTCGACTTCATGGCGACTCGATGTTGTCGCTTGAGCTGCGCTACCACTGCAAGGCGTGCATAGCTAGGCTGGCCTGCATGAGTTTCCCTCCCTCATGCTCTCCTTAGTGCTCAAGGCCCTCGTGTCCCAGCCCTCGAGCGAGCTCAGCCGCCGCTGGTATGCCAGGTCGCGATGCCATGGTCAAGGCCAGGGGGTGAGGGCTGGAGAGCCAGTAAGAGCTCCTGAGTCGTGATGCTCAGGAGCCCCCCTTGAATCGCACGAGAGAAAAGGAGACTCGTGGTGCCGCCTGCTATCCTTCCCACGGGATCCCTGTGAACAGGCACAAGAAGAAACACGGTTTGCCGTTACAGCTGTCAGCCAGCCGCTGGTTGCTCTGGATGAGATGAAGGCACAGAGGGCTTGGTGAGGTGACATGCGCGGGGTGTACCGCGAGGCAGAGCTCGAACGCTCAGGTTTGTCGACGTGGCAGGGATGGACCCATGCACCAGCGCTGTGCCTGTGTGGAGGCCCCGGGGAGGCAATGATTAGGCAGCTGGTAGTAGTTGGCAGGTTAAGAAGCATGGAGAGCAGATCAACTTGCATGAATGCAGGAAGATACATGCCACCGGGTCCGGTCCGAGCGGCTTAGGGATGATGCAGCCCGAGGGGCGCCCCCAACAAGGTAAGCTAAAGACATAAGCTAAAGAGATACATGCCACAGGGACGGACCCGTGTGGCCTGGGAATAATGCAGCCCGAGGGGCGCTCCCAGCTAAACGAGCTTGGAAGATGTCACCTAGTTCTGTAGACGAAGTAGAGTTGGTGCAGCTGAAGTCGTGCATTGAAAAAATGACCCCTCATGAGCCGTGGGAGCCTTGAGCCTCGGGAGGCTCTGGGGGCTCGGGAGGTTCCCTGAAGACCGCCTCCATCTCCTCCAGGACCGCGTGGTACCGCCTCCCGAAGCGCCAGACACGCCGGAGGTCGGTTGATAGGCCGATGCCACGCCGCAAGTCAAGGGCATGTGAACGAAGCTTGGCGGTGGGCCTCGCAGCTGCCCACGCGGATGGCCAGTAACCGCCTCCCGAGATGCGCCCCGTTAAGCCCGGGACGCCGACGCAGACACGCAGCCCGCATCTCGCCTGGATGGGGAGCTGTGCTCGTGGAGCGGCGGTCGCGGCATGGCTCTTGCGCCTTGCGTTCCTGAGTGGTCTTGGTGATGAACTCGACCGGTGGGCACTCTTGCCCTGTGTTCTCCCGAGGGTCACGTGCCACGGCACGCCCCAAGTGTTGCCCAAGCGCCTCGTGAGGTTGGCAAGGTCTGAGGCCCTCCAGAAGAGAGCCCCCGAGCCCTGCCTGAGGAGGGCGCCGGGCGCGCCTTCCTATCCGATGGAGGGAGGCGCCCCTGGAGCGGGTGCTGATCCGGACGAGGCTCTTGCTGCGACGCCATCCTCCTGAGGTCCTGCACGGTGCGGCTGCTTCGTCTTCGGGATGGCCTCCGAAGGGCCTTCATTTCTGCTGTTGGGGTCGTCGATTGCTACGGCTTCAAAGGCGCGCTCGAGGGAGCACACCGCATCCCTCTCTTCACACGGGACCGTGATGATTCCTCTACTTCCTAGCATCTTGAGAACGTTGTAGCCGTGATGAGTGACTGCCATGAACTTAGCCAGGGCTGGATACCCGAGGATGGCATTATACGGCAGGGGGATGTGCGCGACGTCGAAGTCGATGAGCAAGGTGCGGTAGTTCTTGCGCTCCCCGAAGGTGACAGGCAGGCGGACCTGCCCTATCGGTGTGGTGGACCCGTTGGTCACTCTTGAGAAAGGCTTGGTGGGCTGGAGCTGTTCATATGGCACTTGGAGGTTGTCGAACGTGTCAACGGACAGGAAGTTGAGCCCTGCGCCGCCGTCGATGAGGGTCTTGGTGACCTGCACATTGCTGATGACTGGGGGGCACAACATAGGGAGGGCGCCAGCGGTGGCTGCACTTGAGCTGATCCGCCGAGTTGAAAATGATGGCGCATTGGGACCACTTGAGCGGGCGCGTGGCCTCGAGCTTGGGGAGCACCGCGTTCACCTCGCGAGCGAACTATATGAAGATGCGCTGAGAGGCTAGGTCCTGGGCACCACCCAAGATGCAGCGATCGACGCTGCTCCCCGGAAGCCCCCAACAGACTCTGGCCCCGGTGGTGGTCGCTGCTCCTTCTGGTGGCGGCAGCGGTGAAGACCGTGTTGCCTCGGGGCGATCTCTCAAGGCGGGTCCCTCCGTGCACCTCGCGAGGTTGGTCTGCCAGCGGTCCTCACGAGGCCGGTCGCGCCATTCCCGGCGTGGCCACGGTCGCCCAGCTGCCCGCCTCCTTGTCCTCCTCCATGTCAGAGCCCCGTCGTTGCACTCGGGGGGTCGACCGTAGCGTCCTTCCCTTATGGCTCTGAGCACTTGATAGTCGCTGGTGTTGTGGGTGTTCAGGTTGTTGAAGGCGCAGAACGGTCGGCCGTTCTTGGATGACTCGGGCTGATCTCTGCCCCGCTTGGTGTCGGGCTCCGTAGCGAGCACATCTACCTTCTTGCGCTTCACGTCCTTGGCCTTGGCCTTCTTCTCCTCCACGGCCACGACTGGCAGCTCAATGAGAGAGAGGGGCCCCTCCTCATCTCTTGCGCACTTGGTCGCCAGGTTGAACAACTCCTGAGAGGTGCAGAGCTCCTCGTGGATGGCGAGCTCTTCCTTCATCTTGACGTCACGGACGCCGTCGGAAAACGCGGAGATGATGGCCTCGTTCGTGTCCTTGGGGATCTTGAGGCGGGTGTTGTTAAAGAGCTGGATGTACTTATGGAGGGTCTCTCCTGGTTGTTGCTTGATGCGGCGTAGATCACCCGCGGCCGGTGGGCGGTCGCGCGTTCCCTGGAAGTCGGTGACGAAGCGGTTGCGCATCTCGTCTCAGGAGGAGATCGAGCCGTGCTGCAGGTTCAGGAGCCAGGAGCGAGCTCCATCCTTGACAGCCATGGGAAACCAGTTCGCCATGACTTTTTCGTCGCCGTTGTCCGCTTCGATGCTCAGCTCATAGAGCTGCAGGAACTCCGCGGGGTCGTTGGTGCTGTCGTAGCGAGGAGGCAGATCCGGCTTGAACTTGCCTGGCCAGGCGACGCTACGCAGCTCGGGGGTGAAGGCGCGGCAGCCGGCCATGGTTGCCGGGGCCCGCTTCGGAGGTGGACCTTGGTCTTGACGAGGTCCGCGCTGCGCCGCTATGGGCGGTGCTCGGTCTTGACAAGGTGGCGCAGGGAGCTTAGGTGCAGCTTCTTGCGGCCGCGGGTTTTCTTGGCAGCTTCTCTCTTCGCGCGCGGGCGACGGGCGCGGTGGATCACGCCGCGGAGCCGCGTGCATTGGTGCCTTGGCACCGTCTTGGGGCTGAGGTGGTGGAGGCACGCCATGAGCTCCGTCGCCCGCGGCTGGTTGAGGGGGAGACAGAGAGTGGGACGGCGCGGAGAGCCCCCTGCGGCACGAACGAGCTCGGCGACGCGGTCGAGCCACTCCTTGTAGAGGTCGTCGATGGGGCGGTAGTGCAGGAGCTCGTTCGCCGCGAGGAGCGCGGCCCGTACCTCCATGCGAGCGCGGTGCGTGTGAGACGAATAACTGGCAGGGGTCAGTGATGGAGTAGCGGTGCGGCCCGACGCTCAGCTCGAGCACGGCGAGCGTCCGCCATGGAGACGATGGAGCGACGGAGCGACGAACTGATGGAAGGGAAGCTACAGTGCACCCCTACCTGGCGCGCCAAATGTCGGATGTGGGGTTCCGGTAAACCCTTAAGGTTCGAACACTGGGGTGCGCGAGAAGTCTTTCCCTCCTACCGATCTACGCCCAAGCTCGCTAAGATCTCGTGGATGAACTCGACGAACTCGCAACACAGAAAGACACGAGGTTTATAATGGCTCGGGCCACCGTTGTGGTGTAATACCCTACTCCAGTGTGGTGGTGGTGGTGGATTTCCTCTTGGGCTGATGATGCACGGTACAAAGGGAAGAACAACCTCCTGAGGTTGAGGTGTTCTTGTGCCTGGCTAACTTGTGTGGGTGCGAGCTGGGTGAATAGCTCGATCGGGTTGGATCAAGCTAAGATGAGATGCCTCTACTATGGTGGCTATCTCTACTTATATAGGCCCTGGTCCTCTTCCCAAATATCAAGCGGGAAGGGAGCCAACAACGGCGGGCAAATTTGAAGGGGGACAGCTAGTACAAGATATCCTGACAAAAGCGGTCTTCGCCTGCGAAAAGCTCTGGTGGTGACGCTGCCTTGGGCTCCATGATGACCTCCGCCTTCCCATCCTCCTGGTCTTGGTCTAGTTGCACCAATATAGCAACCTTTGCCTGATGCCTCGGTACTCTTCGCCTGCGCTGGCCTCCTTAGAACCAAAGAGGAAATATGACGTTATGCCACCGGGCGCCTGCCTTGGTGTCGTGCGTCATGGCTCACATCACGAGGGCCTCGTGAGGTTTGCCCCGCCGTGATATCTCCGCTCCTCGTGAGCCTGCCTGGCTAGTCTACTCCAGAGGAGGTCTTGCGTCGTCCGCCTCGCGAGGCATGGACCTTGGCGAGGGTCTTGGATGCCTTGTTGATGAAGATGGGCCGTAGGGCCTACTTGCTTAGCCACGCCAGGCCGCAGGTGCAAGTCTGGGACCCTGTTCCTGAACGCCGGCTGCACCCTGTTTGTAATAAATGCTATGTGGCTCTTTTGGGCCTTTATCTATATGAGTTGTTGAGTTATGTTGTGATGCCATGTTGTACAACACATACTTGCATGTTATGCGTACGTGTAATGTATGTTGCTATGTGTGGGATCCGACAACCTAGTTGTTTATCCTTGGTAGCCTTTCTTATGGGGAAATGTAGTCTAGTGCTTCCACTGAGCCATGGTAGTCTGCTATAGTTCGGATTACCGGAGTCCTTTTAGCCCAGTTGCTACTGCTCCGGAACACTTAGATTGGCCGGCATGTGTCCTTCTTTGCTCATGTGCCTGTCCCTTCGGGGAAATGTCACGCGGTGTCTACCGGAGTCCTGCTAGCCTGCTATAGCCCAGGTTCCTGGAGTCCTGTTAGCCCAGTTGCTACAGCCCGTATTCACTCGCTGATGACCGACATGTTCGTTGCTGGGTCATGTATGTCTGTCCCTGTAAGTTAGTGCCACTTTGGGCTTATGACTAGTCATGTTGGACCGGGTTCTCTGTCATATGGATGCTAGCGACACTATCATATACGTGAGCCAAAAGGCGCAAACGGTCCTGTGCCAGGTAAGGTGGCACCCGTGGGAATACCGTGCGTGAGGCTACAAAGTGATATGGTGTGTTACATGCTAGATCGGTGTGACTTAGGATCGGGGTCCCGACAGCTTCGGTAACAGAGCCTGACTGTCTGTAGGATTACCAAGCCAAACTGGTCGAAGTTGAGTCTAGAAATTCTTTAGTTATATAAGGGAATTGATTGTGGGAGGGAACGTACGGCTCTTTTTACTCCTTATACCTTATGCCTTCTGATCTGAGTCATCCTATCATTCCTACAGGGTTAAGGAACTAGGCTTTCTCTTCCGTCTATCAGGATCACGTGTTACTACTCCGTAGACCCATAGGATTGGTTGATCAGAGTCATACTCCTGTTTTCGAGTTCTTCCGATGTAGTTTCTTTAGTACTATCACAGAACCTTGAGTGATGATGTCGAGTATGGTACTACCCCATCGTTTGCAGGATGTCTCATTTTGAGCATCTTACTGCCGTTAAGCTGCCGGAATTGTCCTAGGAGTACGAGAGATACTAATTTCCTTCTGCTACATTCTGCATCCTATAGTTGATGTTGACTCCATCCTTGGTTTCGTTTCTCAGGATGTCATTAGTTAACCGAAGTTCTGTTGCTCGTAGCCTGAACCACGGAGATGGTAGGGATGAGGATCTTCCCGACCAGTCCTCGTTGGCAGAGTTCTTGTTAGAGATGGAGAGGAACAAGCGAGATACCAACTGCTTGTTGGCACGGATTGAGCAGAACACCACACATCAGCGTAATGAGTTGGTTTCCATTACCGACTTCATTGTTCTGAACCCACCCACCTTCCATCATTCCATTGAGCCACTCGATGCAGATGACTGGCTCCGTAGTTTCACATACAAGCTGCATTCCACGAGCATAGCTGAAGGTGACAAGGTCACCTATGCTGCATATCACATAGAGGGTCCTTCTAGTCTTTGGTGGCAGAACGATGAGGTTATGCTTCCAGCTGGACAGATTCCTACCTGGAGAGATTTCACTGAGGCCTTTCGCGAGCATCACATCCCTGAAGCCCTCATCGATCGCAAGAGAGAAGAGTTCTGTAGTTTCACCCAGGGTAAGATGGCTGTTGATGCTTATAGTAGAGATTTTGAGAACCTCACCCGCTATGCTACAGAAGAAGTGTCCACAGACGCCAAGAAGCAAGCTAGGTTCCGGAAGGGTCTCAACCCCAAGTTGCGTCGTGATCTTCACTTGCACCATTGCAATACATTCCAGGCTCTTGTGAACAAGGCCATTAATGCAGAGACAACTCAGCTCACTTACGAGGAGTCTCGTAAGCACACCCGTGATATGGGTTCTTCCTCCGGTTCTAGTTCTGAGAAGCGCCGGATTTGGGTTTCGAACTCTGCTCTTCCACCCGGCTACACACCAACGCCATCTTATGTGGCGCCTCACCCATTTCAGTTATATGCTACACCAAGGCCTATTGGTGGACCGCCTGCCAATGCGGGACCACGTCCTACCTCCAAGATTTGTTACAAGTGCGGAGAGCCAGGCCACATTTCCCGTATTTGCACTCAGACCCATGTTGCTCCACCCCAGTCTAAGAAGTCTGTTGGCCGTGGTAAGATATAACGCCAGATGATTAGTGCCAAGTCAGCTCCCACTGAACGTGGACGTGTGCATCACGTCTCAGCTAAAGACGCTCAAGATAATCCGGATGTCGTTCTTGGTACTCTCCTTGTCAATTGTCATCCGGCATCAGTTCTGTTCGATACTAGTTATAGCAATGAAATCCATGTTGACAAACTTGTATTCCTTGCTTCCTTGATATCTCTCAAATCTTCAGATATTAACATCATCTTGGGTATGGACTGGATGATAGCTCATCATGCCAAGATTGATTGCACTACCAGGTCTGTTCAGCTTACACACTCATCTGGCAAGATAGTCACTGTCTCCACCAGAGTTGCAGAGCGTCAGCTCTATTCTCTTAATGCCAGCACTCTTCCAGACCTTGAAGATATCCCGGTAGTTTGTGACATTCCGGATGTCTTTCCAGAGGAACTGCCAGGTATTCCACCTGACAGAGATGTAAAGTTTGTCATAGATCTCATCCCAGGAACCGCCCCAATTTCTAGGAGACCTTACAAGATGGCACCCTTAGAGCTAGCTGAGCTTAAGTAACAACTCGATGAGTCCTTGCAAAAGGGTTTAATCCATCCTAGTTCTTCTCCCTGGGCTTGTCCCGTCCTCTTCGTCAAGAAGAAGGATGATACGGACCGGATGGTTGTAGATTATCGTCCCGTTAATTTGGTCATGATAAAGAACAAGTATCCGCTCCCCAGGATCAACGACCTGTATGATCAGCTCGCTGGATCCTCAGTCTTTTCCAAGATGGATTTGAGGTTAGGCTACCATCAAATCAAGATTAGAAACGGGGACATTCCTAATACGAGTTTTATCACTCGTTATGGCCAGTATGAGTACACCGTCATGTCCTTCGGTCTAACCAATGCTCCAGCCACATTCTCCCGCTTGATGAACTTGATCTTCATGGAGTACTTAGATAAGTTTGTCGTGGTTTACCTCGATGATATCCTTATTTACTCAAAGAACAAGGAAGAGCATGCCGAACATCTTAGACTTGTGTTAGAGAAACTCAAAGAGCACCGCCTTTATGCCAAGTTCTCCAAGTGAAAATTTTGGTTGCCAGAAGTGACCTACTTGGGCCACGTGATATCTCGTAAGGACATTGCTGTCATTCCCGAAAGAATTCAGGCCGTTCTTGATTGGACTCCACCTGAAACAGTTAAGCAAGTTAGGAGTTTCCTTGGTCTAGCCAGTTATTGTCGCTGCTTCATTGAGAACTTCTCCAAAGTGGCCAAACCCCTCACGGAACTTCTCAAGAAAGATAAAAAGTTTGAGTGGTCCCCATAGTGTGAGTATAGTTTCCAGGAACTGAAAAGACGTCTGACTTCTGCTCCCATACTTGTGCCACCGGATTTCACTAAAGACTTTGTTATCTACTGTGACACCTCACAACAGGGACTAGGTTGCATTCTTATGCAGGATCGTCATGTGATTTCCTATGCATCTCGACAGTTACATCCACATGAGGATAATTATCCTACACATAATCTAGAGCTTGCAGCCGTAGTCTATGCACTTAAGACATGGCTGACATTACCTTCTTGGTAAACGTTGCGAGATTTACACCGACCACTAGAGTCTCAAGTATATCTTCGCCCAACCAGATTTGAACCTTAGGCAACGACATTGGTTGGAGTTGATCTCAGATTACGACTTAGGGATTACCTACACCCCAGGCAAGGGAAATGTCATGGCTGATGCGCTAAGTCGTAAGTCCTATTGCAACAATCTTATGTTGCAGCTGGGCCAACCACTTCTTCATGAGGAATTCTGTAAGCTTAACCTTCACATTCCTCCTCACGAATTCCTTTCTACCTTGATGGCTAAACCTACTCTTGTGGATCAAATCATTACTGACCAGAAGTTTGATAGGGGTATTATTCGCATTAAGAGAAACATTAAGAAGGGAGTTGGTGGAAGTTTCTCTATAGATGATCGAGGTGTTGTTTTCTTTGAGAATCGCTTGGTGGTTCCCAAGAATCAACAGCTGCGACAATTGATCCTTAAGGAGGCTCATGAATCTCCTCTCACGATTCATCCTGGTAGTACTAAGATGTATCAGGACCTACGCCAGAGGTTCTGGTGGACTAGGATGAATAGAGAAATTGCTGAGTTCATTGCTAACTTTGACGTTTGTCGTTGCGTTAAGGCAGAACATCAAAGGCCTGCTGGCACCCTTCAGCCTTTAGCTATTCTTGAGTGGAAATGGGATAAAGTTGGTATGGATTTCATCACCGGCTTTCCCAGGACCAAGAGAGGGAATAACGCTATCTTTGTAGTCATCGATCGTCTCTCCAAAGTGGCACACTTCCTACCTGTTCGGGAGAGTATCACTGCTAGTCAGCTCGCTGACTTATATATTTCTCGAATAGTATCACTTCATGGTGTTCCACTCGAGATCAATTCAGACCATGTAGTCTTTTCACTTCTCATTTCTGGGAGAGTTTCCAAACTGCTATGGGAACCCATCTTTCCTTCAGTACCGCTTTCCACCCTCAGTCAAGTGGTCAGGTGGAATGGGTCAACCAAATTCTCAAACACATGCTTAGAGCTTGCGTTATCTCATTCGCTATGGATTGGGAGAAGTGTCTTCCTTTCGGCGAGTTTGCTAATAACAATAGCTACCAATCCAGTCTCAAGAAAGCTCCTTTCGAGATTCTGTATGGACGAAGATGTCGAACACCTTTGAACTGGTCAGAAACCGATGAAAGAAAATTCTTTGGACCGGACATGATCCAGGAGGCAGAAGAGCAGGTTCGCATCATTTGTGAGAACTTGAAAACAGCCCAATCTCGTCAAAAGAGCCAGTATGATCGTCATCATAAGGATATGACTTATGAAGTTGGCAACAAGGCTTACCTTTGGGTTACTCCTTTGAAGGGTGCCCATCGTTTCGATATCAAGGGCAAGTTGGCTCCTCGTTACATTGGTCCTTTTCGCATTCTCACTAAATGAGAGAGGTTGCCTACCAGTTGGAACTACCCCCACACCTTTATCGAGTTCATGATGTCTTCCACATCTGTCAACTCAGGCGTTGCTTCTCAGATCCCATCCGCGGAGTGGATGACGAAACGCTTGATCTCCAAGATAACCTCACATATCGAGAGTACCCCGTTCGCATTCTGGATCAAGCAGAGCGTGTCACCCGACGTCATAACATCAAGTTTCTCAAGGTTCAGTGGTCTCATCATTCTGAGAGAGAAGGTACTTGGGAGCGAGAAGATCGTCTTCGACTGGAGTACCCCACCTTCTTTCCATCGACCCCTGAATCTCAGGACGAGATTCTTTCAAGTGGGGGAGAGTTGTCACGTCCCTAGTTCTGGTATGACCTAGACTAGCTAGTCATGTGTGTATCATGTTTAAATTTCATTTAAATTTGAAATGGGGATTTGTGAAAGCCTCAGAAATCTTTTTGAAAATGATCAAGATAAAAATTGCTTCAATTTGGCCCAAGAAAATGCTCCTGTTTTCCTCTAAAAATATTAGCCAGAGGTAAAATTCCAATCAATATTTTTGGGAGCTCAGAAGTATTTATTTTCGGCCATTTGAGTTAATCCAGTAAATATTTACATAGGATATATATATGTTATATATATATATATATATATATATATATATATATATATATATATATATATATATATATATATATTATATGTCCAATAATTCTGTTTTTTACTATGGGGCTTTGGAATAATCCAATTAGTTCCTACAATATTTTCAGAAGAAAATAAGTTGATTTAGTATTTTTATCAAATCAAAATAAATGTTAGAATAGAAAATAGAAAACAAAAATAGAAAAGAAACTTACTTGGGCCTCTTACCGGGCAGCCCAGATGCCCAACAGTCGCCCACCTGACCGGCAATGCCGTTGTCGCCCTCCCGGCGCCAAAGAGACGAGAGGCACGCTGCCGCCGCCACAGCATGGGCGCCACGACACCAGCTCTTCGCCTGCCTCCTCGCCAGCCACACGCCTTGTGTTGACCCTCCGCTTGCATCTAGACTGCGCCCACCTCCTCTGTTCGTCCTCCCCTTCTCTCCCCCGCTCAACAGCCGAGCGATGCCGTCGCCGCCGTTTGCCGTAGCCGTAGCCACCACTTCCCCCTCACTCTCTCTTCATGCCGAGAAGCTCCGCCACACGCCTCGCGAGGCCATGGAGCGCCGCCTCCGCCATCATCTTCAACCCCGTCCATCGTGGATCTCCACCGCCCGTCCGTTGCCTGCGGAGCCTCCCCCAAGCCGCCGTTGCCTCTTCTAGACTCTCCGTGAGCTCCCACCTCGAATCCCCCTCTTCCCCTTGTCTTTTGCATGCTATAGCCGCGATCCCGCTCGAGGCCGAGCTCCGACCACCGCACGGTTTCCCACGTGTCCCGCTGGATGCGCGCGAGCCTGGGCTTTGCGTAGGTGGTCTCCACCGCCCGAATGGTCGCCGGTGGGCGAATCCCGTGGCCCTTCCCCGCGTTCGGCCTCGCCGGCGGCTAAACGCCAGCGGGTTTAACTGGTTTGACCTCGCAGCCCGTCAAGTGGGCCCCATTGTCAGGTGATTAGCTTAGTGCTAATCACCACCTAACCTAACCCCTGACACCGACCAGTGGGCCCCAGCGCCACTAATCCTGTAATTAGGATAAGTTAAACCCCCCTGTTTAAGCTGAGGCACTGACGTGTGGACCCCACACGTCAGGTTTGACCTGGTGAGCGTCGTTGACCTGCTGACGCAGGCATGAAGCAATGCTGATGCAGTTATTCTTTTCTGGTTTTAAAACAAATCAGGAAATTCCAGAAATTGTTATAAACTTCAAAAATTCACAGAAATTCAACCGTAGCTCAGATTGAAATAATTTATATATGAAAAATTCAATCTATCCATCGGTACCAGTTTAATGCATGATAAAAGAACTTATACTTGTTGTATAGGTGAAAACACATAAATGGCATTTATAAATGTTAAATTTGGAGTTGCATTTGAACCCTAGGTTCAAATGGACTTCATTCAAATAGAATGATAGATGCATTAGCACAAACAAAATCACATCCACATGCCATGATCATGCATCATATTGTTTCATATGTTGTGTATTGATTGCCGGCACCGTTCTTCTTGATAGGTCCTGCTCCGGAGAGTGTTCGAGAGTACCTGTCTGAAGAGCAGTGCTCTACTGTCGACTTATCAGGCAAGCAAACCCCTTGTTCATTCCGATACAATTCCACTCTCTCGCTCCTGATCTCTTTTACTACATTAGCACAACAGCGATCCAACTGCTACTTTATGCTGCGGTAGTTGAACCCATTCCTCTGCATGACCTGTCATTGCCACAGTAAATAGTTGAAACCCACTAGCATGTGTAGGAGTTGATTGAGCCATGTTGTGTTCCTAGCATGCCATGCCTGCTATTGCTTAGAGTTGTGTCAGGTCTGATTCATTGGGAATGAATTGGAGTGTTACGGTATGTTCTGGTGCTGAGAGTTAAGTGTGTGAACATGTCGAGTGCTGAGGGTGATCCCTCATAACGTACTGCTGATGATAATTATGTAGTGTAGCTATTCGGTCATGGTTATCGAGTGTGATTTCCCCTTTCACCCTTCCTGATACGGCTCTGTCGTTCAACACCTCAAGTGTGAACCTTGAGGGTGGTCCCTCTTATGTTCACCTTGATGGTTACATCGATTGCAATCCTCCGAGGGTGATTCCTTGGGTTTTCCCCTTGACATTTGGACACACGGTTACCTTGACTTTGCATGAGACCATTGTTGAAGTCGGGTCGGCCCTGAGGGGTACCCGCGAGTTGATGTGAAAGTCGGGCGGGCCCGGAGAGCACCCGTGCGATGTGAAAGTGGCGGCTGGCTGTTTAGCGGTATCACCCAGGAGGGGGTGGTAGCTCCGGACTTGTCCCGATAGCCGTCACTACTTTAATTGTTAATGCACTAACAGGTTTGGGTATTTGTTCTGAGTTGGCCTTTGGCCTTTACGCAGTAACCACCATGCGAGAATAGTTATGCGCCTCGACGTCGCAATATCAGCCGAAGCTTTGTCATACGTCCAATTAAGCATTGCGGCATGGCTGGGCCGGCACCCCAGAGATGGTGCGTAGGTCCGCCCTGCACGTAACGATCTGGAGTGCAACGGGCTATGGGCCCCGACCCCAGAGTGCTTAGGATGTAGACCGGCTGTTGGTGTACAAAAGAAGGGGTGCACCTTTGTACCCCTTTACCTGTGCACGGACAGTCGGAGCCGCGCCCATGGCCGCACCAAGCAGAACAGGGGAGGTGAACCGAGGTAACACCGAAGCCCAATACAACCAAGGCAACGCCAAGGCCAAGAACACAAAGAAGCAGAGGATTTGCAGTGCTCCCCAAGAAGACCTTGCTGAGCAACCTCAAGAACCCCGACAAGACCCTTGCCGGGGCGGCTCGCCCACACCAGCGGAGTGATCCACCCTCGAGCCCACAGGTTCCAACTCAACCAACCACGTTGGAACTAGGGCTCAGGAGGCACCTCCATGGTGGCATGCTGATCTTTGTCAAGACCAAGGAATATTCAAGATCAGATGAGGTTTAAAAGATAACGGTCCTCGGCAAGATACTTGCCGAGGAGAGCCACAAGACCACCGGCAAGATCCTTGCCGTGGACGACAGTGCGCCACGGCAAGGCCCTCACCGAGGACGCCAGCAGGGCCACTGCCAGGTCCGCACCAGCCAAGTCTCCACCGCCGTTCGCATGCAACTGCCAGCTCAACCAGCTGGGCAGGCACCTGCGTGGCAACATGCAGCTCCCAGGCCAACTCAACAAGCACCTGCGTGGCTGCATGCAGATCTTCGTGAAGACTTTGCCACCGCGCTACCTTAGCTGCATGCCTGCCTACATGGCGCCGCATGCATCGCTGACCAGGGTGCATGTCAAAGCAAGGAGGAGCAGCGACGGATGGGACGGGCCTCATTCCTGTCCCCAATAAAGCAAGGGGACACCTAAGCGATGCATTAAATGCGTCTTGTCCTGTAATACGAGCGATAAGCTCATAGCACTATACACCTTTCCACCTCCTGTGCGCCACTGTGGCAGCCCCTTTCGACTATAAAAGGAGGCCCATGGCGTACTGGAGAAGGATTTGGCTCCTTGGAACTACTCAGCCACCGTAGCTAGTTCAAGGGCTCAAGAACACTCAATACATCCACCAAAGCAGGACTAAGGTTGTACGCATCCTCGCGGCCCGAATCTGGGTAAATGATCCTTGTGATGATTACTAGTCCTGCTCTTCGCGCAACCCTGCGCCCCGACAACCGTAGTATGGATTCTTGTGATCCCATAGGTGTCGTTCCACACGACATCTTTGGCACACCAGGTAGGGGGCGCAATTGCGAGAATCTGGTCTAGTAGTTAGCCTAGCGGTTCTTCATCGCCATGGCCCCCAAGAATAAGACGACCACGGCGATCGGCTCGTCGGGGGCTGAATGGCCTGTGCCAGTACGGTCGAGTAGCGGCCCGGTCACGGACAGAACCTAGGCCGTGGTCCGTGAGCACCAGCATCGCCCTGGCAGTTAGAGCCTAGTGAGCGGCGCCGTTCGTGCACCAGGCGACGGGCCGCACGTCACCAAATTCAAAGACGGGGCTAGGCCACCCGCAGGCGCCGCGGGGCCCTCCAGGAGTGTCATTGTGGCACCCACGGGTGGCGCAGCAACCTCCAAGACGCCCACACCGGCGACCACTGCGTTCTCTTCCCATGATGTGCGCGACGAGAAGCGTCACCACGCCGGTCACCCTGGACACCGCCGTGGGAAGAGCCATGTGCATCGTCCGCGTGACGAAGGAGTTCAGCATGCCCGCCGAAGTGCTGGCGAAAATGGCTCGCAGCCGCTGGGTCCTGATAGAGCTCCTTCTAACGTGCTTAGAAGTCGAAGCGCGCCATGGTCCACGCAGCTGTCGCCGCCACCCATGCCAGTGGAAGCTTTGGCATGCGCATCTGCTCCTCGACTTCCCTCCTGCCACGGAGAAGCTCGAGAGTGGAGGGCCACCATCTGGAGCCTCATCACCATCGCCAACAAAGATGATCTGGATCGGCGGGACCTCGGCCGGCGCCCATCGAGCCACCACACGCCAAATACCGGAGGACCGGGGTGCTGCGTCACGGTGCACTCTCCTCCTCTCGCGAAGCCATTGCGGCGTTTCGTTATGACGACGCCAGGATAACATCTCTATAGCATCGTATGACCCGCGGACCCATCGCGACCAGCGCCAAGTTCTTCGAGAACGAGCTCACGAAGATGCTAGAACCACTTTAGGTCAAGGCAGTGTCGTGATCAATAGGCTGCAAATCCCTGATGGAGACCTCGAGGAAACGGGCACGTTTCAAGGGGTTAATCCGGGGAGGAGCCAGCCGAAGGGGAAGGTCACGCTGCCCGTGACATTTGGAGGGGAGTTGAACCATAGGACAGAGAGGATCGTCTTCGACGTGGCCGAGATCTGCTTGCCCTACAACGGGATTCTCGGCCGCCCAGCACTAGCCATGTTCACGGTGGCGTCGCACTACGCCTACAACATGCTAAAGATGCCCGGGCCGTTGACCATCATCTCCGTCCCCTCCGACAAGAAGGACCCGCTGATTTGTGCTGACCAACTCTACCGGGAAGCAGTTGCAGCAGCTGCCGCCAAGGCACTTTCTCCTGCTGCTGAAGCCCCGGGAGGGAAGAAGAAGCTCGGCAAGACCTCTCGCACCCACTCCAGCAAGCGCACCTCCTCGGAGTGTTATGCTACCGTCGAGGACGTGCCAGAGGGCTCTACCGGCAGGAGCAAGAAATCCAGAGCTAAGCCACCATAGACCAAGAAGGTGTCCGTCACGGAGGATGGCACAGGAGGGGCTTTTACCATAGGCTCCACCCTCGACAGCAAATAGGAAGGCGCGCTTGTCACCTTCCTGCGGGCGAATGTCGACGTGTTTGCGTGGCAAGCATCCTACATCCCCGGTGTTCACACGGAGGTGATTGAGCACCACCTAGCTGTCTATCCTCGTGCGCGGCCCGTCAAGCAGAATGTCAGAAAGCAGGCTCTGTAGAGGCAAGAGTTCATCATAGAGGAGATCAGGAAGTTGGAAGCGGCAGGTTTGGTGAGAGGAGTACTCCACCCGATGTGGTTGGCCAATCCAGTAGTGGTGCGCAAGGCAAATGGGAAGTGGAGGCTGTGTATTCACTACACAGATATCAATAAGGCTTGTCCTAAGGACCCCTTCCCGTTGCCGCGCGTCGACCAGATTGTCGACTCCATAGCCGGCTGTGATCTACTGTCATTCCTCGACGCCTACTCGGGCTACCACCAAATCTTCATGACAAGAGAAGATGAAGAGAAGACAACATTCATCACCCCATGTGGTACGTATTGCTTTTTACGGATGCCTTTCGGGTTGAAGAGTGTTGGCTCGACATTTGCAAGAGAGCAGTCCAAATTGGTTTTGAACCCCAGCTCCATAGAAATATGGAGGCATACATGGATGACATAGTGGTCAAAACCAAGGATGGGGGAACTCTTGTGCAAGATCTGGAAGAGACATTTGCCAACCTGCGCAAGATCAACCTTAAGCTGAACCCTGAGAAATTGTCTTCGGTGTTCCGTCCGGCAAGCTTCTCGGATTCTTTGTGTCGCAGCGCGGGATCGAGGCAAACCCATACAAAATCAAGGCTATTGAACAGATTAAGGCGCCCAAGAGGATCAATGATGTGCATCGGCTCACCGGCTGCGTCGCCGCCATGAGCCGATTCATCTCCAAGTCTGCCGAACGCGCCCTTCCTTTCTTCAAAATCTTGAAGAAGGCAGGCCCGATGCAATGGACCCCAGAAGCCGAGGCGGCGTTGTGGGATCTGAAGAAATACCTTTCCTCCATGCCAATACTGGTTGCGCCTAAACCACAAGAACCGTTGCTGCTGTATCTAGCAGCAACGAATCAAGTGGTCAATGTCGCACTGGTGGCACAGAGGGAGGTCGACGAGGAGGCAGTGGCGACGGCAGAACCAGTAGACAATGAGCCAAAGATTCCCCCGGCAGGACCTGGTGCCGGCAAGGCAAGGCCCCCGGCAGAGTCTGAAACCATCAGGGCAACGCCCGCACAGTCAAGCGAAGTGGTGCAGAAGAAGAAGATGATGCAGCATCCGGTTTACTTTGTCAGCTCCCTCTTGCAGGGGGCTAGGTCGAGGTACTCTGGTGTACAGAAATTGCTCTTCGGCCTCCTTATGGCCTCGAGGAAGCTGCATCATTACTTCCAAGCCCACCAGATCACTGTCGTCACCCGCCTCCCGCTACAACGGATACTGCACAACCCAGATGCAACCGGAAAGATTATGGAATGGGCCTTGGAGTTGTCGAGCTTTGGGTTGAAGTTTGAAAGTACCTCAACAATCCAGAGCAGAATCTTGGCAAAGTTCATTTTGGAATGTACCTCAACACCTGACGAAGAAATCCAAGAGACTGTTCTCCCCGGACGGGAAGCGGACTGCGATTGGATCATGTACTTTGACGGGGCTTTCTCGCTGCAAGGTGCCGGTGCCGGTGTGCTGCTTGTTGCACCCATCGGAGAGCACCTCAAGTACGTGATCCAGATACACTTTCCTAGGGAGATGTCCACAAACAACACTGCTGAGTACGAGGGGCTGCTTGCCGGTCTCAGGATCGCGGCAGACCTCGGAGCACGTTCCGCGAGTGGAGAACGACATCGCCGATTACATGTCGAAGCGTGCTGCATTCAAGCAACCTGTGGAACCTAGTACCTTTTTGCTCCGGTTAACTCAGCCATCCGTCGAACCATCAACGGGGCGGAACAAGCGGAGTAAATCAGGCCCCGACAAGTACTTTCCCACCGAGCCCCCTAGGGCTGCCAACAAGGATGCTGCCATGGACACTGAGCCTGCCAAAGAGCAACTGGCTCCGGCAGGGCGTCAAGCCCTGGCCGTGGAGACATCCACTCCCATGGCAGAGGAAATTCCTTTGTTCCTTGCCGTCGAGCCCCAGGCTCCGGCATGGGCGCAGCATACTGTCTGATTCCTCCAAACAGGGGAACTTCCTGAGGAGCAGGAAGAAGCTAAAAAAGTAGCCCGTCGGTCTGCCATGTACCACTTCGTCGATGACGTCCTATACAGGAGAAGGCCGAACGGTGTGAAATTGAAGTGCATCCCCCGGGAAGAAGGACTGGAGCTGTTGGCAGAGATACATGGAGGCATATGTGGCTCCCACATAGGGTCGAGGGCCCTTGCCGGCAAGGCGTTCCGTCAAGGTTTCTTCTAGCCCACCGCCCTCCAGGATGCGAAGACACTAGTAACCAAGTGTCAAGCGTATCAGTTCCATTCAAAGAAGCTTCATCAACCATCTCAAGCCTTTCAAACGATCCCTCTCTCCTGGCCATTCTCGGTCTGGGGGCTCGACATACTAGGCCCTTTCCCCCGTGCTGTCGGGGGCTTTGAGTACTTGTACATTGCAATCGACAAGTTCACAAAGTGGCCAGAGGTGGAACCAGTGAGGAAGGTGACAGCACAGTCAGCCGTCAAGTTCTTCAAGGGACTAGTATGCCATTTTGGTGTGCCAAACAGAGAAATCACCGACAATGGCATGCAATTCACAAGCCACACCTTCATGCAGTACATTCAAGACCTCGGCAGCAAGGTCTGTTTCGCTTCCGTGGCACACCCCCAAAGCAACGGCCAAGCAGAGAGGGCGAATGCTGAAGTGTTGTGAAGCCTGAGAACGAAGACCTATGACAGGATGCCCCGGAGCGGAAGGCACTGGATTGATGAGTTGCCGGCGGTTCATTGGTCAGTCAGGACGACGCCAAATCGAGCCACCGGTCAGACACCCTTTTCCCTAGTATATGGGGTGGAGGCAGTTCTCCCGACGGAACTCATATACGGGTCACCTCGAGTGCTCGCTTATGATGAGCTTGAGCAAGAGCAGTTGCGGCAAGATGATGCGGCGCTCCTTGAGGAAGATCGTCTTCGGGCGGCTGTGAGAGCAGCACGCTACCAGCAAGCCTTGCGCCCGAAGATTTGAGGAAGGCGACCTTGTTCTTCGCCGTGTTCAGTCGGCCAAGAATTCCAACAAGTTGACGCTTAAGGGGGAAGGCCCTTATCGGGTAATACAAGTCTCTAGTCCTGGCGCAGTCTGCCTGGAGACCGAAGATGCTGGTCCTGTGAGCAACTCCTGGAACATAGAGCATCTTCGCAAGTTTTACCCATAAGGCGCGGCTTGCCGGGCCCACCGACAAGCCACCTTTTGTACAAGCCTTGCCGGCAAGGCATGTAACTCTTTGTACAAAGCTAGGCGCAGACACTGAGCACAAATAAATGAAGCGCTGGCGCCCTAAGTTATAGCATACATGCTAGGTCGAGTATTTTCCTTGGTTAGGGTTGATAGAACCCCTAGCCTAGAGGTCGAGTGCACGTCTCTCTGTTCTTTTCTGCCCTCCTTTGGTTCACAGGGCAAATGGGCACTTCTGCTGAGCTACTTGGAAGAAAGGGAATGGACCGGCGTCCCGACCCCGGCAAACCAGGGTTGCCGGGGGCTGCAAGTACAAGGATCCAACCACGGCGAGACAAGGTTCCCGGGGGCTGCAGATCCAGATAAGTCTTTCATCCTCTATACTGCATTTCAGAACAGAACTGGGGCATGTGAAACCTCGTTTTATCTTCAGGAGACCGTGCTCCCCTTTTTCCTATTCCTAAGGATTATCTCCTGGGTCCGGATTTGGTTGTAGCCGCGGCGGCAAGGAGAAGAACGAGGAGCCTAAGCCCACTTCATCCCCGCCTCCGCCAAGGGCGCGAGAATGGTCGAGCGAAATGAGGGGGGCGGCAAGGCCTGTTGCCGGGCGAAAAACATTTATCTTAAATAGTAACAAGGATTCGTTCCTCGTCGCGGGGTCCACCCATGAACGAAAAACCTGACAAACATAACCTTTTCATTAAAAACATCCCGCACAGGTACAGTTCATACGGAATGAAAAACATGAGCAAGGGGATTACAAGTTCTAAATTTAACGAAGGCCCGAAGGCTTACAAAATAAAAAAGAGATGAGACGCCCGTAATCCCTTTCTTGTCCCTCTCCTCAGGAGGCAGGTCAAGAAGGCGAAAGGGCAAAAGGGGCGCCTAGGCGAGCTACGAGTAACAGAAATCACCAAGAGAACACCTCGGTGGCTACCCAAGGGTGGGCCGGTGATGACTGTGCCGGGAAAGGAGCTGGAAGACGAGGCAGCAGGTCGTCGGACACGCGACCAAGGCGTCGGTGTCTTCGTACTCTGAGTTGACGGCCTTGCCGAATGCTGTCTTCCTCTTCCGCAGCCTCCCGACGCCAGCCGCCCAAGGAGATGGCTCCGAGAAGTTCAAGGAGCTGGCCCCTCCCCCGGCAAAACTCCAGCGGAGGAGCGGCCAGGTGCAGATGCTGCTACTGCCGCACCCGCCCAGGCATGGGGCGTCCGATTCCTAGTCGTACTCATCCCCGTCATCTGCCCTGCTGTCCTCCTTGTCACTTTCGGTCAAGGAAGAGCTTCCATCGTCGGAGTCTCCGTCGGAGGAGCTCTCCACGCATCACTTCAGGCGAGTTACAGAACCTCCAAAGACCTTGACGGAGAGCAACCCGTCCTCCATTAATTTGAAGTAGAGGACGAGCCCCGCCGTCAGGCTATGGATGCGAGCGAACGTCTTCCATCCACGGCGGAGGTACATGACCCGAGGAGCCGGGAAGTCGACATCGACCCGCGTGCCCCATTCCCGCAGCCCCTCATGTGCAACCTGAGGGTCTGGGGCGGGTCACGCTCCATCTCCCGAGAAAATGGGGCGGGAAGACGAAGACGACGATGCGGAGGCCGGCGTAGCCTGATGAAGAACTCGCGGGGCTGGTCTCCAACGAGGCCCTCCATCGGTTAATGCATCATTGGCGGGGGCGAGGCTGCCGCGCCGCCCCGTCCTCCTCTTCCCCGGGCACCATGACCTCTGCCACGGCTTCGCCCACGGCCTCGCCCCCTCCCCCTTCCCCTCGCGGCCGGCTCTACCACCGCGGGTTCAGGAGGAGGAGGGACGCGTTGTCAAGCGGTGACCCTTGCCGCCACCATCGAGGGACTAGGGTTGCCCTTCTCCATGGCGGATGAGAGGAAGAAGACGAAGCAGGAGGATATAGAAGATAGAAGAATGCGGGATGCCATCCCCCCTTCCCTCTCCTTATAAAGGGACGGGGTCATTGCTCGGCCGCCCCGCTCGGCCAATCTAGCCACCAAAGGCACAGGGAATCGAGCGCAACCCGCTGCCCCAACCAGTGACGGCCCGGTTTCCCGTCTGCACCGCTTGCCCCCCCAAGCGCATGGAGGACACATGGAGAATGTGCAGAACCGAGGGGACGTGTGAAGCGACCTCTCCCCACCCCGTGATCGTGGGGTGTGGACGCCTTGAAGACCGCGACCTGGCCCCGTTCAGTAAACGGGCCACGCCTTTACGCCTCTCCCTCTTCATGGAGAAGGCGTGAGCCGCCCCTATATCGCGATGTGACGCATGCCTGCGGAAACCGCCCCACACATGCTGCCATGTCACGTACGCACCCCTCCATTCAATGCGGGTCGTGGGGAAGCACAGCGGATGGAAAATTACCGTGGTAAAAACCGCCCCTCCTGCTCGCGCACCGTTTTGGGCCTGGCCCACAAATGCGTCGCGCTTATGTGTGGCCCAGGACAGGGGGCTCCTGTCGGTGTACAAAAGAAGGGGCGCACCTTTGTCCCCCTTTACCTGTGCACGGACAGTCGGAACCGCGCCCACGGCCGCATCGAGTAGAACAGGGGATGTGTACCTAGGTAAAACTGAAGCCCAAGATAGCCAAGGCAACGCCAACGCCAGGAACACAAAAAAGCAGAAGGACAAAGTAGGCACCCTTGCCGGGGCGGCTCACCCACACCAGCGGATTGAGCCACCCTCGAGCCAACGGGTTCCAACTCAACCCACCATGTTGGAACTAGGGATCGGAAGGCACCTCCATTGTGGCATGCAGATCTTTGTCAAGACTAAGGAATATTCAAGATCAGATGAGGATTAAAAGATAACGGTCCTCGAAAAGATCCTTGACGAGGAGAGCCACAAGAACCTCGGCAAGATCCTTGCCGGGGACGACAGCGCGCCACGGAAAGACCCTTGCGTGGTGGCCTTGCCGGGCCACCCGGCAAGGCACTCACCGAGGACGCTAGCAGGGCCACTGCCAGGCCCGCACCAGCCAAGTATCCACCACCGTTCGCATGCAACTGCCAGCTCAACCAGCTGGGCAGGCACCTGGTGGCAACATGCAGCTCCCAGGCCAACTCAACAAGCGCCTGCCTGGCGGCATGCAGATCTTCGTGAAGACTTTGCCACCGCTCCACCTCAGCTGTCTGCCTGCCTACATGGCGCCGCATGCATCGCTAACCAGGGCGCGTTTCGAAGCAAGGAGGAGCGGCGACGGACGGGACGGGCCTCGTTCCCGTCCCCAATAAAGCAAAGGGACACCTAAGCGATGCATTAAATGCGTCTTGTCCTATAATACGAGCGATAAGCTCATAGCACTGTACGCCTTTCCACCTCCTGTGTGCCACTGTGGCAGCCCCTTTTGACTATAAAAGGAGGCCCATGGCGTACTGGAGAAGGATTCGGCTCCTTGGAACTACTCAGCCACATTCGCTAGTTCAAGGGCTCAAGAACACTCAATACATCCACCAAAGCAGGACTAGGGTTATACGCATCCTCGCGGCCCGAACCTGGGTAAACGATCCATGTGCTAATTACTAATCCTGCTCTTCTCGCAACCCTGCGCCCCGGCAACCGTAGTAGGGATTCTTGTGATCCCATATGTGTCGTTCCACACCGACACCGGCAGGGACCTCTCTGCTGAGCCTAGGTAGGGCTATGACATGTTGATCTCCCGAGGCCAGGCATTGACCCCAGAAAGGTGTGTCCGGCTAGAGTGATCGAGCGTGTTGGGTAATGTGGTGCACCCTTGCAGGGAAGATCTTTATTCGAATACCGTGTCCACGGTAATGGACGTTCAGACTTGTATCCTGATCTTACACAACTAGAAATCGATACTTGAGATGTGATGGATATGTGGCTTCGAGATTTCTTTCTCGCAGGGAGTCGAGGAAGGATCTCTGGGCATTAATTCTACAACATGCTTGTTAATTAAATTGCTATTCTTTAATCTTCTACATGATGCAAGATGCTTAGAGCTGCTTGAAGACGCTAGTCTTTGATAGGCTAGGCCATCCCCTCTATTCTAGCATTCTGCAGTTCAGTCCACAGATACAACCCTTCCATTTGATACCAACGCATACTTAGTATAGATATGATGCTTGCGAGTACTTTTAATGAGTACTCACGGTTGCGTTGCTACCCCCTTTTCCCCTTTCTTCCTTCTTTCCGGTTGTTGCAACCAGTTGGTGGATCCCTGGAGCCAGATGCCACCACCGACGTCTACTACTACCCCGATGGAGCCTACTTCTGCGTGGAGACCACCGACGACTAGGAGTAGTTAGGAGGTCCCAGGCAGGAGGCCTTGCCTCCTTGATCGTTGTTGTTCTGTGTTTGCCTTCTTAAGGCAGCCTTTGTTTAACTTGATGTCTGTACTCAGATATTGTTGCTTCCGCTGACTCTTGTGTATCGAGCTTGTATTCGAGCCCTCGAGGCCCCTGGCTTGTAATATGAAGCTTGTATTATTTTTATTTGTGTCTAGAGTTGTGTTATGATATCTTCCCGTGAGTCCCTGATCTTGGTCGTACACATTTGCATGTACGATTAGTGTACGGTCGAATCGGGGGGGTCACAAGTTGGTATCAGAGCCGACTGCATGTAGGAACCCCTTTCCAACTCCTTGTCCGAAGTTGAGTCTAGTCTTTGAAAAACTGATTTACTAACTTGGCTGTGTGGCTTACGGGCCCACGTCGCCATTGGATGGTATTAGGATCTTTTACTCCTCGTCTTTGTTCTGGGACTCTGATCTCTCCTCTATTCGGGTTAAATGATTTTGCTAACTCTATCCTAGGTTCTCGTGATCACATCCACCCGGAGAATTGTACAGCCCCTTTCTCGAATTGAGGGCCAAGTTTCGCTTCACAATATTCACTGACCGCAGGATCCTCTTATCGAGGGCACCCTGCATCGTCACTTGCAAATCCCTCGCTGCAATGGTTTTCACCGACATTGATGTAGCCTTTGCTATGTCCCGTTGTGATATCCCCCCATCGCGTGCAAGCGCGCCACCTAGTATGTCTAGGATGATTTTCTTGTCCGAACTCATACTATCAACGTGTAATTGGCTCCGCATATGTATCAGTATGTCTTCAGTGACTACTGATTTGTACATACTATGCCTTTGCTCACTGTTCTGACTACATCATGAATGACTCCGTACACTTTGCTCCGCCCCTTGCTATAGTACCCCCTGTTGCATTTAAGCAGGATGGTTAGACCCACTGGTCATGGCCGTGGTGGCAACAATCCACTACCTCCCGGATACATGGCCAGAATGATATAACAGTTGAGTGGAATCGCCAGTTCATGGAAGAAGTCATGGCTCAGTATCCTCGCCCCAACTATGAATCAGCAACCAGCCCTAGTGACTCTGCAAGACTTGGCACATCTCAACCCTGTCATCTACCGCAACTTAACTCGCCCCCTTGATGCTGATGATTGGCTTCGTGACATCACTTTCAAGTTGAACTCTGTTTATGTAGCCCCTGCCAACTATGTCACCATCACGTCTTACTACCTAAAAGGTCCCGCTTCTCAATGGTGGGACATGCACATGCGTTCCTTACCTATTGGGATCGCCATCACTTGGCCGGAATTCCAAGTTGTATTCCGCGGGCCAATGTCAAACCAACATGTTTAGTCACAACGTCCCCGTTGAAATTGAAGGGTTGGAATTCCATGTATTCCCCTATTTTTTTTGAAGTCTTTCAATATTGACCTCATTCTGGGAATGGAGTGGTTGAAAACACATACCACTTCCATTATTTGCGCTACTAAAACCGTCCATCTACTACATCCTTTAAGTGTGATAGTAATCTACCATGCTCATCTTGTTCGAAATGCCAAAGTACGGATTTATTCCTTGATTGCATTAAATGCTTCTCCTCTTGTGAGAATCAAAAACGCTCCATTCGTTTGTGAATTCCAAGATACCTTTCCAAAAGAAGTACCAAGTCCATGACCTTGCAGTTCCTCTTGGAATTCAACGAGTAGCTTGTTACCTTAGCTACGATCTTGTACCCTTGGGATGGTCTTGTAGATAGTCAGGCTTCTGAGCCTTTTTCATTTGCAGTTGTCTGTACTCAGACATGTTATTCTTCTGTTGCTTGTATGCTCTGAATGACGAGTCATGTGACCCCTGTTTGTAATAAATGCTATGCGGCTCTTCTGGGCCTTTATCTATATGAGTTGTTGAGTTATGTTGTGATGCCATGTTGTACAGCACATACTTGCATGTTATGTGTACGTGTAATGTGTATTGCTATGTGTGGGATCCGACAACCTACTTGTTTATCCTTGGTAGCCTTTCTTATGTGGAAATGTAGTCTAGTGCTTCCACTGAGCCATGGTCGTCTGCTGAAGCCCGGATTACCGGAGTCCTGTTAGCCCAGTTGCTACTGCTCCGGAACACTTAGATTGGCCGACATGTGTCCTTCTTCGTTCCTGTGTCTGTCCCTTGGGGGAAATGTCACGCGATGTCTACCTGAGTCCTGCTAGCCTGCTACAGCCCGGGTTCCCGGAGTCCTGTTAACCCAGTTGCTACAGCACGGATTCACTCGCTGATGACCGACACGTTCGTTGCTGGGTCATGTATGCATGTCCCTGTAAGTTAGTGCCAGTTTGGGTTTATGACTAGTCATGTCGGCCCGGGTTCTCTGTCATATGGATGCTAGCGACACTATCATATACGTGAGCCAAAAGGCGCAAACAGTCCCGGGCCAGGTAAGGTGGCACCCGTGGGAATACCGTGGTTATGCCGCAAAGTGTGTCACATGCTAGATCGGTGTGACTTAGGATCGGTGTCCGACACAAAATTCCAATGCACAACTTTGACCCCGCGGGCCCATGGTTGCACGCGTCATTGAAGATCCATGAGAGGGGCCAGAAGTGAAGAACCACCTGGAAGTGGCCAAATATACGTATGAATATGGGGGATGTTTAAAACTTTAAATAGACAATGCATAACTTTGGTGGCACCTGCCTCGCAAACCCGAAAGCACCCTAAAAACCACCTAGCTACGATATACATAATGACATAATGTCGTACCTAGCTAGGATGCTTGGCCCACCACCTCCCACTTCATGTTAGCGGGGCGGTTGCACGTAATGATCAATACTTTGGTCATACATGCATGTCACCATGACCTACCATAAGAAGAACCAATGAATCTTTCGTTTGGTCAAATAACAGTTGTTGTTGTCGATAAACCGCTTGGGCTAATAGATTGAACCATCATAAACATCGCACGAGAGGGACCACAAAACCAGCACCTCTTGCATGCGGCCCAAAATGATGTGCGTTGGGAAGGAATGATGTGTGTTTTCAATATAGAATAATGTACAATTTAGATGTGGTGGCTACCTCTCGACACACACAACAACCATGAAGGCAAGGTTGTTAAGGACGAGATCCATACGCAGGGTTTGATGTAGGTCGAACCTAGCAATTCGAGCATCTAGGAGGGAATCCTGACAACGCATGAGCTCGAGCTTTGGTTGACCGACATTTGAAGGTCACCGGCCTTAACATTAACTAGGAGGAATCCATTCATGGCCAACGCATACCCCTCATTATCGGTCAAAGGGATGATATATATACACTTGGGGAGCCCACAGATATCCGAGTCATCACAAAAAACCGCACAAGAGAGACGTGGTCGATTAGAAGACCCCGTATACACTGCATGCGGCCCAAAAATATGTATGGGTACGATGGTGTATGATGTGTTTAAATCCCAAATTCACAACTTCGATGGGCCATGCCAAGTACATTACAAATCGAACACCGTACCCGACTCCAAGCCTGGTTCAATACCTATGATGTCAGTTTCCCAACTTTGAGGCGCATCGGGGTCCCACGACGCGCCAAACTTTTTTTTTCTAGCATGGGACACATCTATCTATATCTACACATCTATACACATATATAGTGTGAGAGTAACTATGAAAGTTGCTCGTTGGATGAAGCCAATCCGACGGTACAGAGATGGCCAATCCGAGCACTACAGACCGTTGGAAATCATCTACATTCCACAAGATTCTGCCACATGTACAATCTAGAAGACTCCATGTTTGAACTTAAGCATAATGCACAAACCTCAAAACACAAGAAATTCTCCTTTGTTCTCTAGAATCTTCCATATCTTAATTGCCCAAACCATATTTTTTCTAAATAAATTGTCACCTTTTGTTTTTACCTTTACAATGCACAATTCCAGGAATCTTCAAATAGCTTTTTATAAAACTAATTTATTTTGGATGAGATGAACTACAAGAATTAAACGAACATCTACATCATGCATATCTGGGAGAAGAGGCGGGAAACCGATCAGAGGAGTGGCGATCCCGCAATAAACATCACCTTCTTAACATCCCACAATTATTTCAGATTTTTATGGAACTTTAAAATATGGTTTCCATGAAGTTCTCATTGAATATCGGCATTCGTGAGTGAACCGTGTGCTATTTGAAAACATTTTGTGAGAAGAATCTCAGTTCTTAAATCCCCGTAAATCCAAAACTAAGATGAAAATCGTGAAACCTACCATGGTGTCACGACATCGCACTTATATGTTGAGGATTTTTTTCGTCCATTGTGGCGCAAGTTTTATTACAAGCATCTTACAAACCGGAGCTTCTCTCAAACAAGCCTCGTGGTTCCAAAAGGGAAAAGTGTCCACCCTTGTGGGCAAAGCGTAATCACTGCCTCTTTTCACCTTGTATTTTCTTCTACGAGAAACATGGAACGACAAGATATCTGTGCTGAAATTTAAACTTATTCAGGGTTAGTTTGGCCTTTTTATACACTAATTGACTTTCCTAGGCATTTACTGTCCGTAAGTCAAATATGAACTACAAATACATGCTCCAGTACACCAAAATGGCTAGAAAAAATGTACATGTTTCCTTGGGGTTCATGTTTAGGTCCCATGGAACGAATGGGAATGAATTCAACCGTCTCGTCGTCCTGGCCTGGCCACAAACATTGCGAATCTCAGTTTTTAAATGTCTGTAAATCCAAAACTCACCAGGAAATCATGAAACATGACATGGTGTCACTACATGGTATATATAATTGTCCAATTTTGGCGAAGCTATATTACAAGCCCTTTACAAACCGGAGCTTGTCGCAACCCTCGTGGTTCCGGTAGGGAAACATGCCCCTCTTGTGGGTGAAACGATAATTGATGCCTCTTCTCCCCTTGAACTTTGTTTTCTACAGGAAAATAGAATAACAGGAGTGTCAGGATGAAATTTAAAACTATTCAGGGTTCGTTTGGCCATTGTATATATATATTACTAACTACTAAGTTTTCTATGCATTTAATGTAGTCCATAATTCAAATTTGAACTACAACCACATGCTCTAGTGAAGGAAAATGGGTGGGAAATCATACATGTGTCATTGGGTACATGTTTAGGTCTCGTTTAAGGAATGAGAATGAATTACAAACTTGTCGTTGTCCTGAAACAATAAGAATGTTGGTTTCTAAATCCCAGTAAATAAAAAAATCACCCAAAAAACATGAAACTTGGCATGGTTTCATGACATGGCACATATATGTCGTGGTAAAAAATCGTCCAGTTTAAGAAGAGGCGGACACATTAGTAGCCAGCTCAGTCCTTTACGAAACAAAAAGCTGACACGTTAATATCGCAAACGGTTGTATTATATTTACAGTCTCGAAATTTAACCATACTCGATGGCGTGCATGCAGCTATTTGACTAGACGGGATGAGTGCGAGAAGTCTGCCGTGCAGGATCGATGGGACGCGTGCGAGCAGTCCGCCACACAGGCTCGACGGGATGCGTGCATCCTATCCACCTCGCAGGCTCGACTGGACACGTGCGAGCAGCAAGGCCGCCCATGCTCACCCGGAAGCGAGCTCTTTGACCTCCATGCACTAGCCGCCGCCCGCCTCGCTCACAACTTCTCCATTAATGCGTTAATTAAAGCACCTGGACAGAGGGTGTTTGCTTGTGATCCCATGACAGCATTTGCTTTGTTCATGTTTTCAACTAGTATTCCGCCCTAATTTTAGTTGCAACATAGGGCAATGGATAATACAACCACAAATAAAATAGCAACAGATAATACGACGAGAAATTTACAATGGCGCACATAATAATTGTCTTACATATTGTGAATAATTTAAAATGCCACATGCCGCAAAGCCCGAAAGACACGGGGGCAAGAGAAGAAGGAAATTGCAGACAACGATCTGGGTCGCTACTGTCTCTACTCGTCGATGGATCGCCGGGCGGTGAAATCCAGTAGCTCCTTCTTCAATTCCTCACAACTTTGCTTGAAAGCAGCCACAGATTCCTCCACCTCCTGCTCGCGCTCAATCCAGAGCTTCCTCAAGCCACCCATCTGTTCCTCGACGACCGCTTTCAGCGTCATCTCCGAGGCACTGCTCTGCTCCTGCAACATCTTCCAGCCGGCGGCCTCCTCCTCCTTCTCGGCGACCAACTTGAGGAGTTTCGCATTGTCATCCATGAGTTGCTCGACGAGGCCGGTCGCCTTGTCAACCGAGGCATCGCTGATCTTGAGCAGCTTCATCAACCGTCGACCAGCTCTTGCTGCGTAGTGACGCCAGCAAGAATGTCGTAGTCGCCGGCAAAGAACTTCAGGAACGCTGGCTCGTCGCGATGGACGACACTGTGAATGCGCTTGTGAGAGCCCTCGCGTGCCTGTGAGAGCTTGTTTGAGGGCTCTGCGGTGCGCCGGGACATCTCTGCTGCGGCTGCGGCTTCACCGCGAGACCTCTCTAGTGCTTCCGCGGCCTTGGTCTTTGCTGCCTGGTTATATGTCCATGCTAAACTCCTCATATCGGTCAGGGCGGAACGACTTGACTGAGAAAACCAGTTTTGTGGGTGATGAGGAGAGGAACTGTGAAGTAATTTTCGAGTGGGTAGTTTTTATAGCCGGGTGCTATGTGTGAACACATATTAGTTTGATAGGTGTGAACAGATTTGCAATTATACTTATTGCATTGTAATCAGCAATGTGATGAGAAATAAGGTCAAAATTTATTGATGGCAGAAGGTTGACCACGTGGTTGCTCGCCGTTGAGGCGCCACGCACGCCTCGCTCTAGCGCCCTTCTTGCTGGGCCGCTTCGCCGTTGAGGCAAAGTTACAATGGAAATTGTTAATAATTCTTAATAATTGTCGTACATATTCAGGACAATTTAAAATGCCAAATGCGGCAAGGCCCAGAACACTCACGACCTACATATGCATACAATTATAATAAAATATAAGCTAAAAGGCTGAGCTGGCGGCCTTCCGGCGATGGTCTTCTCGGACTCCATGATCACCATAGCACCCTTGCGGCCGTTCACTCCGAGTGTCCTGACCCGCCTCTGCCTACGGAACTGCTAGCTCTGGGAGGCTCTTGGGGCTGCTGGGCCTCTTCCAGAAGAGCCTAACAGCATGCAATCGCGCGCATGACAACTCCGCGGAACCGCTCCCTTTCCATGTCTTTGGCCTGGTAGCAAATTCCGTCGATCACCTGCATCCTCAAGATATCACGTTGGCGATATTCTACTTCGTCGGGGACGTCAACTCTGCCAAGGATGTGCTCGAGCCTAGCAATCACATCATTGGGATCGAGGTTGACACGGCCGGCGTGGGCAATGATTAAGCCGTAGGCTGCCTTTATCTTGACTGAATCGCAGAGGTCCTCTGCCCATTCCTTGCGGGGCATCAGGCCCTCGGTGAGCACTGGTGATGGCGGCTCTTCGGGTGGGTCATCGATCATGCCGCCGAGCAGCTCTGTATCTTTTGCACGTTGGATGGAAAATTGGACATCACACCTCCTCTTCAAATATGTCGATTGTGCTCCCAAGGACTGTGACGCCGATATCGCTGCCGATGGGCCATGGTGCCTGCACCGGCCGATGAAGATCTTGCTCTCCGACCAGCTCCGGCTCGTTCTCCTTGCCGAAGATGTTACGCAGGTAGGCGTCGACGTCGAAGCTTTGGTCGATGCCTGGCATGCTTGGAATAACTAATGGTAGATGGGTGAGGACTAGATCTTTGCAGAGTGTCGTGATGGTGCGTTGCCGCCTGGGTTATATACAGCAAGCCATCAGCTGGTGGCGGGAAACCGGTGTGGGAATAGGCATGGACTTTACAATTCATCCATGTGGAGTGCGGGAAGCATTAGCTGGAGCACGGGAAGCATTTGTTGGAGCGCGGGAAGACTAAGTGGAGTACACACACAACCGGAATACCGTATCCGATGCCACGTGTTATTTATCACACAAGTGTTAACATAAGGAAATGTATGTGTAACTTACTAATGTGCCCCACACGAGTACTCGTAGACTCATCGTGTGTGATATTCCTAGCCACCGCAAGCAACTAGTTTGCATATTTCAAAGTTTTTTGTACACGCAGAATCGCACACGAACTAACTACATTAACCGTCTGTGTTGTAATTTCTCATCGCAAACGGTTCATCCGACTCGACTGTTTGCCACGTATCGCACACATCTTGTTAAGTTGAACCGTTTCAGTTGCGTTCGCTAATCGAAAACAGTTCATCCGTGTGCACAGTATGCCCTATATCACACACAGCTTGATCTGGCTAATCGTTTATGTTGCACTCCCTAATAGCAAACAGTTAATCGGAGCGAACTGCATGCCACATATCGCACACACGTTGATATGGCTGCCCGTTTCTGTTGTTCTGCCTCATCGCAAACAGTTCGAATGGGTTAATTGTGTGGCCTGAATCGCAAACGCAACTAAAATCTGAACCGTGTTTGATGCATCCTCCATCGCAAACGTTTTGCATCATTTTTGACGGTTTTCATACAGCACCGTTTGCGATTATTGCATCACACACAGTTTCTTGAAGGGTCTCTGATTGTAGTTTCACATTAGCAGCATCCTGCAGTAGTGGAGTTTTGAATTGGAAGCTGGGGATCCCAAGTCAGCGTCGCAGAATGTGTCCTTCAGAAATGACAAAAGGGGCTCGATAGCGATGTAGGATGGCAAATTCTTGACAGTGAGCCAGAGGAGATCAGCGGCGAAGCCATGGATGAGATTGACGGCGGTTGAACCCAAGGGGTTGTGGGTGGTCCACTTAACCTGTGACATAGCCCACCTCAGGCCATCGCTGTCGTCGACCTCGATGTCATAGCCGACGTCTGAGACATACCCGCATATTCTAGCCCGCTGATTGAGCGCCTGCGGCCAGTAATGGTCGTCAGCTTCCTCGGTGACGTCGGGTGAAGAGACCGCGATACGCCTCTTTTGGGCCAGTTGCTCCTCGAGCTCCATGGGAAGCATAGCCGGGCTTAGGCTGTGATGCTCTGGAGTGGGGGTGGGGATGGGGATCTGTCGTAAAGGGGGTGTTTGGCAGGCATCATCTAAGAAACTCAGGGCGGACTGGGTATGAAGATCGTTGGTGTTGGTGCAACAAAATCTAGGTCCGTTGCCTAGACTGTGCACATGCATGGGAGCAAGATTACAGAGCCAAGATCAGGCCAAAGTGCAAGAGATCATGATATTCAAAGGACCAACATGCAGATCAAGAGGACCAAGACCTCTCCCTTGCCGGGCAGGCAAGCCTGCCGAGGACGGCTTCGCCCACGGAAGAAAACCTCCAAGATGTCTCGGCAGGGCCTGCCAGGGCTCGCGGAGGCGGAGCAACCTCACCAAACCACTTCATCATGACGCACGTCGTCGATCAATACAGTGTCGAGCCGTAAAGTGACTAAGTGGCAGCCATTTGCCACATGGCATCCTCTTTCTACAGGAAATACCTATAGACGACACCTGTCCTGCGACATGTCGAGCGAGCAGGCGCGAAGCTGGCAAAACAGTCCGACAAGGCTTGCGGGCCAGCGATGATGTGACATTGAGCGGCACATTTAATGTGCTCTGTCAGCCTTCAGAGTTAGGTATTATAGCACGGTTTGCTATCTTCTTGGTGCATAATGACTAATTTCCCACTGTGGTGACCCCTTGGTCTATGACAAGAGGCCTGAGGCAACCTTAGATAGGGTTGGACCCTATGTTAGTGAATCCACCCCCTCACATTTCATACGCACGTAACTGTTTCGCCTTGAGGCAACCCTACCAGGCAAATGTGCTGCGACCGCCACCATTTTTCGACCATCAATCCACCAAAGCAGGAGTAGGGTTTTACGCTTCACGGAGGCCCGAACCTGGGTAAAACTGCCCGTGTGATCTCTATCGTGCTGCCCCATGCTTGTCTGCTCTTTGTGCAACATGTCGTCTCCCCGCCGAACCAACAAGGGACCTTTGGTCCCATAGGTGGCCGTGGTTTCCCGCGACATCTTTGGCACGCCAGGTAGGGGGATCACTTGCCCGAACTTGGAAGCGTGAGCAATGCATCATCTTCATGGCCATCTTCATCTTCGATGGCGCCATCGACCATGGTGCCCAAGAAGAAATCCGGTGCTTCAGCTCACCCATCCACCTCAAAGGTCAACCGCCCGCAGCCACCAATGCTACAGGGGATGCGGAGGCGCGCGAGGATGTGGACGCTGTTGGGGATGTGGTCGGAGCAGGTGGCACTGTCACTACCAACCCCACGGCCGAAGTAGGAGCAGGGAACACCGGAGGAGAGCAGCATCAACAACATCCCGCTGGCCATGTTCCACGAGGTACGGATGAAGGGATTCTTCCATCTACGTCCCTTCCGCTCGCCCACGGGCACAACCACAGCGGTGGCGCTTGGTCCGGGGCGAATCGCCAACCTCCGGCCGCCACCGCCACAGGAGCGACCGCAACGCGCGCACCTCCCCAGGAGCGAGTCGACTAGGTCGCTGCACCCAACGGAGCCGCTGGCTGTCAAGCACCTTCACCAAGTCACCCTGCCATCCAAATGGCCGCCTCGCAACAGCAACGACATGGTGCTGTTGCCACTGGCACCATCAGAAGTCGAGCGACATTGCGGTCCGAATCATCATCACCCATGCCAAGCACCGCCGCGAAGGCCATGGCACGGGGTCAGCTGCTACTAAGGTTTCCGCCAGTGGCCGTACAGATGGACGAGTGGCGTGCCACCATCCAGAGTCTGCTCGGTTTTGCCGAGGCTGGGGGCTCACAGCGAGTTGGCCCGCCACGAGCTCCCCAAGCGACGATGATGGCTCGCACTGCTGGTCAAACGAAGTGGCGACCCCCACGGTGCAGCCCTCACCATGGCAACCAGCGCGACCGCGGTAGAATCAAGAACCTGATGACGTCTTGATGGCCTCTTCTGACCCTTGAGCACGTCCAGGCCAACGGCGAGCCCTGGAGGACAGGCGGAGGGGAGACGCGCGCGTCGTCATTGAGCGACGCCGCGATGACCACCTTAAGACAATGGGTGCGATGGTCCCCACATTGTCGAGCATGCGCTCGAGGTTGGCGTGTGCCTACCTTTCGAGGTTGGGTGCCCTGCCTTTACTCGTGATCTGCGGCAAGTCTATTGGCCGTCCGTTTGCATGTTCAAGCCAGAGATACCCGAGAAGTATGATGGGAGGCTAAACCCGACAGAGTTTCTGAGCATCTACACCGTCGCTCTTCAAGTTGCCCGGTGAAGAGATGAGAAGGTGTTTGCCAACTACTTCCCTTTGGCACTCAAGTCCAATGTGAGGTCTTGGTTGATGCACCTGCCGGAGAATTCCACTTCGTCATGAGTTGACCTGTGCCATGAGTTCACTGGCGGCCATCAAGAACCAGGGCGGTCCAGCGACTTGCAACTTCTCCAACAGAAAGAACGAGAGACACTCTAGAACTACTTGTAGAGATTCAGTAAAGTCCACAGGAATGATACGTCTCCAACGTATCTACTTTTCCAAACACTTTTGCCCTTGTTTTGGACTTCAACTTGCATGATTTGAATGAAACTAACTCGGACTGACGCTGTTTTCAGCAGAACTACCATGATGTTGTTTTATGTGTAGAAAAGAAAAGTTCTTGGAATGTCTTGGAAATCCACGGAGGCACTTTTTGTAATTTATAAGAATTATTGGGCGAAAGAAATACACTAGAGGTCCCAGGGCCTGTCCACGAGACAGGGGGGCACCCCCCTGTAGGGCGCGCCCCCTATCTCGTGGGCCCCCTGGACCTCCTCCGACCTCAACTCCAACTCCATATATTCCGTCTCGGGGAGAAAAAAATCCGAGAGAAAGTTTCATCGCATTTCACAACACGGAGCCGCCGCCAAGCCCTAATCTCTCTCGGGAGGGCTGATCTGGAGTCCGTTCGGGGCTCCGGAGAGGGGGATTCGTCACCGTCGTCATCATCAAACATCCTCCATCACCAATTTCATGATGCTCACTTTCGTGCGTGAGTAATTCCATCGTAGGCTTGCTGGACGGTGATGGGTTGGATGAGATTTACCATGTAATCAAGTTAGTTTTGTTAGGGTTTGATCCCTAGTATCCACTATGTTCTGAGGTTGATGTTGCTATGACTTTGCTATGCTTAATGCTTGTCACTAGGGCCCGTGCCATGATTTCAGATCTTAACCTATTATGTTTTCATGAATATATGTGTGTTCTTGATCCTATCTTGCAAGTCTATAGTCACCTATTATGTGTTATGATCCGACAACCCCGAAGTGACAATAATCGGGATACTTCTCGGTGATGACCGTAGTTTGAGGAGTTCATGTATTCACTATGTGTTAATGCTTTGGTCCAGTTCTCTGTTAAAAGAAGGCCTTAATATCCCTTAGTTTCCTCTAGGACCCCGCTGCCACGGGAGGGTAGGACAAAACATGTCATGCAAGTTCTTTTCCATAAGCACGTATGACAATTTACGGAATACATGCCTACATTACGTTGATGAATTGGAGCTAGTTCTATATCACCCTATGTTATAGCTATTGCATGAGGAATCGCATCCGGCATAATTATCCATTGTCAAGACCGGTTTTTCAATAAAAATATTTATTGAACAACCGACCTATGAAGTCCAATATGAGGAAAATCCTCCATACTGGTAGACAAAACTTTGATACAATAAGCCAGTAGAATTACAATATTACAGGGTCGGGCTGAAGATGCCCAACCAATTATTACAAACACGCCAATAATTATACATGATGGCGGATATGACACAATTGTGTGGGGTGGAAATACTACTGACTCGAGATATGAGTGGTTGGTGGAATAACACAGTGGGGTGGTTAATAAGACTACTACACTGGCGGCTCATCGAGCGTCGAGATGAGGCTCGATGAATTTATTTGGGTAGCGGAAGGGGATATATCACAATGACTAATCCAGGGGTCGCACGAGACTGACTGGGATTCCTCTAGGCGTCGGACTCGCTATCGAACTCTTCATCCATGAGATCGCCTTCACAAGATCCGCCAAATCAATAAGCTGTGTGAGTACTTTGAAAGTACTCGCAAGACAGTTCGGACAAAAGATATAACAAATGTATGCATGAATGCGACATGATTAATTTATAACAATGTGCTATTAAATCAGTAACACAAGTAAGTAAAAGGGAATCGGCGGTAGTCCGCTCGAAAACCCAAAAAGATAAACTCAAAACCGATCGGTGTCGAGCGGCGCCTCGTCAAGGGTGAACAAATAAGTAAAACATGCCACGATCGAGGCCTAGGCGACACCTCATAAAGGGCTTATATTGAAAGAAAAGACATGCGTGTTACAGTTGGACGCCGAGCGACATCACGTAAAGGGCTTATAACAAAAGTAAATAATGACAATGCCGCATCGGACGTCTGAGCGACATCGCGAAAGGGCTTATAACAAAATAAATAATCACAATGCCGCATCGGACGCCCGAGCGACATCGCAGAAAGGGCTTATAACAAAATAAATAATAACAACGCCGCGATCGGACGTCGAGCGACATCGCAGAAAGGGCTTATAACAAAATAAATAATAACAATGCCATGATCGAAGTCCGACCGACATCGAGAAAGGGCTTATAACAAAATAAATAATAACAACGCCGCAGATCGGACGTCCGAGCGAGATCGCAGAAAGGGCTTATAACAAAATAAATAATAACAATGCCGATCGGACGTCTGAGCGACATCGCAGAAAGGGCTTATAATTCATTATTCATAACTGACAAGAAATGGTGCTCACGGAAAATATTCCTCACAAGACAATAAGCGGGTTAGTCCATTCACAGGGAAATAACCATTTAACACTCATATGGTTATCAGGAGTTTCTGTCACCGAGACTGACATTTGACAAGATAAGGTGAACACGGTACTCGGACATGAATAAGATGAATTCAAGAATTTTGACTCTGCAGAGTTTGTACCAAAATTGTCCATAGCTAACGGATTTCCGTAGTCACGAAGGACTAGTTCCGTTTACGGTATTTCGGAGGAAACACAGCTAACTAGTACACACCCATCATACCTCACGTTGCCAGGAATGACCCTAGACAGCGTTTAAGAAAAACTTTGAGATGCGGAGATCACAATCTCGAATAGCATGGGATCAAATTTATTTACGCGCGCTCTAAGGGGTGCCCCCCTCTCGGTCCCAACCGGAAACACCCATGCCCCCTGACCGGATGAAAGGCTTTAATCCAGGGCCATGGAACCCTCATTCCGCCTCTCGATTTGGTGTGTACCAGAAGTGGTTTGCAACTTATTGCAGATCCCTTGCGGGAAACAGGTGGTAGTACGAAAAGGGAGACGGACAGGAATCTGACTGATTTATGTTGACACTGGGTCAATGATCTGGCATAAGCCTGGCATGCTACAACACTGCCATCTTACCCATACTCATGCCAACTCATGGCCATGCAACATGTTTCCAACAACTCATGGATTTTCCGAACTCACTTGCCTCAACTCTTATGAGATAAACTATCATCGAAATGCTCATGAATGTGCCATGATACAAAAAATAATGCAAACATGCCCAAACACTCATTATATCAAAAGTTCAAACATTGCTTGCCTGGTTCGGAGTAGTCGGGGTCTAGCTCGGTGAAGTTCGCGGTTTCATCACCTCCTTCGGTATCAACTGTACACAAAACACACGCGCTAACGTAAATACCATGGGGTACAGAAACGTGATCCAAATATTTTTCAAATAAATATGATAAAAAACTAGACAAAATTTTGAAGAGGACAGAAAAAGAATCACTCCAAAATTCCTTTCTGTTAAAAAGTTATAAGAGTTTTGGTCCAAGGACCCATCTGTAATGAAACAGAAAACCCTCAGGGGCCTAAGTAGAAAAGTGCAGAAAAACAGTTCAAAGTAGAAAGCATATTTGCAGAGTACGCTTTCAGAAAACGATTCAAAAAACAATAGAGAGGCTGACGAGCGGGTCCCACCCGTCATGTTTGAATATTTGAAAGAGGCGGCAGAGCACGACGGTGCCCGAGAGCCGCGGTGGTCGCCGGCGGCGATCCACGGCGAGGTAGGGAGATCGGAGGGTACCTCCGTGCTCAGGGCGCCATTCCGCGTCTGTGGGTGGTGGTGGTGGTCGCCGGCGAGTACCACGTCGACGGCGGCGCTTGCTCCGGCGGACGGTGGTTCGGGTGGTCGTGGGCCTCGTCGGAGAGTGCTGCGGAGGTCAAATTGAGGTGGGGGTTAGCCTCCTTGTGGTGCCACGAGGCTACGGGCAGGAGTAGGGCGGTGGAGGAGTTCTCACCAACGAGAGCGTTGCCGGAGCCCAAGGCGGACGGAGTTGGCCGTAGTCGAGGAAGAAGGGCCCCTCGAGGCTCTTCCAGTGGCTAGGCGGGGTCTGGCGAGGTGGTGGAGTTGTGCGAGGGCGAGGGCGAGCTCGGGGGGTGCCATTTATAGATGGCCCGAGGCGGTTGCCGTGAACGGATAAGTCCGGCGAGTGTTACGGCGGCGCAGTGCATTTGTCTGGGTGGTTTTAGGGTTGAGTGCCGACGTGGAGGTCAACTGACTCCGTTTAGGTGCTGAACGAGCCGGGGTTTGGTTGCTTTGGGCAAGCTCGACGGAACGGAGCGGTGCGGATCCGTCGGCGGCATGGAGCACGTTCTGTGCTTGCCGGGCCACGGCGACGGTGCCATGGTCGTGCGCTGGCATGCATGAGCCACGCGGAGCGCTAGGGAGAGTTGGGCGGCGCAGAACGGCGTTGGGCTGGGGTGGTGCCTTCTGTCGACCGCCACGGGAGGTCCCGACGCCGCAGAAGATGCCGGCGAGGTTGGGCCAGGGCGCCACCGATGCCAGGAATGAGCCAAGCGCTCGTGTGGTGCTCTGGACAGAGAGGAGGGGCTGTGAGCAACGTGCCAAGTGCACTGTCGACGCGTGACTGATGTCTGACAAGGAGAAACGACACTGAACTCTGAAACTTCCGAATATTTCTGAAACTGCAAGAAAACAGTGCCTGCCAGGTGTTCGATAGAATGATTTTGGCATGTGGGAGTTTCTCCTTGAGCTGATTTTTGGTGGAGGGGCCTCTCGTTGCATCTAGAGGCTACCTGAATTTTTTTGGAATTTTTGGAGCAGAGAAGATATGAATTTCACCAAATTTGACAAATCTGGTCCAAACTTGCAGAGACTGAAATTTGAAATTTTTGAAAAGAAGAGGAGTGCATCTTGATTGTTCTAGGTTGTGGGTACCAAGGACTATCCAGGGGAGTTGGTTTAAGGTCAAAGCTCAATTGCATTTTGGTACTTGCTTTGCAAATCAACTAGGCTCAAAATAATGGACAGAAAAGATTTGGGAGGAGAAATAAATGAAATAAAATTCAGAAAAAGATTGAACTTGTTGAGACAGAATGTTTGGATTGCCCAAAGTGGAAGGAGAGATTTTTGGGAAGATTTTACCATGTGGTGCATGGTAAAATCATGAGTGGTTTCAATATTGGAGAAGATGTAAAGCTCCTAGGGTTTTCTTTTTAAAAGAAAAATTAGAATCCCAAAGTTCTGAAATTTTGAGAAGAGGGCAATCAGAAGAAACATTAAAAAACCAAACACTAGAGTTGAAGGAGATGCCAAAATAAAATCCTTGCTAGAGGGAAAAAGTTTTTGAGAGAGATTTTTGGAAGGGTTTAGAAGACCTTCTTCAAATCCAATAAATTTTTTGAAGAAAGCCAAAAGAATATTTTTGGAGTGTCACAACACCTACCCCCTTAGGAAAAATCTCGTCCCCGAGATTCCAGCTGATCCTCAAATAAATGTGGGTGCTCTGTTCAAAGGAAATCCTCTCTTTCCCAAGTGGCTTCACTTTCGGTGTGGTTGCTCTACTGAACTTTGAAGAACTTGATGGTTTTCTGTCGGGTTCTCCTTTCAGACTCTTCCAAGATTTTTATTGGATGCTCCCGATATGTAAGGTCTGGCTGCACGTCAATGTTTTTATGGGGTACTTGTTTCTCTGGGTTGCTTACGCACTTCCTCAATTGGGAGACGTGGAATACGTCGTGGATGTCGGATAATTCTTCGGGTAAGTCTAACTGGTAGGCTACCGTGCCTCTTCGTGCCACTATGCAGAATGGTCTGATGAATCTTGGTGCTAGCTTCCCTTTAATCTTGAATCGATGCAGGCCTCTCATAGGGGATACTCGTAGGTACACAAATACACCGGGTTCAAAATTGACTCCACGATGCTTCTGATCGTAATAACTCTTCTGTCGACTTTGGGATGTCTTGAGTCGGTCCTTAATCACCTTGACCTTATCTTCAGCCTCTTTGAGCAGGTATGGGCTGAAGATATGGCTGTCTCCGGTTTCCGACCAATTTAGCGGGGTACGACATCGTCGCCCGTACAGAGCTTCAAATAGTGCCATTTGCAGGCTGGACTAATAACTGTTGTTATATGCGAATTCTGCGTATGGTAAGCTCTCTTCCCAACTGGTCCCATAGGTGAGGACACATGCTCTCAGCATATCTTCTAGAATCTGGTTTACTAGCTCGGTCGCCCATCATGCTGGACTGGTATGCGGTCTTGAATGCCAGCTGAGTTCCCGAGCTTGTTGTAAGTGATCCCAAAATCGGAGACGAATTGAGTGCCTCGTCCGAGATTATTTTCTTTGGGACTCCATGTAAGCAAACGATACGGAAAGGTAGATCCTAGCAAGCTTCGAGTGGTGTGGGTTGTCTTCACGGGATGAAGTGTGCTACTTTAGTCAGTCTATCAGTGATGACCCATATGGCATCATGCCCGTGTCGTGACCGAGGTAGTCCAACAATAAAATCCATTCCAATCTCGTCCCATTTCCACTCGGGTATCTTATTTGGTTGCAATAGCCCGGTCGGTTTCTGGTGCTCGGCCTTGATGCGTTGACAAGAGTCACAACATGCAATAAATGTGGCTATGTCTCTTTTTATACCATGCCACCAAAATGTTTCCTGAAGATCTTTGTACATTTTTGTTCCTTCGGGATGGATTGAATACGGAGCGGTGTGGCCTTCAACCAGGATTTGCTGTTTAAGGTCATGGATATTTGGTACGCAAAGCCTATTCTCGTACCACAATATTCCTTGCTCATCGATAACGAATTCTGAGGCCTTGCCCAAATTCATCTTCCGTTTTATGCCTTCAATGCTGGGGTGTCCACGTTGAGCCTCTTTAACCTTCTCTATTAGGGTAGGTTGTAACTCTAAGTTCGACACACTGCCTTCGGTGACCACCATCAGATTGAGCTTTGCGAATTCCTGGTGGAATTAAGGTCTCAAGCTTGGCATGCTGTCGTTGTCCGGACTGGGGTTCCGTCTCAGAGCATCTGCTACAACATTTGCTTTGCCTGGGTGGTAGTGGATTCCAACATCATAATCCTTTACTAATTCCAACCAGCGTCGCTGCCGTAAATTGAGTTCTGGTTGTGTGAAAATATACTTGAGGCTTTTGTGGTCCGTGTATATCTCACAACGATTTCCAAGTAATAAGTGTCTCCATTCCTTGAGTGCATGAATAACTGCTGCTAATTCTAGGTCATGAGTAGGATAATTTTCCTCATGCTTGCGAAGTTTCCTGGAAACATATGCGACAACCTTGCCTTCTTGCATTAATACGCACCCGACGCCCTTTCGAGATGCGTCACAAAATACCTCAAAAAAAAAATTGTATATCAGGCACAATTAATACTGGTGCTGTCGTCAGTTTCCTCTTCAGTTCTTGGAAACTTTTCTCGCAAGCTTCCGTCCAATCAAACTTCCTGTCTTTCTTGAGTATTTGCGTCATTGGCTTTGCTATGGTGGAGAATCCTTCAATAAATCTTCGGTAGTATCCTGCCATTCCCAAGAAACTTCGTACATCCGTCACGCTGGCTGGTGGCTGCTAGCCAAGTACGGCCTTGACCTTTAACGGGTCTACGACGATACCTTCTTGGGTCAGTACGTGGCCCAGAAAACCTACTTGCCTTAGCCAAAATTCACACTTGCTGAATTTGGCGTACAATTGATGTTTCCTGAGTTCTCCTAGTACAATTCGGAGATGTTCAGCGTGCTCTTCTGGTGTTTTGGAGTATACCAGAATATCATCGATAAATACCACAACAAATTTGTCAATAAACTTCATGAATACTTTGTTCATGAGGTGAACAAAATATCTTGGGCGTTTGTTAGTCCGAATGGCATTACGGTGAACTCATACAATCCAGATCCGGAGGTGAAAGCTGTCTTGGGAATATCTTGGTTCGTACTTTCATTGATGGTATCCCGACCTCAAGTCAATCTTTGAGAACACCTTGGCTCGAGCGAGTTGATCGAATAAATAATTTATTCATGGCATCGGATATTTGTTCTTGATTGTGACCATGTTTAGCGCTCGATAGTCTATGCACAATCTCAGTGTTCCATCCTTCTTTTTGGCAAACAAAATTGGTGGACCCCAAGGTGAGGAACTGGCTCGTATATACCCTTTTTCCAATAATTCCTTTATTTGCTTCTTCAGTTCTACCAATTCGGATGGTGCCATTCTGTATGGTTTCTTGTATATGGGAGTGGTTCCAGGTGCTAGCTCAATGCTGAATTCTATCTCTCGGTCTGGTAGCATGCCTAGTAGCTCTTCGGGAAATACATCTGGAAACTCACACACTACTGGAACCTTGCTCAATTCAGAAATATCCACCTTGTTCAATCTCGGTTGCCGGGATATTTTTCTTTCCTTGGCTGAAACCTTTATGGTCTTCCCGTGGTGGTGGGTGAGAATTACGGTCCTGTTGAAGCAGTCAATAAAACCTTTGTTGGTGGTTAACCAATCCATCCCTAAGATGACATCCAGTCCTTTATTTTCCAACATGATAAGATTTGCGTGAAACTTCAACCCTTCAAACTCGATAACCACACCACGCAATAATTCGGGTAACTTGCTTAATTCGTGGGACTTGACGATCATAGATTTTTCCAAGGGAAGCATCGAAAAATTATTTTGCAAAGCAAAACTTTTCAAACGAATGTGTGAGAAGCTCCGAATCAAACAAAACCATGGCAGGTATTGTGTTGACAGAAACGCACGAGTATGATATCTGGGGCATTTTGTGCTTCCTCTTTGGTCACGTGGTTCAGATGACCCTTCCTGTGGTTGTTATTTGGGTTGAAATTGTTGCGCTTTGGCGCCGAATTATTGCCTCCGTTGTTCGGCTTTGGGGCCGAGTTCCTTGGCTTGGGGCACTGCTTGGCATAGTGCCCTTCTTCTCCACAAGCGTAACAGGTAATGCCTGGGCGTTATGTGAACTCCTTGTCCCTTGCATGGAAATTCTTGATTGGGCGTGAGACGCTTGTCGTGGTTTAGGGTGTCCAGTTTTTCTAAACATCTGTCTTGCTGCGGTGGTTGCGGGCGTGATTAGTCTGGTCCCTCTTCCGCTTGCGGAAATCTTCTAAGCTGCGTCTCTCATTTTCCAAGGTAATGGCTTATCCACCAGCGTCTTAAAATCTGGAAAGGTGTGTACGACCAATTGGCATTTAAGCGCGGGTGTCAGACCATCTAGAAATTTCTCCACCTTTTTGTTTTCCGACATATGCTCCTCGTTGGCGTAGCGAGACAGCAGAGTAAACTGGCTGTTGTATTCTGACACCGTCATTGTCCTTTGCCTGAGGTCATCAAATTCTTTCTTTTTGATCCTCATAATACTCTTAGGAATATGCGCACCACGAAAACCTTCTTTAAATTCCTCTCATGTTATATTATTTTCGTTGGGGTGCATGTGTAGGAAATTTTCCCACCACGATGCGGCTGCTCCAGTGAGATAGTGCGGAGCATAAAGCACTTTCTCAAGATCTGAACACTGGGCAATAATTAACTTTCTTTCCATGTCTCGAAGCCAGTCTTCGGCTTCAAGAGGTTTGTTAGTGTGAGAAAAGTTTGGGGACGTGTCTTCAGTAGCTCAGATAACTTTGATTGCTGCTGCGACATCGCCCACGGTGATTCCCCATATTGATGACTTGGTTCATTATTTCCTGATGTTGCTGCTGACTTTGTTCATAAAGACGGCACATTTGGGAGAGTGCCATTTCACTGTCCTGTTGACTTGTCTACCCCTGTGTGAAATTGTTGCCTGGGGGTGTGCCATAATTTTCCTCTGTCGGAGTTGGCATGGAGCGCGTCCAAGGACGAGACATAGTTCACTCTGGCGATATATTTTGAAACACTCATAAGAAAAGAAATTGAGCCGCGAAAATCAATAAATTCAAGAAGACGGAAAAAGCCGCAAATGCTCCAAGATTTTTCGAGAGAATAAACGTTTGCGCACGGAGAAGGAATGTTCATTACATATCTTACACGCAAGCAATAATTATACAATACATCACTCAGGATATGCGTACATAATCCTGACATGTTATTTAGGCTAGTGCACTCCTCCTGATCCTACATGATGCGCAAACAAGCTACTTCTCACAGCCTATGTACATATAAACATATCGTACAAGTCGGTACATCGCATGGCGGCTAAGCGTACTTAGTCGGAGATGGTAAGGATTTCCCTTGGCCTGCCAAGGGTGAGGCGTAGTGAGGCTGGGGACTCAACCTCCTCTTCGGTGATAGGCTCCAGACGTGAGGTGCTGCGCTGAGTTGGTGGAGCAGGTGCCCTGTGCGGGACAACTCGAACATGAGCAGGCATGAGGTGTGGTGCAGAACGAACCGGAGTAGGCGCAATGACATGGTTGAACTCCTCCGTGGTAGGCAGGCGACGAGCAGTGGTGAGAGCAGTAGGAGCAAACGATGCTGATGACGAGACGAAAGTCAGTGGCGGTGCGGCGCGCAGGAGCTCCCTCCTGTTGGCGGCACAGCCTTGGATTGAGTCCATGCGGGCAGCTACAAAGTCGTCCGCCAGGTTGTCGAAGGCTGCCTCCAAAGCCCAGAGATACTCGATAAGCATCTCAAAAGCTTCGTCTCGTTCTCCTCTGGGGCAAGAGAACGCGTAGTGGCAGGTATATGGCACGTGACATGGCAGGTAGCGGTAGCGACGAGTCTTCATTGAAGGAAGGATGTCCCTGAGACGAGCTATCGCCTCACGGGCTGCCATCTGCAGTGCATGCTTCTCCGTGGGCTTGGCTCTCCCCAAGAACCGGAAGCGGCGTTACTCAATACGCCCTCCCTTGAATTGCACTGCGGCTTGGTGCATGGTTTGACGGTCATTGACCTTGTGCTGAGAGAGTGAGAAGGCTGGGCGCTGGCTGGCCCCATCGCGACTTGGACGATGAAGGAGAGAAGCTTGATGAACCCATCGGGCATGTTGGCGAACATCTGCGACTCACAGTCATTGCCAGCCATCTACAAAAGTAGGCAAAAATCCTGAGTAGTCAAATCATAAATTTATGCTGACTGTCAGAAATTGACTACATTTGTAAAAATAATAAACAGCTCTATTCTGCTAATAACCGGTTAGCGATCGCACCTAGTGGCTTCCTATAGTCAGCCTGGCTCTGGTACCAAGCTTGTCATGACCGGTTTTTCAACAAAAATATTTATTGAACAACCGACCTATGAAGTCCAATATGAGGAAAATCCTCCATACCGGTAGAAAAAACTTTGATACAATAAGCCAGTAGCATTATAATATTACATGGTCGGGCTGAAGATGCCCAACCAATTATTACAAACACGCCAATAATTATACATGATGGCGGATAAGACACAATGGTGTGGGGTGGAAATACTACTGACTCGAGATATGAGTGGTTGGTGGAATAACACAGTGGGGTGGTTAATAAGACTACTACACTGGCGGCACATCGAGCGTCGAGATGAGGCTCGATGAATTTATTTGGGTAGCGGAAGCGGATATATCACAATGACTAATCCAGGGGTCGCACGAGACTGACTGGGATTCCTGTAGGCGTCGGACTCGCTATCGAATTCTTCATCCATGAGATCGCTTTCACAAGATCCGCCAAATCAACAAGCGGTGAGTACTTTGAAAGTACTCGCAAGACAGTTCAGACAAAAGATATAACAAATGTATGCATGAATGCGACATGATTAATTTATAACAATGTGCTATCAAATCAGTAACACAAGTAAGTAAAAAGGGAATCGGCGGTAGTCCGCTCGAAAACCCAAAAAAGATAAACTCAAAACCGATCGGGTGTCTGAAGCGACGCCTCGAAGGGTGAACAAATAAGTAAAACATGCCACAGTTGGGCGTCTAGGCGACACCTCATAAAGGGCTTATATTGAAAGAAAAGACATGCGTGCCACAATCGGACGTCGGAGCGACATCACAGAAAGGGCTTATAACAAAAGTAAATAATGACAATGCCGCAGTCGGACGTCTGAGCGACATCGCAGAAAGGGCTTATAACAAAAATAAATAATAACAAGGCCGCAGTCGGACGTCTGAGCGACATCGCAGAAAGGGCTTATAACAAAATAAATAATAACAATGCGCGATCGGACGTCGATCGACATCTCGTAAAGGGCTTATAACAAAATAAATAATAACAACACCATGATCGGACATCCGAGCGACATCGCAGAAAGGGCTTATATCAAAATAAATAATAACAATGCATGATCGGACGTCCGAGCGACATCGCAGAAAGGGCTTATAACAAAATAAATAATAACAACGCCGCGATCGGACGTCGAGCGACATCGCAGAAAGGGCTTATAACAAAATAAATAATAACAATGCATAATCGGACGTCGAGCGACATCGCAGAAAGGGCTTATAATTCATTATTCATAATCGACAAGAAATGGTGCTCACGGAAAATATTCCTCACAAGACAATAAGCGGGTTAGTCCATTCACAGGGAAATAAACATTTAACACTCATATGGTTATCAGGAGTTTCTGTCACCGAGACTGACATTTGACAAGATAAGGTGAACACGGTACTCGGACATGAATAAGATGAATTCAAGAATTTTGACTCTGCAGAGTTTGTACCAAAATTGTCCACAGCTAACGGATTTCCGTAGTCACGAAGGACTAGTTCCGTTTACGGTATATCGGAGGAAACACAGCTAATTAGTACACACCCATCATACCTCACTTTGCCAGGAATCACCCTAGACAGCGTTTAAGAAAAACTTTGAGACGGGGAGATCACAATCTCGAATAGCATGGGATCAAATTTATTTACGCGCTCTAAGGGTGCCCTCTCGGTCCCAACCGAAACACCCATGCCCCGACCGGATGAAAGGCTTTAATCCAGGGCCATGGAACCCTCATCCCGGCCTCTCGATTTGGTGTGTACCAGGAATTGGTTTGCAACTTACTAAGCCGTATCCCTTGCGGGAAACAGGTGGTAGTCTGAAGCGGAGACGGACGGAATCGACTGATTTATGTTGACACTGGTCAACGATCCGCATAAGCCCGGCATGCAACAACACTGCCATCTTACCCATACTCATGCCAACTCATGGCCATGCAACATGTTTCCAACAACTCATGGATTTTCCGAACTCACTTGCCTCAACTCTTATGAGATAAACTATCATCGAAATGCTCATGAACGTGCCATGATACAAAAAATAATGCAAACATGCCCAAACACTCATCATATCAAAAGTTCAAACATTGCTTGCCTGGTTCAGAGTAGTCGGGGTCTAGCTCGGTGAAGTTCGCGGTTCCGTCACCTCCTTCGGTATCTACGGTACACAAAAATTATAAAAAACTAGACAAAATTTTGAAGAGGGCAGAAAAAGAATCACTCAAAAATTCCTTTCTGTTAAAAAGTTATAAGAGTTTTGGTCCAAGCACCCATCTGTAATGAAACAGAAAACCCTCGAGGCCTAAGCGTAAAAGTGCAGAAAACGCAGTTCGAGTAGAAAGCGATTTGCCAAAGTACGCTTTCAGAAAACGATTCAAAAAAAACAATAGAGAGGCTGACGCACGGGTCCCAGCCGTCAGGTTTGAATATTTGAAAGAGGCGGCAGAGCACGACGGTGCCCGAGAGCCGCGGTGGTTGCCGGCGGCGATCCACGGCGAGGTAGGGAGATCGGAGGGTACCTCCGTGCTCAGGGCGCCATTCCGCGTCTGTGGTTGGTGGTGGTGGTCGCCGGCGAGTACCACGTCGACGGCGGCGCTTGCTCCGGCGGACGGTGATTCGGGTTGTCGTGGGCCTCGTCGGAGAGTGCTGCGGAGGTCAAATTGAGGTGGGGGTTAGCCTCCTAGTGGTGCCACGAGGCTACGGGCAGGAGTAGGGTGTTGGAGGAGTTCTCACTGACGAGAACGTTGCCGGAGCCCGAGGTGGACGGAGTTGGCCGGAGTCGAGGAAGAAGGGCCCCTCGAGGCTCTTCCAGTGGCTAGGCGGGGTCTGGCGAGGTGTGGAGTTGTGCGAGGGCGAGGGCGAGCTCGGGGGGTGCCATTTATAGATGGCCCGAGGAGGTTGCCATGAACGGATAAGTCCGCCGAGTGTTACGGCGGCGCAGTGCATTGGTCGGGATGGTTTTAGGGTTGAGTGCCGACGTGGAGGTCAACTGACTCCGTTTAGGTGCTGAACGAGCCGGGGTTTGGTTGCTTTGGGCAAGCTCAACGGAACGGAGCGGTGCGGACCCGTCGGCGGCAGGGAGCACGTTCTGTGCTTGCTGGGCCACGGCGACGGTGCCGCGGTCGTGCGCTGGCATGCATGAGCCACGCGAAACGCTAGGGAGAGTTGGGCGGCGCAGAACAGCGTTGGGCTGGGGTGGTGCCTTCTGTCGACCGCCACGGGAGGTCCCGACGCCGCAGAAGACGCCGGCGAGGTTGGCCAGGGCACCACCGATGCCAGGAATGAGCCAAGCGCTCGTGTGGTGCTCCGGACAGAGAGGATGGGCTGTGAGCAACGTGCCAAGTGCACTCTCGACGCGTGACTGAAGTCTGACGAGGAGAAACGACACTGAACTCTGAAACTTCTGAATATTTCTGAAACTGCAAGAAAGCGAAGGCTCGCGGTGTTCGACAGAATGATTTTGGCATGTGGGAGTTTCTCCTTGAGCTGATTTTTGGTGGAGGGGACTCTCATTGCATCTAGAGGCTGCCTGAATTTTTGTGGAATTTTTGGAGCAGAGAAGATATGAATTTCACCAAATTTGACAAATCTGGTCCAAACTTGCAGAGACTGAAATTTGAAAATTTTGAAAAGAAGAGGAGTGGACCTTGATTGTTCTAGGTTGTGGTTGGTTTGAGGTCAACGCTCAATTGCATTTAGGTACTTGCTGTGCAAATCAACTAGCCTCAAAATAATGGACAGAAAAGATTTGGGAGGAGAAATAAATGAAATAAAATTCAGAAAAGGATTGAACTTGTTGAGACGGAATGTTTGGATTGCCTAAAGTGGAAGGAGAGATTTTTGGGAAGATTTTACCATGTGGTGCTTGGTAAAATCATAAGTGGTTTCAATATTGGAGAAGATGTAAAGCTCCTAGGGTTTTCTTTTTAAAAGAAAAATTAGAATCCCAAAGTTTTGAAATTTTGAGAAGAGGGCAATCAGAAGAAACATTAAAAAACCAAACACCAGAGTTGAAGGAGATGCCAAAATAAAATCCTTGCTAGAGGGAAAAAGTTTTTGAGAGAGATTTTTGGAAGGGTTTAGAAGACCTTCTTCAAATCCAACAAATTTTTTGAAGAAAGCCAAAAGAATATTTTTGGAGTGTCACATCCATCACTGATCCATTGCCTACGAGCTTTTCATATATTGTTCTTCCCTTATTTACTTTTCCGTTGCTACTGTTACAACTACTACAAAAACCCAAAAACATTTATCTTTACTTTTTCTACCGTTGCCTTTATTATCATACCACTTTTGCTACTAAACACTTTGCTGCAGATACTAAGTTATCCAAGTGTGGTTTAATTGACAACTCAACTGCTAATACTCAAGAATATTCTTTGGCTCCCCTTGTGTCGAATCAATAAATTTGGGTTGAATACTCTACCCTCGAAAGCTGTTGCGATCCCCTATACTTGTGGGTTATCAAGACTAATTTCTGGCGCCGTTGTCGGGGAGCATAGCTCTATTCTCTGAGTCACTTGGGATTTATGTCTGTTGATCACTATGAAGAACTTGAAAGACGACCGAACTACTATTTTGCCCTCAACTACGGGGAGGTAAGGAACTGCCTTCTAGCTCTGCACTAGATTCTCCTTCCGTTATTAGTAAGCTTGCGACACCTAAACCTGCTACTGCTATGAGTTCTGATATGTCGCATGTTATCGATGATGCCACTTCTGCTATGCATGATGAAACTACTTCTGTACGTGATACTACTTTGCCGTTAGGTGAATTTCTAGATGAACAACTTGCTAGAGTTAGAGGGGATGAAATTACTGAAGATCCTATTACTGATGATAGTGATGATGAAGGTTCCCCCAATGATTATGTTTTACCTGTTGTTCCTAAGGGTTATGTTATGAATGAAAAAGCTGCTATGGAAATCCTTGCTTGCAATGATAGAAATGATCTTAAGAAGTTATTAGCTAAATGGAAGCAGCAGTCTCTTAATGCTAGAATGAAACCCGATCCTATTTTTGCTACTTCACCTATTTGTGTTACTGATAAGGATTATGAATTCTCTGTTGATCCTGATATTATTACTTTAGTTGAATCTGATCCTTTTTATGGCCTTGAATCTGAAATTATTGTGGCACATCTTACTAAGTTGAATGATATAGCCACCTTGTTTACTCATGATGAGAAGTCTCGCTATTTATATATCCTTAAGATATTTCCGTTCTCATTAAAGGGTGATGCTAAGACTTGGTATAATTCTCTTGCTCCTGGTTGTGTGCGTAGTCCCCAGGATATGATTTATTACTTCTCGCTAAATACTTTCCTGCTCATAAGAAACAAGCTGCCTTATGGAAATATATAATTTTGTGCAAATCAAAGAAGAGAGTCTCCCACAAGCTTGGGGAGGCTTCTCCGATTTAATGCTTTGCTTGATCATCCTCTTAAGAAAAATGAAATACTTGATATCTTTTATAATGGACTAACCGATGCTTCCAGGGACTACTTGGATAGTTGTGCTGGTTGTGTTTTCAGGGAAAGAACAGTCGACGAAGCTGAAATATTATTGAATAATATGTTGACTAATGAAAATAATTGGACTCTTCCTGAGCCAGTTCCTGAAGTAATTCCTGAACCAATTGAGCCAACTCCTGGGTCTATTCCTAAACCCACTCTGAATAAGAGAGGTGTTTTATTTCAAAGTCATGAAGATATGCAAGAGGCAAAGAAATCAATGAAAGAAAAAGGTATTAAAGCTGAAGATGTTAAGAATTTACCTCCTATTGAAGAAATACATGGTCTTAATTTACCGCCTGAAGAACCACATTGTCTTGATAACCCGACACAGGTAGTAAAGGTAAATTCTCGCTATAGATATGATAAGGTTGAAATACCCTCTACTAAATTTCATAGCCCATGCTTAGATGAATTTGATGACTTTATGGCTAGGCAAGAAATTTTTAATGCTTATGTTGTTAGAGAGTTGAAGAATAATGCTTTCGAAATAGGACGCTAGAGTTAAAGATGAACTTCACCGCGCTAGCAAATATGCTTCTATGGTTGCCACTCAAGCTGAGCAAGTACTTAGAGCTCAAAATGATTTGCTTGATGAATTAAATAATAAGAATGACTTTGCTGTTAGAGTGGCTACTAGAACTGGTAGAATGACTCAGGAACCTTTGTATCCTGAAGGCCACCCTAAGAGAATCGAGCAAGATTCTCAGAGAAATAATTTAGAGGCACCTAGTTCTTCTAAAAAGAAGAAAAAGAAAAACGATAAAACTTTGCATGCTTCTAGTGAACCTACCGTAGACACACCTGAGAATCCCAATGATATTTCTATTTCTGATGCTGAAACTCAATTAGATGATGAACACGAACCTAGTGATAATGTCAATGATATTGTTCATGTTGATGCTCAACCTAGCAAAGAAAATGATGTAGAGATTGAACCTGCTGTTGATCTTGATAACCCACAATCAAAGAATCAACGTTATGATAAGAGAGATTTTGTTGCTAGGAAGCACAGTAAAGAAAGAGAACCATGGGTTCAGAAACTCATGCCCTTTTCTCCTAAACCATCCAAGTCAAAGGATGATGAGGATTTTGAGCACTTTGCTGAAATGATTAGACCTATTTTCTTAAGTATGCGCTTAACTGATATGATTAAAGTAAATCCGTATGCTAAGTATATGAAGGATATCATCACAAATAAAAGAAAGACACCGGAAGCTGAAATTTCCACCATGCTTGCTAATTACACTTTTAAGGGTGGAATACTAAAGAAACTTGGAGATTCGGGTGTACCAACTATACCATGCTCTATTAAAATAAATTTGTTAGAACTGCTTTATGTGATCTTGGAGCCGGTGTTAGTGTTATGCCTCTCTCTTTATATCGTAGACTTGAATTGAATAAGTTGACACCTACTGAAATATCTTTGCAAATGGCTTATAAATCCACTGCTATACCTATCGGTATTTGTGAGGATGTGCCTATTGTGGTTGCAAATGTCACTATTTTAACGGACTTTGTTATTCTTGATATTCCCGAGGACGATAGTATGTCTATTATCCTTGGTAGACCTTTTCTTAATACCGCAAGGGCTGTTATTGATTGTCACAAAGGCAATGTCACTTTTCATGTTAATGGTAGTGAGCATACGGTACACTTTCCGAGGAAACAATCTCAAGTTCATAGCATCAATTCAATTGGAAAAGTTCCAACTATCATTTTTGGAGGTTTTGAATTTCCTCTCCCTACTGTCAAGAAAAAGTATGATATTCTTATTGTTGGGGTTTTTCATATCCCTGTTGAGGTAAATTAGTGTTATTCAAAATTTCTCCGGTTCCGTGTTATTAGGAATGAGTTCGTTAACAAGACTTGATCAACCTTGTTAGTGGGTTCATTTTGATGATCCCGAGATGGACGAAACTAGAAGGCACAACCTTTTGTACCCTCTTTTTACTTTCTGTTATTTAGATTAAATAAAGCAAAAATAGTATTATCCGCCTATTTTCTGAATTATCTATGCATTAAAAAATAGTCCGATAATAAAAGTGCTCCAAATGCCCTGCAAATCTAGTATGATTTTTTCTGGAATATTTGAGGATTTTAGGCACTGAAAACACTGCAGGAGGGCCAAGCACCAGGCCACGAGAGAGGAGGGCGCGCCCCCCTGTAGGGCGTGCCCCCCTGTCTCGTGGGCCCCTGGTGGCCCCCCTCCACTTATGCCAGCACCCACACACTTCATCTTCTACCCAAAAAAATCCCCATCCAGCTCAAGCACGAGTTCTAGCTCTTCTTGCTGCGATTTTCAATCTCTTAGCTCAAGGCTCCATTCACAAAACAGCTTTGGGAGATTGTTGCTTGGTATGTGACTCCTCCATTGGTCCAAATAGTTTTTGTTCTAGTGCTTTATTCATTGCAAATTTTTGCTGCATAGGTGACCATGTTCTTGAGATTGCATGTTAAATTTTTGAGGTCCCTAGCAATTCTGATGCATGATATAGGCTCTAGGCACTTGTAGGAGTAGTTGCTATCAATCTTGTTTAGTTTTATGCACTTTTATTTTGAAGTTACTAAAATTTTAGAATTTTTTCAGAAAAAGAAATATGCTTAGAAGAATGTACCAAGGAGGTTCGTTGGCAAAGAAAGGGCCAAGGATTGCTATAAGTGAGCAACATGTTGAATTGCCGAGGGACACAAATGTACGGGCTTGTGAGTGGCCATCCGATGATTTTATGGTCGAAGCAGGCTTCAAGGAGGAATTTGACGCATATGTGCGTAATGCCGAGCTGGAGGACTTCTTACAAGATAAGTGTCCGCAGTACTATTAGTTGGCTGATTCTTTTGTGCGGAGGTTTAGATACAACTGTTCGTGTAATTCTCCTAGTGTGATGTTTGATATTTATGATACATCTTATACCATGGATTTAGAGGATTTCATAACTGCTTGCAAACTCCCGCAGTGGGGTAATATTAATGATCCTTCCAAATCTGAATTTAGAGATTTTCTTGCTAGTATTACTGTGGGAGAATCTAGGGACGTAGCACAAGCTACCATAGGGAGCATTCATTTTCCTGCTATACATTACTTTGCTCTCTTTATTGGTAGATGCATTAACGGTAAGGACGAAGTATGTCACATGTGTGCTCCTGATCTTGCTGTCCTCCGCATCTCAGTACAACCCCAGCTTCACTTATGGATATCAACCAGGCGGTCCTTGGTACTAGACCAACTTAGGCCAAAAGCCTAAGCTTGGGGGAGTACGTATTTCTCACCGACTTTACATTCATGTTCACACACTAGTCGTCGGTGCTCATACTCTTTCATTGTATTATCCATGTTAGTTTAAATTTCTTTTTCTAGTTTTCTTCTTGTGTGTTTGATAAACCTTAAGAAAAACCAAAAAAAATTAGTTAGTTTAATTTCCATGCTTGTAGTAGAATTAAAATGAAAACCCAAAATGATTTCTAGTTCTTCTTCTTACTTGTTGGGAGCTTTCCCGTGTAAATAGTTTTATTTTCTTTTCTTTCTTTTGGGGGTCGAGAAGACCATATTAAAAATGCTTAGTGGCTCTTATATGCATGAATGTTTATTTTCTTTTCTTTCTTATTTTCTTTTCTTGCGAGTGAAAGGCGATAATGACGATATATGATGAACTTATTGGGATGAGAAAAGCTGGTATGAACTCGGCCTCTCTTGTTTTTGTAAATATGATGAGTTCATCGTTCCTGAGTCAGTTGTTATGAAGTAAACATATTTGCAACGACATTTAGAGATTATAGTTACTTGTGCCATGCTTGATTAGCTATGAGTTATAATGGTTTACCTTGTGTGCCAACATGCTATTAGAATGGTTATGATATGATATGATGGGATGGTATCCTCCTTTGAATGAATTGAGTGACTCGACTTGGCACATGTTCACACATGTAGTTGAATCAAATCAACATAGCCTTCATGATATTTATGTTCATGGTAGATTATATCCTACTCATGCTTGCACTCGGTGTGAATTAATTTCAATGCATGTTTATGACTGTTGTCGCTCTCTCAGTTGGTCGCTTCCCAGTCTTTTGCTAGCCTTCACCTGTACTAAGCGGGAATACTGCTTGTGCATCCAAACTCCTTAAACCCCAAAGTTGTTCCGTATGAGTCCACTATACCTTACTATATGCGGTATTTACCTGCCGTTCCAAGTAAATTTGTTTGTGCCAAACTCCAAACCTTCAAATGAAATTCTGTTTTGTATGCTCGAGCAGCTCATGTACAACTAGGGCTGCCTATATATTCCATGCTAGGTGGGTTATTCTCAAGAGGAGTGGACTCCGCTCCTAATTTACGAGAAAGGGCCTGTCACCGGGATGCCCAGTCCCATGCTTTATACAAACTAAATCCAAATAATTGCAAACAAAACTCCCCCTGGGACCCGCTGAATGTTGGAGGCACTCGTTGTTTCGAGCAAGCCATGGATTGATGCTTATGGAGGAGGGGGAGTATAAACCTTTACCATTCTGTTTGGGAACTGCCTATAATGCAAGGCTTGGATCACAGGGCACCCTCGTGAGGTACTCGGCCGTGATCTCTCCGCCTCCTCGCGAGCCTGCCTGACGAGGCTGCTCCCGAGGAAGGTTCCTGTCGTCCACCCCGCGAGGCCTGGCCCCTCACGAGGGTCTTGAGCTTGAGCTGATGAAGCTGGGCCGCGCTGGGCCACCACTTGAGCCATGCCGCAGGCCGCAGGCAGGCAAGTCTTGGGACCCCTGTTCCAAGAACGCCGACAGCTGCACCTATTAAAGTTGAAGAAAAGACTGTCACTTATAATGATCCTGTTGTTCCTACTTCTTATGTTGAGAAACCACCTTTCCCGGTTAGAATAAAGGATCATGCTAAAGCTTCAACTGTGGTTCGTAAAAGCAATATTAGAACTTATACACCTCCTGAGCAAGTCAAAGTAGAACCTAATATTGCTATTGTTAAAGATCTCTTGTCTGATAATATTGATGGGCATGTTATTCAATTCTGTGGTGAATCTGCTAGAATTGCTAAACCTGGCGCTAAAGATAAACATAGACCTGTGGTAGGCATGCCTGTTATTTCTGTTAAAATAGGAGATCATTGTTATCATGGCTTATGTGATATGGGTGCTAGTGCTAGTGTTATACCTTACGACTTATATAAAGAAATTAAGCATGAAATTGCACCTGCTGAGTTAGAAGATATTGATGTCACCATTAAACTTGCCAATAGAGATACCATATCGCCAGTGGGAATTGTTAGAGTTGTTGAAGTCCTGTGTGGAAAAATTAAATATCCTGCTGATTTTCTTGTTCTTAGCTCCCCCCAAGATAGCTTTTGTCCCATTATATTTGGTAGACCTTTCTTGAATACTGTTAATGCTAAGATAGATTGTGAAAAGAATGTTGTTACTATTGGCTTGGATGATATGATTCATGAGTTTAATTTCTCTAAGTTTAGTAAACAACACCGTGAAGAAGAATTGCCTAGTAAGGATGAACTTATTGGTCTTGCTTCTATTGCCGTACCTCCTAGTGATCCTCTAGAACATTATTTGGTAGACCGTGAAAAAAATGATATGTTTATGAATGAAAGAAGGGAAATAGATGAAGTATTCTTTAAAAAGGAACATATTCTGAAACATAATTTGCCTGTTGAAATCCTAGGGGATCCTCCTCCTCCCAAGGGTGATCCCGTGTTTGAGCTTAAACCTTTGCCTGATAATCTTAAATATGCTTATCTTGATGAAAAGAAGATATATCCTATTATTATTAGTGCTAACCTTTCAGAGCATGAAGAAGAGAGATTATTGAAAACTCTGAAGAAGCACCGTGCTTCTATTGGATATACTCTTGATGATCTTAAGGGCATTAGTCCCACTCTATGTCAACATAAAATAAATTTGGAAGAAGATGCCAGTTCGTGATCACCAACGAAGGTTGAATCCTAAGATGAAGGAAGTGGTAAGAAAAGAAATACTAAAGCTTCTGGAGGCAGGTATAATTTATCCCGTTGCTGATAGTTAGTGGGTAAGTCTTGTACATTGTGTCCCTAAGAAGCGAGGTATTACTGTTGTTCCTAATGATTAAGATGAATTGATACCACAAATAATTATTACAGGTTATAGGATGGTAATTGATTTCCGCTAATTAAATAAAGCTACTAAGAAAGATCATTACCCCTTACCTTTTATTGATCAAATGCTAGAAATATTATGCAAACATACACGTTATTGCTTTCTAGATGGTTATTCTGGTTTCTCTCAAATACCTGTGTCGGCTAAAGATCAATCAAAGACTACTTTTACATGCCCTTTTGGTACTTTTGCTTATAGATGTATGCCTTTTGGTTTATGTAATGCACCTGCTACCTTTCAAAGATGCATGATGGCTATATTCTCTGACTTTTGTGAAAAGATTTGTGAGGTCTTCATGGACGACTTTTCCGTCTATGGATCCTCTTTTGATGATTGTTTGAGCAATCTTGATCGAGTTTTGCAGAGATGTGAAGAAACTAATCTTGTCTTGAATTTGGAAAAGTGCCACTTTATGGTTAATGAAGGTATTGTCTTGGGGCATAAAGTTTCTGAAAGAGGTATTGAAGTTGATAAAGCCAAAGTTGATGCTACTGAAAAGATGCCATGTCCCAAGGACATCAAAGGTATAAGAAGTTTCCTTGGTCACGCCGGATTTTATAGGAGGTTCATTAAGGACTTCTCCAAAATTTCTCGGCCTCTGACTAATTTATTACCAAAATATATACCATTTGTCTTTGATGATGATTGTGTAGAAGCATTTGAAATACTTAAGAAAGCATTGATTTCCGCACCTATTGTTCAGCCACCTGATTGGAATTTACCCTTTGAAATTACGTGTGATGCTAGTGATTATGCTGTAGGTGCTGTTCTAGGGCAAAGAGTTGATAAGAAATTAAATGTTATCCATTATGCTAGTAAAACTCTAGACAATGCTCAAAGAAACTATGCTACTACTGAAAAAGAATTCTTAGCAGTTGTATTTGCATGTGATAAGTTCAGACCTTATATCATTGATTCTAAAGTAACTATTCACACTGATCATGCTGCTATTAAATATTTGATGGAAAAGAAAGATGCTAAGCCTAGACTTATTAGATGGGTTCTCTTGCTACAAGAATTTGGTTTGCATATTGTTGATAGAAAGGGAGCTGAGAACCCCGTTGTAGACAACTTGTCTAGGTTAGAAAATGTTCTTGATGACCCACTACCTATTGATGATAGCTTTCCTGATGAGAAATTAAATGTCATAAATACTTCTCATAGTACTCCATGGTATGCTGATTATGCTAATTACATTGTTGCTAAATTTATACCCCCTAGTTTCACATACCAGCAAAAGAAAAAGTTTTTCTATGATTTGAGACATTACTTTTGGGATGACCCACATCTTTATAAAGAATGAGTAGATGGTGTTATTAGACGTTGTGTACCTGAGCATGAACATGAGAAGATCCTACGCAAGTGTCACTCTGAAGCTTATGGAGGACACCACGCTGGAGATAAAACTGCACATAAGGTATTGCAATCCGGTTTTTATTGGCCTACTCTCTTCAAGGCTGCCCGTAAGTTTGTCTTGTCTTGTGATGAATGTCAAAGAATTGGTAATATTAGTAGACGTCAAGAAATGCCTATGAATTATTCACTTGTTATTGAACTGTTTGATGTTTGGGGCTTTGATTATATGGGACCCTTTCCTGCCTCTAATGGATATACACATATTTTAGTTGCTTTTGATTACATTAGTAAGTGGGTAGAAGCTATTCCAACTAGTAGTGCTGATCATAACATTTCTATTAAAATGCTTAAAGAAGTTATTTTTCCGAGGTTTGGAGTTCCTAGATATTAAATGACTGATGGTGATTCAGATTTTATTCATGGTGCTTTCCGTAAAATGCTTGCTAAGTATAGTGTTAATCATAGAATTGCATCTCCATATCACCCGCGGTCTAGTGGTCAAGTAGAATTGAGTAATAGAGAGCTCAAATTAATTTTGTAAAAGACTGTTAATAGATCTAGAAAGAATTGGTCCAAGAAACTTGATGATGCATTATGGGCTTATAGAACTGCATATAAAAATCCTATGGGTATGTCTCTGTATAAAATGGTTTATGGAAAAGCATGTCACTTACCTCTCGAATTAGAACATAAGGCATATTGGGTTGTTAAAGAGCTCAACTATTATTTAAAACTTGCAGGTGAGAAGAGGTTATTTGATATTAGCTCACTTGATGAATGAAGAACCCAAGCTTATGAAAATGCCAGTTGTTCAAAGAAAAGGTTAAAAGATGGCATGACAAAAGGATACAAAAGCATGAGTTTAATGTAGGTGATTATGTATTCCTATACAACTCTCGTTTAAGATTTTTTGCAGGAAAACTTCTCTCTAGATGGGAATGCCCTTATGTTATCGAGGAGGTCTATCGTTCTGGTGCCATAAAAATCAACAACTTCGAAGGCACAAATCTGAAGGTGGTAAACGGTCAAAGAATCAAACATTATATCTCAAGTAATCCTATAAATGTTGAAACCAATGTTATTGAAACCGTAACCCTGGAGGAATACATAAGAGACACTTTCCAGAGTGTTTCAGACCCTGAAAAGGAGTAGGTATGTGGTACGGTAAGTAAACCGACTCCAAAACAGTTTTAAGGCAATATTTCTCCATTTTGGAATATTTAGAAAAATAGAAAAATAAGTAGCAGTCCGGGAAGGACACAAGGGCTCCACGAGGGTGGAGGGCACGCCCTACCCCCCTGGGCGCGCCCCCTACCTCGTGGGCACCTCTTGTGCCTTCCGGACTCCGTTTTCTTGCACGATACGTATTTTGGTTGGTAAAAATTCATTATATATTCTCCCGAAGGGTTTGACTCCCGTATCACGCAAATCTCCTCTGTTCTTGTTTCAAGCTGTTTTCTGTCAAGGTTGTCAAGGCCAGGCATCATGTTGTCCCCCTCCTCCAACAATGGTGACAAAGATGCTTGGCTAATGAAGATAGAGCTGAAGAGGGAAGAACCCATGGAGATCAACAAGGATGAAAGGATCAAGAAGACCACGGAGGACCAAGCTCCGGCAGCAGAAGACACCCTTCAACTTGATCACAACTTTCTTACCCCAACTGAAATAGAAGCTTTCAAGATGATTGAGTTAGCTGGTATTCAAAACAAGTATCTCACAAGTGAAAATATTTTTGTTGAAGGAGCATATCGTTGCACTCAAGGGCATTATTCGCAAGTTGGAGGACCTCTTACGCTCCATGTGCGATTATCCAACACCTCCATCTTGGCAACTGCCAATTTTGGGGGAGGTGCCCCGGGGGCGTATCACAATCACTTCTCCTATCTTTACCATTTTTCTTAGTTCGATCCTATTAGTAGTATCTTGATCTAGTAGAATAAAGTTTATGGCATGATCTAGTTTTGAGTTTTGCTTTTTGATCTCTCTATGTAATCGAGTCCATGAGCTATATAATAAAGATTGGTGTTGAGTCAAGGGATTGATTGTTTTCCCATGATCTTGAGTGAATAAAAGAAAAGAATAGAGAAAAAGAATAAAAAGTAACAAAGAGTTCATATTGATCTTATTGAAAGTAATGACTTCACATAGAAATAGTATGATGATTAAAAGTTGTTGGGAGTTGACAAACATAGCTTTGGTCATCGTTGCAATTTATAGGAAATAATAAGGAAAGAGAGGTTTCACATATAGATATACTATTATTGACCTCTTTTATGATTGTGAGCACTCATTAAAATATGACATGCTAAAGAGTTGATGTTGGACAAGGAAGACAACGTAATGGGTTATGTTTTATTATATCTGAGATGAAGTATGTTGTCATGGATCTCCCAACATGTTGAGCTTGGCTTTCCCCCTCATTCTAGCCAAATTCTCAGAACCAAGTAGAGATACTACTTGTGCTTCCAAAAACCCTTAAACCAGTTTTGCCATGAGAGTCCACCATATCTACCTATGGATTGAGTAAGATCCTTCAATTAAGTTGTCATCGGTGCAAAGAAATAAAAATTGCTCTCTAAATATGTATGATTGATTGGTGTGGGGAAATAAGCTTTATACGATCTTGTGATATGGAAGAAATAAAAGCGACAGACTGCATAATAAAGGTTCATATCACAAGGGGCAATATAAAGTGACGTTCTTTCGCATTAAGATTTTGTGCATCCAACCATAAAAGCGCATGGCAACCTCTGCTTATCTCTGCAAAGGGCCTATCTTTTATTATTATCCTCTACCTTATGCAAGAGTCATGGTGATCTTCACCTTTCCTTTTTACATTTTATTCTTGGGCAAGCAGAGTGTGTTGGAAAGATCCTGATTGATATATCTAATTAGATGTAGGGGGCATGAGTTATTATTGTTGACATTACCCTTGAGGTAAAAGGTTGGGAGGCGAAACTATAAGCCCCTATCGTTCTCTGTGTCCGATTAAAACTCCGTAAACACAAGTATCGAGTGAGTGTTAGCAATTATGAAGGACAAAATGATAGTTCAGTATGTGGACTTGCTATTAAGCTCTGACATAGATTCTTTCTGATGTTATGATAAATTGCAATTGTTTCAATCACTGAGATTATAGTTTGTTGGTTCTCAATAAAGTTTATGATTTGTACTCTGCATTGTCAATGGATTATTACTTGAACATAAGAAATCATATGACAATATCTATATATGTTGATGTTATGAGAATAATCATGATGCCTTCATGTCTGTATTTTATTTTTATCGACGCCTCTACATCTAAACATGGGGACATATTTATCGTTATCGGCTTTCGCTTGAGGACAAGTGAGGTCTCAGCTTGGGGGAGTTGATACGTCCATTTTGCATCATGCTTTTATATCGATATTTATTGCATTATGGGTTGTTATTACACGTTATGTCACAAATACTTATGCCTATTCTCTCTTATTTTACAAGGTTTACATAAGGGGGCAGAATGCCGGCAGCTGGAATTCTGGGCTGGAAAAGGTGCAAATATTAGAGACCTATTCTGCACAACTCCAAAAGTCCTGAAACTCCACGGAATATCTTATAATAAATAATAATAAAATCATCGCCAAAGATGAAGGCCAGGGGACCCACACCCTGTCCACGAGGGTGGGGGGCGCGCCCCCCTCCTATGGCGCGCCCCCTACCTCGTGGGCCCCCTGGTGGCCCTCCGATGCCCATCTTCTGCTATATGAGGTCTTTCATCGAGAAAAAATCAGAAGCAACCTTTCGGGACGAAACTCCGCCGCCACGAGGAGGAACCTTGGCGGAACCAATCTAGGGCTCCGGCAGAGCTGTTCTGCCGGGGACACTTCCCTTTGGGAGGGGGAAATCATCGTCGTCATCATCACCAACGCTCCTATCATCGGGAGAGGGCAATCTCCATCAACATTTTCCCAGCACCATATCCTCTCAAAACCCTAGTTCATCTCTTTTATCCAATTCTTATCTCCAAGTCCGGGATTGGTACTAGTAGGTTGCTAGTAGTGTTGATTACTCCTTGTAGATGATGCTGGTTGGTTTATTCGGTGGAAGATCATATGTTCAGATCCTATGTGCATATTAATACAACTCTGATTATGAACATGAATATGCTTTGTGAGTAGTTACGTTTGTTCCTGAGGACATGGGAGAAGTCTTGCTATTAGTAGTCATGTGAATTTGGTATTCGTTTGATATTTTGATGAGATGTATGTTGTCTAGCCTCTAGTGGTGTTATGTGAACGTCGACTACATAACACTTCACCATTATTTGGGCCTAGAGGAAGGCATTGGGAAGTAATAAGTAGATGATGGGCTGCTAGAGTGATAGAAGCTTAAACCCTAGTTTTTGCGTTGCTTCGTAAGGGGCTGATTTGGATCCATATGTTTCATGCTATGGTTAGGTTTATCTTAATACTTTTGTTGTAGTTGCGGATGCTTGCAATAGAGGTAAATCATAAGTGGGATGCTTGTTCAAGTAAGAACAGCTCCCAAGCACCGGTCCACCCACATACCAAATTATCAAAGTACCGAACGCGAATCATATGAACGTGATGAAAACTGGCTTGACGATATTCCCATGTGTCCTCGGGAGCACTTTTCCTATTATAAGAGTTTGTCCAGGCTTGTCCTTTGCTACAAAAAGGATTGGGCCACCTTGCTGCACTTTATTTACTTTTGTTACTTGTTGCTCGTTACAAATTATCTTATCACAAAACTATCTGTTACCACTTATTTCAGTACTTGCTGAGAATACCTTGTTGAAAACCGCTTATCATTTCCTTCTGCTCCTCGTTGGGTTCGACACTCTTACTTATCGAAAGGACTACAATAGATCCCCTATACTTGTGAGTCATCACTCATATATGTGTCGCTGACCCGTACTACATGCACGATGGCTTCTTGGGAGTCTGCGCAAAGCACGGTGAATACGTGAGGGATTACATCGTCAGTTTCATGCTCCCCAATAAGGACAAGGAGGTGATTCTCGTGCCTTATCATCCCTTGTAAGTCATCCGCGCTGCTATCCTTCCTTCGATTTCAATCATTCATTTGCATGGTGGAGGCTAATTAATTTGAGGTGTACTTATTTTGCGCAGCAGCGGGCACGCCGTCCTCATCATCCTCTACCACCGATTCTACCATGCTGTTTACTTGGACTCGTCAAAGAACGTTCACAAAAAGGATTACACCCAGATCAAGGATGTTCTCGACAGTGCTATGTTTTACTACCAAGCAAGGGGTGGAGAGGTCAGGGACAAGAAGAGAAGGGGCGGCAGGGTCGCCTTCAGCCATAAGACCGACTTCTGCTGCATCCAGCAACCAAACGATTCTCTTAATGATGGACTCTATGTCCTACACCACATGCTGGAGTACAGGCGGGATCACCAAAACCTTCGCATGTCACCTAGATCCGGCGATGCCCATATTCTGTAATGGGAAAAGGACATAGGAGATATCGACGATCATCGACTTCGAGCTGAGTTCTATAACATCCAGCGCGAACTAGCCCAAATCATCATGAAGGAGGTCGTCGGAAAAACAGGGATGTTCTACGGAGAAGGACAAATGTTGCGGGAAGACGTCCGAACATGGATAGCCTCTCAGCGTCTCGACATGAAGCCTTTCACTAAGCTCGAGGACTATCTCCCTGACATGGATGGATGGCACGACATGGTGGAGTGATTGTCGATATATGACAATGTGTCCGTTTAGTCCATACTTTCTGTATGACAAAACTTTGAGTTATGCATGGTGAAACTTTATTTGTGATGTAATTAAACCGTCCTCCTCCTTGACTAGCGAAAATCACTCTAGTTAGGGCATTTTGGGCACAATGAACTTTGTTATTTATGCTTATGATATGTTGTTTCTATTTTTGCCAAGTTTGTCTCTTTCTGTTGCTCAACTATATATGTTGCATATCATCGACTCATGTGATGATGCAGGTGCATAGATCATAGATGGCGAAGAAGTGCTACGCCAGGAGTATATATACGACGAGTGGCTGGATTGTCAGGCCCAGGTGTACCGGTTTCCGGTTTCCGAGCGACAGGCAATAGTTAGTTTAGGTTCACGCTAATGCGAGAGAGGGATACGAATTCATGTACTCAAAGTGATAGCTCTTCTCGCGTATATCATTGTTTAGATGGATGACGATGTATTTGCAAGTAATCGAGACTTGTATCGCTATTTTTGAGATGATGACGAGAGACCACTTTGTGTTGGATGATGATTATGATGATGACATGATTTGATGAGACTAATTGTATGTATATGCTATGATTACATTTGTATGTGTATGATATGCTAAAGATTATTGTATAAAGCCTATTCAAATACAAAACAAATATGTAGGGGAAAAACTAATAAAACTAGTAGTAGCGATGGGGGGAAATTTAGCAGTAGCGCCGCCTTACCAATAGCGCCTCCTTGTAAACAGCGCTGCAGATAATATCAGCAGCGCCCTTTCCTAAAGAGTGCTACAGCTACTCATGTATAGCAGTAGCGTGGGACAACAGGCGCTACTGCTATAAGTTATCTGTAGCGCCTTATTAGTAGCGCCGGTCCCCGCACTACTGAGAGGCCTAAAACCCGCGCTGCTGCTAGGCTTTTCCCTAGTAGTGTGTTCCTATTTGCATTAATCATTGTGATCACTCCATGCTTCATATGAACTTGTTCCCATGGACTAAGTTGAAGTATATCATGTCTACCACATGACCATGTCTTTTGCATGTTTATTATAGTTTCTATGCTTGTCGTTATGTACCTTCAAAGTAAGGATCATAATGTTATGTTTTGCATCCCAGATTTCCTCTCAAGTCTGAGAATCATCTTATATCATGTTGCATTTCCTCTTGTTTATTTCCGTTGATCTATGAGTCATATGGAGATGCTTATTAATCATGTTTTTCCATGTTTAACCTGTACTTTTCTTTGCCATGCTTTTGTTTGCCATGATCTTGCTATATATCATCCTTGTTTCATGCCTCCAACATGTCAACATGTTATTCCTGCTCATGTATGCCCTGTTTTTCGCTAAGTCATAATCTGTTATTAAGTTGTTTTTTGCATTGATCATCTAGGATTAATCTTGATGCCTATGAACCTGAACCTTAATGATACTGGAAGCTTGTAATCTGCAATTTGAGTGCATATCAAGTTTGTGTCCTTATGATTTCTGTAGTTTCCTTGATTGCAAAGTGCTTAGTTGCTGCTTTGGGCAGATTGTGTTTGTATCTTACATTAAGTGTGTGTGTTTAACTGCGGCTCCATTTGGAGTATGCTTTATATGAAACTTGCTTGGGTTTGCGTTTAGTTTCATGTTACCTTGTTGAATCCATGTTTTGGAGTGTTGTGATGTTGTTTTTCTTGTATATGTAGCTTGACTAGAAAACTGTGTAGATCATCTTGGTGCATTTTACCATGTTCAACTTGTTTTGCTCATATCTTCTAGGCCGCAGCTCCGAATTAGACGAACTTTATATGTAACTTAACTAGAAAACCGTCTAGATCATCTTGGTGAATTTTAACTTGATGTTTAACAAATTCAACAATGTGTTTTAATCAGATCTGAGTCTATTTCGAAATTTTCATATGAGGACTTACCGGAATTGTTCTATGTTGTTTCCGGCCTCATTTAAATTTGCCTTGATGTGTTGTTCTTGTATGTATCATCTCTTGGCATGAGTAGCATCATGTAGCCTTGTCATGCATCATACTTGGATGACAATCGTACCTTGTTATGTGTTTTGTGTTTACCATGTTGTTTGTTTCTTTCCGGTTGTGCTTCTTCTTGTTAGATCCTGTTTCGTTGCGATCGTGAGGATTCGTTCGTCTATGCTTGGTTCGCCTACGTGGCTTCATCTTCTTCATGGACTCGTTCTTCTTCCTAGCGGGATTTCAGGCAAGATGACCATCACCTTGGATCTCACTACTAACATTGCTATGCTAGTTGTCTCGATGCTATCGCTATGTCACGCTATCTACCAATTGTTTATGAAGCTTCCCAGATTGCCGTGATAGCCTCTAACCTTTTACCCTTCCTAGCAAACCTTTGTGTGGCTATGTTACTGCTTTGCTCAGCCCCTATTATAGCGTTGCTAGTTGCAGGTGCAGTTGCAGGTTGTTCCATGTTGGGACATGGATATCTTGGGATATCACAATATCTCTTCTTTAATTAATGCATCTATATAGTTGGTAAAGGGTGGAAGGCTCGGCCTTATGCATGGTGTTTTGTTCCACTCTTGCCGCCCTAGTTTCCGTCATACCGGTGTTATGTTCCTTGATTTTGCGTCCCTAACACGGTGAGGGGTATGGGGCCCTCTTGACAGTTCGCTTTGAATAAAACTTTTCCAGCAAGGCTCAACATTGGTTTTACCATTTTCCCATTATAATAACTAAGCCTGATAATTAATTAATTTGCATAGGGGGTCATGTCCCCGAGGATTCTTTAAACATAATATAGGGAGGGCCAGTGCTGATGGTGTTTGGACCCAAACGGGTAGACTGTGGGGCCACCTCGTGGAAACTCTAGGGCTGGTTTTACTCGTAGGATGTCCCATCTGGACATGGCCTGAGACGAGATACGTGCGGCTACTATCAGGGTGTTGGCACGCCGGGAGGTCTTGCTGGATTAGTTTTACCATTATCGAAATTTCTTGTGCACCGGGATTCTGAGTCTGATCGGAGGGTCCCGCGATGGAGGACTGTGTCCGTGGATCGTGAGCTTGTCATGGGCTAAGTTGGGACACCCCTGCAGGGTATAAAATTTAGAAAGCCGTGCCCACGGTTATTTGGCAGATGGGTATTTGTTAATATCCGGTTGTAGAGGACTTGAAGTAAATTATATTAAAATACACTAACCACATTGCGTAACTGTGACTGTCTCTTTTTGGGGAAGTTCGAGAGGAGAACATGGTTGGGTTATGTTTGAACGTAAGTAGTTTAGGATAACTTATTGATCATTACTAGTTGGTGATCGTTTGTGTAGTCTCTCATCTTACTCTTGTACTCGTAAGTTAGCCACCATACTTTGCTTAGCCGCTGCTACAACCCCACCACTTACCATTTTCATACCCATTAAGCTTTGCTATCTTGATACCCATGGTAATGGGATTGCTGAGTCCTGGTGGCTCACAGATTACTACAACACCAGTTATAGGTACAGGTAATGCGATGATCATGACATGAGAGCGATGTTTACTTCTTTTGGAGTTCTTCTTCTTCGTTGTTCTTGGGATATGTTCTTGGTCAGCAGCTTGGGCTAGCAGGGTGGATATTGTTTGAGTTTTTGTTTGTGTTTCATCCGTACTCGGATATTGTTTGAGTTTCTGTTTGTGTTTCATTCTTGTGGCATTTGTATGCCTTGTATGTATCCCAAGTATTATGTAATGGTACGATGTAATGATATCCACCTTGCAAAAGCGTGTCAATATGCGGTTCTATCCTTGGTGGGACCTTTGAGTCTCTTTAGGATAGAGTCGCATATTGGGCGTGACAAAAACAGAGGAAAGAAGATGGATAGCAGGGACGCTAGCAAGGAGTCCGCGAACCGTACCTCTTCGGAGTACGCTGCACCTGCTGATGACTTGCCCGAGACATCCAACAACAAGAGATCCAAGGTTGCTACACCACAAGTGAAAAAGGTCCCGGCAGGGCTGGCTGGCGCTGATGGTACCTTCACTATCAGTGCCACCATTGATGACAAATAGGAAAAAGCGCTCGTTGCCTTCCTGCGGGCGAATACTGATGTGTTTGCCTGGCAACCATCTGATATCCCTGGTGTTCCCCGGGAGGTAATTGAGCACCACCTTGTTGTCTGCCCACATGCCAGACCTGTTAGGCAGAATGTTTGGAAGCAGGCCTTGGAGGGGCAGCAGTGTATTACAGAGGAGATTAAGAAGCTTGACGCAGCTGGTTTGGTCAGAGGAGTGCTATATCCAACATAGTTAGCAAATCCAGTGGTTGTTCGCAAGGCTAACGAGAAACGTAGGCTTTGCATAGATTTCACAGACCTCAACAAAGCTTTCCGAAGGACCCATTTCCCTTGCCGCGCATCGATCAGATTGTTGACTCCACTTCAGGCTGCGATTTGCTCACTTTCTTGGATGCATATTCTGGATATCGTCACATCTTCATGTCCAAAGAAGACGAAGAGAAGACCTCGTTCCTCACCCCATGTGGCACGTACTATTTTATCTGCATGTCATTCGGACTAAAGAGTGTCGGGTCTACTTTTGCTACGGCAGTCCAGATTGGTTTTGAGCCACAGCTGCACAGAAACATTGAGGCTTATATGGATGATATTGTGGTTAAGACCAAGTACGGAGCAACCCTCATCCAGGACTTGGAGGATACATGACAAATCTGCGCAAGATCAACTTGAAGCTCAACCCGGAGAAGTGTGTCTTTGGCGTTTCCTCCGGCAAGCTACTTGGGTTCTCTGTATCCCATCGGGGGATCAAAGCCACACAAGATCAAAGCTATCGAGCAGATCCAGGAGCCAAGGACAGTTAAGGGTGTGAGGCGTCTGACAGGGTGCTTTGCAGCGCAAAGCAGATTCATTTCCAAGTCTGCCGAGCGCGCCCTACCGTTCTTCAAAATCCTAAAGAAGGCAAGGCCCATGAAGTGGACCCCAAAAGAAGATGCGGGTTTGCAAGAGTTGATGTCCTACTTTTCCTCTGTGTCCACCTTGGTTGCCTACAAACCACAAGACCCGTTGCTTCTATACTTGGCGGCAACCAATCAAGTGGTTAGTGCAGCCTTAGTGCCACAACGGGAAGTGGAAGATGCAGAAAATGAGCAAGGCCTGGCAGGGCCAGATAAGGATCAGGACAGAAATGAGCTCGGCAGCAAGGGCAACCCCAAGGACATGGCAAAGAAGAAAGTGTTGCAGCGCCCAGTGTACTTCGTCAGATCCCTGCTAAAAGGAGCTAGATCAAGGTACTCTGGTGTGAAAATTTTGATCTTTGGCCTCGTCATGGCCTCAAGGAAACTGTGCCACTACTTCCAACCCCATGAGATGATGGTTGTCACTCGCTTCCCCTTGCAAAGGATACTCTAAAACGCTGATGCTACTGGCAGAATAGTGGAGTGGGCTCTAGAGTTATCCAGCTTAGGCCTGAAGTTTGAGAGCACATCAACAATTCAGAGCAGGGCCTTGGCAGAGTTTATTGCAGAATGGACGCCAACCCCTCATGAGGAAGTGCTAGAAACAGTTATCCCCGGCAAGGAAGCGCCCCGAGAATGGATCATGTATTTCGATGATGCCTTTTCCCTACAAGGTGCAGGGGCTGGCATGCTTCTCGTTGCCCCCTCCGGGGAGCACTTGAAGTATGTCATCCAGATGCACTTTGCCCGGGAAGAGGCGACCAACAATACACAAGAGTATGAAGGACTCCTTGCCGGGCTCAGGATTGTCGTAGAACTGGGAATCCAGAAGCTGATCATTCGAGGAGATTCACAGCTTGTGGTGAGACAAGTCAACAAGGATTCCCAAAGTCCACTTGTGGAGGCATACGTTGAGGAAGTGAGAAGATTGGATGAGCGCTTTGACGGATTGCAAATAGAGCACGTACCCCATGAGAAAAACAACATAGCTGATCATGTGTCAAAGTGTGTTGCGCAGAAGCTTCCTATGGAACCAGGAACTTTTGTTCTCCATCTTACTCAGCCATCCGTACCCCCGGCAACAATGGCCCGGAAAAGGAGAAAAATGGACTCCGATAAGCCTCTCCCGGTAGAGCCTCCCGGGGCTCCTGGTAGCGACCCTGCCGAAAACAACTCCTCATCACTTGCCGGGCTGCACCCTCCACCCGGTCCTATGATCCCTGCAAATGAGGAACATGCCCCCACAGTTGAGGAGGTGCCACTAGTAATTTTTGCTGAGCCCCAGGCTCCAACTTGGGTGAGGCACATAGTCCATTTCCTCCAAACCGGAGAACTTCCCGATGACCAAGATTGTCGGCGTTCTGGGAATCGGGGTACCCACACTTGCCTGCCTGCAGCCCACGGCGTGGCTCCATTGATGACCTGGTACGTCCCATCTTCAGCACCAGCAACACAAGACCCTCCCGAGGGGCCAAGCCTCGTGAGGCGGACAACGCCAAGACCTCTAGAAAGAGCGGCATCCTTAGGCTGGCTCCTGAGGAGCGGAGATTTCTATGCGAGCCCTCACCTCGTGAGGTTGGGATGATGCAAGCCGTGACAACTAAGGCCAGGAGGGCACCAACGGGTGCAATACATAAGCTTTTCTCTTTGGTGATAAAGAGGCAAGCGCAGGCACGGAGTCCCAAGCCATCAACCAAAGGTTTCCATTTCCATGCTACAAGACCAAGACCGCCAGGACGGCAGGACGGAGGTCATCGCCGAGCCGACCACGGTAGCATGCGAAGACCATCTTTCATTAGGAGAAGATGTACTAGTTGTCTTCCTTTGAATTTGGCCGTTGTGGGATCCCTTCCCGCCTTCATTTTGGGAAGAGGACCTGGTACATCCCATCTTCAGCACCAGCAACACAAGACCCTCCCGAGGGGCCAAGCCTCGCGAGGCAGACAATGCTAAGACCTCTAGAAGGAGAAGCCTCCTTAGGCTTTCTCCTGAGGAGCGGAGATTTCTATGCGAGCCCTCACCTCGTGAGGTTGGGATGACCCAAGCCGTGACAACTAAGGCCAGGAGGGTACCAGCGGGTGCAATACATCAGGTTTCCTCTTTGGTGATAAAGAGGCAAGTGCAGGTGCGGAGTCCCAAGCCATCAACCAAAGGTTTCCATTTCCATGCTACAAGACCAACACCGGCAGGACACGGGCCGGTGATACGGCGAGTCACCGCAGCAGTGGAGGAATCAGGCCTGCAGCGGCGAAGGGCGGCTCAGGCGCGACAAAGTCCGACGGCGACTCAGAGGCCCGGTTGCATCCATGGCGGCAGCAGCAGCAGAGATGCGCGGTGCCGTGACGGTGACTTAAGAGTGGGTGGCGGCTTAGCAAAAGTAAGGCCGGCTTGCACGAGCGGCCTGCGGCGGAGGAGAACATTTTTGCTTCTTCGCCTCAAATTCTGGACTTAAACTCTGAATAACCCAGCACACTTGCGGACTTGCCCTGCACAAATTTATGAAAATCCCAGTAGACAAATCTCAGTTTTCCTCTATTCTTCTTGGACATTCTGACTAAAAATTTGAAGTTACTGCACGCATTATTCCCTTCCAGGAACCAGCTTCCTCTTCAAGTAAGCACTTGCTCTGTTTCAACATCATTTGCAACTTTTCACGGCCACGACAGGTTTCCACAATGGCGGGTCACAGCAGTAGTGGGTCGACGTACCCTGGCAACCCGGTGTGCGGCAAAGGCGGACCGCAGCGGCAACGGGAAGGCGAGGATCGGCGGCTCGTCAGCACGGGACCCCGGCAAATACAGAGAGCTGCAGCAGCTCACACGCACGGCTGCGGCCATGACTGCAACCACCGTGGCTGCGAACGGCGAGTCAAGGAGGCGACAGCGTGGGGCGCGACCGCTGACCACCCGCAGCACCGTCTCATCGCTCAGCGGTAGGGGCGACGGTTCGGCGACTCCAACTAGGCGTGGGTCAAGGATCACGACGGCAGTTCAGAGGCGCGTCAGCTCGGCGGCTCCGGTGAGGCATGGGTGGCTCGACGCGAAGGCAGGTCCGGCGGAGGTGGCAGCGACGGCCGAGGCGCAAGCAGGGCCACAGGGTCTGAAGGCAGCCGCCGGAGGCGAAGTTGTTCGGTGGTTGCTCAGTAGAAGCAGAGGCGCGGTCGGTGAGGCTCCGGTATCGACATGAGGTCCGTGCAGGGCGGTTCTCCGGTAGTGGAGCGATGCGGAGCAGCCCGGAGGTGCTGGGCGGCTCGAGGGAGGCCGCAGAAGAGATGGACCGCAGCGACTTTGAGGCGGATGCGGCCAGAGGGGAAAAAGCGCAGAGGCGGCGGCAGCTGCGGAGGCGACGCCGGCGGCCGGCGGCGTGGCCATGGAGAAGGCGCCCGCAGGTGAGCGTGAGGATGCATATGAGGCGGACGAGGCTCCGACGACTCCGTAGTGGCTCAGGGGAGGAACACGGCAGCTCGGGGTGCGGACGGCAGAGGAATCCGAGCCGCTGCCTTATCCGTTTCTGGGTTGTGGCCCAATCCGCTTCCGGGTCTTTTTTTTGGACTGCTAGAGACATCGCGACGGTCGCGTGTGACCTGTCGCTTTAGCCTTCTGCCTTGTTGTTTTGGAAACCGGAGATCGATCCGATCTTGCATCGGTTAATCATGCGAAAGAAAATTCCTCCTTCGACTAGAGATTGATGCCTCGACTCATCGGACATTGAAGACCGTACTCAATATGTATACGCCCTGATTGATCTGACGCTTTAAACAATGAAATATCAGCACGTCTCCTGTCAGAATCATAACCATTGCCGATGACGGAATTTGTGCATGCCAAAAACGGATGAACCGGCCGGATACGATCTTGCTGAAGTTGAAGTCGACCAAGCCATGACTCCGGCGCGTAAACGTCCCACGGATGGTGCAATTTTTTTATTTTCTTTTTTCTTTTCCTGATCTCTACTCACGAACTGAAAGATGATGTAGATCCTTTCCAATCTGCTCTTCATCTGAAAATTGCGAACTTCTCGAACCCTAGAAAAGATCCCTCCAAGAACTCAACACCACCATGCGTAAGCCCCACGGTGGGCACCAACTGTCGTGGAATTAACATGGCAGATGTCCTTAGTGTCAGGACTTAGTCGCGAGGCCAACGCATCTATGCGGTAGCTTGAGAGGGGTTGATCGGGACGAGAAACGCAACACGCAAGACAAGGATTTAGACAGCTTCGGGCCCCGGGAAACATCATCCGGAATAACCCTACATGTTGTTTGAGTCTAGGTCTCATTACGCTCATGAGGGAGTCGCCGTAAACCGGATCTCCTCTTTCTGTCTAGCCCTGGATATTGTTTCTTGTTGCTTGTCCCTCTTTGGGGAGCCCTGCCCCTCCTTATATAAGTTAGAGGGGCGGGTTACATGTGGAGTCCAAATAGGATTGGACTAGCCTATCTTCTACTACAAGCCGGATACAAGTCCGGGTCTTGATTCCTTGTAAGGGAGATATTCCTCACGCCTTTCCTCTTAAGTCGGCCTTCCATAACGTAAGCCGGCCTACCATAACGTAAGCCGGCCTTTTGGGCCTTGAGCCTCCTGGGCCCCCGGGTCTTGTCGCTCCTCTGATCCGCTTGCCAGATCACCGATAAGTCACTAGGTTCGGGCGGGTCACTTAGTGAGTCGTCCAGTCAGGGCGGGTCATTAGTGAGCCGCCAAGTCCGGCCGGGTTATACTTCCGGCCGGGTTACACCGCAGGGTATAACCCCGACACTATACTAAGTAGTTTAGGATAAGCAGGTAGGTAACAATAAGCAGGTTACAAAAGCAGGCTATGCATCCGAATAGGAGCAAACAATAACAGTAGCAAAATCTAATGCAAGCATGAGAGAATGGAATGGGCGACATAGGGATGATCAAAGGGGGGCATGCCTGGAAGCTTCGCTGAAAGGGAAGAAGGGTCATCGTCGACGTAGTCGATCACAGGGACATCAACAGCGGTCTCGAGGTCTACCAAAGAGAAGAGGGGGAAGAAACAATAAATACAGAGCAAACAAGAGCATAACAGGTTAACAGACAGAGCTAGACGTGTTCTAACGCGACACTACACGATACCACAAAGGGGGATAACATCCAGGAATGTTTCCCCGAAATTTAGCAATTTCGGACAAACGAACCGGAGGAGTTAGGTTGCATGTTCGCTATGCTAGAGGCATGTGAAAGGTCAACAGAGAGTGTATCCGGATTTGCTTCGTTGTTCTGAGCATCTTTCATGTATAAAACTTTTCAATCCGAGTTACAGATTATTTTATATGATTTTCTAAAGTTCAACCATATTCTGAAATTTTGTATTTTCTTTTAATCTGAATTGACCCAGTCAATTTGACAAGTCAAAAGGAGAGGTGATGGCCCACTTGTCACTGTCTTAATAATTTCCAAAAGGATTTATCTAAACCAATTAGATGGGACCCACATGTCATTTGCTAATAGGCTAAATTAGCATTAAACTAATACTAAGCTACACATAACCTAATTAAACAAGGGCCGGCCATCACTGGACATAGTCCAGCCGGCCACGCACACAGCCATATAGAGGGGCCTTGGCGGCCATGGCCAGGTGCGGTAGTAGAAGAAGAAAGTGAGCAGCAGTACCTAGTAGCAATCAGCGGTAAGAGCAAGCAGCAACACGTATCGGCAGCAGCTTACAACAGTACACATCAGCACTAGTAGCGAGCAGAGCGGCGCAGCTGCTAGCAGCAGAACAAAGCAGCGGCACCAGCTTGCAGTAACTAGCAACGGCACTAGCGCTGCAGCAAGAGCAGCAGCATAAGAGAGCAGCAACAACACCGCAGGCTAGCAGTGCAACAGTAGCTCAGCAGCTGCGCGCGGGGCACGACCGAAGCATGCGTGGCGACGCAGCATTTGCCGGCGGGCGCGGCCGAGGCAGCTAAGAGCTCACGACGAGCGCGGCCAAGCAAGGCATGGGAGCGGCAGCGGGCGAGCGGTGGCATGCACGGCGCGAGCGCAGGCTTGTGTGGGCGGACGCGCGCGTGCGTCATCACGCGCGACGGGCAGCGGTAGGAGGAGCAACGCGAGCAGGCCAGGAGTGGCTATGCGCGCGCGGACGCGGAACTCCGGCCATGGCAGCCTCGGGCAAGAACGGGTCTATGGCGACGGTTCGACAGCGGGGCGAGGGGGATCCGGAGGAGGATGTCGGGGAAGCTGATCGTAACCCACAAACACCTATGGGACCGGCGGACCGAGCCCCTTTCGGTTCGGTGAGGGGCAGAGGTCGCACGAAGAGCAGATCGAGGTGAAGCACACGAGCAGTTTACCCAGCTTCGGAGCTCTCCGGAGAGATAATACTCCTACTGTTGCTTGTCTGATTGTATTGTGTTCTTGCTAGAGAGTGATGAGAGCTACAGGACCTAGCGTGAGTGTCTCTGGTTTCGAATGAGCTGAACCCCTTCAACGTTGCGCATGGGCCTCCTTTTATATGCTCAAGGGGTCACCAACAGGTGGCAACGTAGACAAGGGCAAAAAGGGAAAAAATGAGTTGCGGTTGGTACAACTACTTGTACAGTGTATTCTACCTAAGTCTGACGGCAAGGGAGAAAAGCATTAAATGCCCGTCCATGTCGCCTAAACAGTGCAACAGGGACCGTCAGGGGCGCCACCGCTTGCCACGATGGCAATCTTGTCAGCGCCGCTTACCGCTACTCTCCGCTGGCCGCACAGCCTCTTGACACACGCGCCTGGAATGGTCCCATGGCGACACGTTGGTGGATGAGCTGGAGCGGAGGTAAAGAGTGGTTGCCTGCCGCGGCAAGCGCCTTTTGTGGCTGAATCCTTGTCGCGTCCGGAAGCTTGTCGCTCACCGAGCCTTCCCGGCAAGCTCCTCTTGCCGGGGTCTTGTCTTCTGCGTGCCTTGAGTGGTCTTCCCGGCAAGCTCCTCTTGCCGGGGCCTTGTCTCCTTGGCTTAAATACTTTGTTCTTGAATGGCTCCAGAGGAACCATGGAGGACCTTGGCGGTCACCAGGCAAGCCTTGCCGCGGGGTGCTGCAACTGCCCGTGCACGAGTTCGGGATACTAGGGTACCCCTACTCAAGTACACCGACAGGAGCCCCCGGGCCTGGGCCACACACGGTGCCGAGCGCTGTTGGGCCAGGCCCAAAACAGTGCACGGGCACGTGCGGCCTAGATCACGCCGTAACTTGCTCCGGACCCACCACGTCCCCCATGAACAGCACGCGTCGAACGTGGCGTCATGGGAGAGATCGTGGGGGGTTTCTTTATTTGGAAAAGCGGAACGTCCGCCCCCTCTCCCTCCTTATAAACAGGGGAAATAGGGCAGGTCGCCCACCTCGCCATTCTTGTCTAATCTCAAAACCACCGCCTCCCCCTTCTTCTCTAGTCAAGAGAGCAGCGCTCCGCCCCCCATCGCCACCAGTGCCATCAACGCCGTCGGTCTCCTCCACCACCTCCGCCATGGCTCCGAAAGCCGATAAGGGGAAGGGCGTGAAGTCGGCCGAGGCGCAGCAGCTCGTGGCGCTGCGAAAGGAGCGGGCGGTCTTCCCAGCCGCCGCAAGGGAGCTGAGGGAGAACTACTACCTCTTCTGGTCGACGGAGACGCGAGCGCATCCGCACACGAAGGTACTCCCAGCCGCTGCTTCTGAACTAGCCCCAACTGGGTACCCCTTCTTCGCGCTGTTCTTCTATTGCGGGCTTCGCCCACCCTTCTCTGAATTTTTCTGCGATATCATGAACACCTACGGGCTTCGCCTCCTTGATTTCACCCCCAATGCTGTCCTGACCATGGCAGTTTTCGCACACCTTTGTGAAAACTTTGTCGGAGTCCACCCAAACGTAGCCCTCTTCCGTCACTTCTTCATGCCCCGAGTTGAGAGAGGAGAGCCCCTTGCCGGAGGGATTGCTTGGATCTCCAGGATCGGCAAGAAAGAGGCCTATCTTGAAGGAGAGCTTCGCAGCAAGTGGGAGGAGTGGAGGGCCGACTGGTGTTGGATCGTTGAGGAGAACCCCGCCGTTCTTATCGCTCAGCGCCAAACTCAATAGTGCGCGCAACGATTGGAGCAACTTGGCGCCGGAAGATGCTAGGCGAAGATTGCCGTGACCCGGATCTTGCGCCTCAGGCTTGCGGACTCACCGTAGGCGCTGTTGGCGCAGATTTCCTTCGCCGCCGCATCGCTCCCTTGCAGGAGAGGAGGAGACCTGCTTGGGAGTTCCAAAATGCGGCGGACATCATGAGGCTGCGCCCGGGCCTCAACTTCAATTTCACTGTCTTGGAGTTGGATGCGATGCTGCTGGAGCTGTTCAAGCACGACCCCGATCACCCCGAGTGGTTTAGGTTGCCGAGGGGAGTCGTCCCATTGTGCAACAACTCTTCGCTCGACCGCATCCGTGCAATGATGCCGTTGTGCGATTCACATGGGATCGTTCCAACCTGGCAAGAGCCTGCGGACGACGTCGTGCGGCAGTTCTTCGACAGCTTGGAAGAAGTGCCGATCCGTTCCGACGAGCAGAAGAGCCTCACCCGCGACACCACCGACGATGAGATGCGCGCGCCGCCACAGCTGGAGGAGGCGGCAGCCGCTACCATTGGCGGTCGGGTTCACCGTGGAGGAGGCAGAGGCAGCAGAGGCAGCAAGCCTTGTCGGCGAAGGAGTTCGCCGGCGAGGAAGAGCTTGCGAACCCGGCCGAAGTCAAAGCGAACTCGCCGGCGCTTCCTCCCCACCATCTAGCAGCTTGCCGCGAACGGAGACCTCTGGTTCCACTATGAGGCGTCTCCGCAAGGCTGGAGGCGAGGCGGGCGGCAGACGGGTCAATAGCCGCAGCGCCGGCGCGCAGCTCCACCGCTGCAAGCAACTTGTTGTTGCAAGGAGCAACCCACACCGCTGCAAAACTGGGCGGGATCCTCCTGTGCCACCGCTGCCACCCCGCCAAGCGGTTAAGGAAACTACTCCGCCTCGTCGCACCGGAGGCGAGCCGAATTTGATCTCTCGCGCTCAGCTCCGGCGAGAAGAAGAAGAGTAAGCTTCTATATTGTGCTTGTATTTCTTCAATTTTGTTGCTTCGTCTTGTATCTGATTTGCTTCATTCTGAACTCTGTCCTTTTCGGGCCGCCGCCCAGAGCGTCGAAGAGAGCCAAGACCCTATGGTTGTCATCGAGGATGATCCCCTGCGGCAACAGGAGGCGTCTGAGACCCCTTGCCGGACCCGAAACCCTTCCTCAAGCAGCCCCAAAGACAGGCCCAGCCGTAAGTATATGGTTTACTTAATACTGTTAGGCGTGCATGGGTGCTCCTTCCTTGTTGATATCTTCGTTGGTTTGTGTAGGAGCAGAGCAGCCTCATCAGGAGTGCCCGGAAGCCGCTCCCGAAATACCATCTGCTTCGACTTCACCGCCAAGGGAGGATTCTCCGGCAAGGGAGCGTTCTCCGGCGAGGGAGACTTCTCCGACAAGGGACGGCACCAGTGATCCTCCGGTGGTCGAGACCATGGCTGCAGATCCCATCGCAGGTAATCCTCTTGCCTGAAAATTTCCCTTGGGTTCTTTTTCTTCTGTTCTTCTTTTTGAACATTTGCTTGACTGTTCTTTCTTTTTTCGGTCGTCAGATCCATCCGCCATAGAGCCGATGGAGACTGAGGTCGCCGGCGAGGAGGTCGTGGCTTGGTAATCTTGACGCCGCCGCCATGGAGGAAGAGGCTGGCGCGGATGAGTCCGCCGCGAAGGGCCGCCAAGGCTGCTGCCACAGCGCCGCAAAGGCTGGCGAGGGTGCAGCGATCGATCTTGTGACTTCGAGGTCGCAGGGCGCCAGCGCCACGCCGACCGCCGATCCCTCCGCCATTGGTGCAGCGTCGAGCTCGAAGAGCCCCAGCCCGGCGCCTATCTGAAGGCCGGCGACGGTGTCTTCATCAAGCTCCCCTGGGCATCGAGCTCCAGGGCGCCGGTCGAAGGAGAGATCTTTGATGAAGAGCTGCTCGCCTCCGCTGGGCTGACGCTGGTGGACGTGCCAAGCAGCAGCAGCAGCGAGTCTGAGGAGGAGCGATTCTTTGAAAAACTCTTTGTCGCTCTACCGCGCCCGGCAAGCCAAGTTGAAGTCCCGGAAGCGCTTGTCGCGCGGCGGAGCAGACATCGAGAAGCGCCTGAAGGAGCTCCGGAATCAATCAGGAAGCTCTCCGGTCCTTGGCAGAGGAGCGGGAGAAAATTGTTGAGGCGCGCAAAGCCTTCATCCTCGAGAAGGCAGAGGTTGAAGAGCAGCAGAGGCTCGCTGCCGAGAAGCTATCAGCGCAGGAAGGCGAGCTGGCGTAGCGGAAGATTAATCTCGACAGTCATGAGGAGGAGCTTGCCGCGCGCGAGGGGATACTTGGCGGGGCTCTTTAGGAAGCAAAGGATGCTGCCGCAGCTGCCGAGGCTGCCAAGAAAGAGTTGGAGACAAAGGTGACGCAGCTGGAGGCCAATCTCCAGAAGAGCGGCGAGGAGATTGCTGCACTCAAGCACGAGCGCGAGAAGGACGCCTACACTCTTGGCGAGCTGCAGGGCCGTCTCGCCGAGAGGAGCAAGGAGCTCAGCGCCGCCAAGGACTCCAAAGCAGATCTTGAGTGAAGTGACCACCCCGATGCGTATTTGGGCGGTGCCAAGGAGGCGGGAGGTGGGCCTGTTGGAGAAGATCAAGGCCGACGAGGCGCTGCTGGCGAGTGCTTCTACCGCCCAGAGCACCTTCAGGGAGAATGTGGAGCACTGGACTGAAGGTCTTGTGAATATCGCCGCCGCCATCGACACGGAGCTGACGGAGCTGGGGATGGTGGATCTTGGGTACTCTTCCGACGAGTACCTCCAACCCAGCGCCAAGCTCAGCTTGTTCTTCAAGGGCGTGGTGACGGCTCTCCAGCGACTCCGGGAAGAGATCCCAAAGCAGCTGGCCGAGGAATCGCACCAGATCTGTGCGGGAGCTCACGTAAGGTGTTGATGAAGGTGGCCTTCCGCAATCCAGGCCTCAACCTCACCGGCGTCCTCGGATCCCTGCCGCGGATGCTGATGTGGGCGCTCAAAGCCCTTGTCGCACCCATTGTGGACAAGGTGGGCAAGATCAAGCGGGTTGATGGCGACCCGCGTGAGATTAGGCCGCCAGTTTTATCTTTCCTTGTCGCTGCTGATCACGTTTAGGAGAACAACTTATTAGATCTGCGACAAGCTATTTTGTAATATAACTCTATCTTGGGCAATGATTGTAATGTTATTTCCTTTACTTGATTCCTTCCTTTGTATGTTTGTGCCCTACGCTTTTAGGGAACTTGTCGGCGCTGGCACCTTTGCATGGAAAGTGCCGGGCGTCGAACGCTTCTTTGGCGGTGCCGCTTCCGACAAGCAACCTTGTCGCAACTAGTTGAAGCTCACTTAAGTTGTTGGGCGGACTCGAAACAAATTAAGGGCGCGACCAGCTACGATTCGGTTCCTCCGCGCACAGGTTTTCCATACAAAGTACTATCGTTCGAGGAAGATAACTTAAAAATTTAAAAGCTGATTGCTCAAACTTTGGCAACTTAGCTTTTACGTCGCTTGCTTCGGTAAGGCGAAACTTCCTCGGCGACGCTTGGTGGCCCACACCATTATCTTCTCCTCCCCGGCTAACTTGTGGGCGAAGGAACCTTCCTTTCTTTGAGAAAGAGAAAGAAGAGAAAATAAAGTTACGGAGCCTTCGGCTCGTTATTGCTTACGGTGTGGATGCTGCACAAAATGTTAGATAACACATGCAAAATGATGATGAAAGCATGTAGTTGACAAGTTGTGCGCAACACATGAGCTTTACATATGCATCGGGTCTGCGCCGGTTTTGTACAAAGGATTACATGCAACATCGGCAAGACTTGTACAAAAGGTGGTTGCGGAACAGGTTCCAACAACCCGCGCCTCTGAGTAAAACTTACGAAGATGTTCAATGTTCCAGGAGTTGCTCACCGAATGCCATCTTCGGTCTCAAAGCATGGACAGCGCCAGGCCTAGTGACTCATTTCACCCGATAAGGGCCTTCCCACTTGGCGTCAACTTGTTGGAATTCTTGGCGGACTGAACAGCGAAGAACAAGGTCGCCTTCCTCGAGGCTTCCGGCACTAACTCTGCGGCTATGGTAGCGGCATAAAGCTTCTGGTAACGAGCAGCTCGTGACAATGACTGAAGACGGTCCTCCTCAAGGAGCAGCGCGTCATCTTGTCGCAGCTGCTCTTGCTCAAGCTCATCATAAGCGAGTACTCGAGGTGACCCGTACACGAGTTCCGTGGGGAGAACTGCCTCTGCTCCATAGACTAGAGCGAAAGGTGTCTGGCCAGTGGCTCGATTTGGCGTCGTTCTGATCGACCAAAGAACCACCGGCAACTCCTCAATCCAGTTCCTTCCGCACTTGTGCAGCCCGTCGAAAGTTCTAGTCTTGAGCCCGCGCAGCACTTCAGCATTTTCCCTCTCTGCTTGACCGTTGCTTCTCGGATGAGCAACAGAAGCAAAGCAGACCTTGGCGCCAAGATCTTGGACGTACTGCATGAAGGTGCGGCTCGTGAACTGTGTGCCGTTGTCGGTGATGATCCTGTTAGGAATTCCAAAACGGCAAACAATCGACCTGAAGAACTTGATTGCTTGTTTGTCTTGTCACCTTCCTCCTCGCTTCCACTTCCGGCCACTTTGTGAACTTGTCGATTGCGACGTACAAGTACTCAAAGCCCCCGACAGCTCGGGGAAAGGGGCCGAGAATGTCGAGCCCCTAGACCGAAAATGGCCAGGATAAAGGGATTGTCTGGAGATCTTGAGCTGCCTGGTGTATGTCGGGGAAGCTGATCGTGACCCACGAACACCTATGGGACTGGCGGACCGAGTCCCTTTTAGTTCGGTGGGGGGGGGGCGGAGATTGCACGAAGAGCAGATCAAGGCGATGCACACGAGCAGTTTACTCGACATCTTTGGCGCGCCAGGTAGGGGGCGTTGAGATTGTGTGGACCTGATCCGGCGTTCACACGAGCATCATCATCATCTTCATCGACATGCCACCGAAGAAGAAGGCTTCGGCGGCAGCGGAGCCGTCCACGTCGATCCCGCCACCACCGGAGCAAACGGATGGCGGGGAAGACGCTGGCGGAAGAACGGGCGTCGATGAGGGCGCTCATGATGCTGCCAAGTCCAAGGACAAGGCCGCGCAGACTTTGGCATCCGTGCATGTACCGCGCCCATCTCAGGAGGCGCGGGACCGACAGCGTCATGGTATTCATAGTACCATACGCTCGTTGGATCAAGGCCGAGCTGGAGGATCGCGAAGCCCTCAAGACCAGCGTGCACGCTTGACATGTCAAGACGAGCGTGGTACGGTCGCCTGGACGGGATGCTGCTCCTTCTAACTTAGTTAGAAGTCCGAGCATATCCCGCTCCTCGCACCGTACGCCATTTCCACCCACCACTCCAGCGGAAGCCTTGGCGACAGCTCAGCTGCTTCTAGACTACCCTCCAACAACCGACAAGGTCGATGAATGGAGGGCCACCATCCAGAGTCTCATCGGCTTTGCCAACGGCGATACTCCACGGCAACCAACTGCATCCTTGCCGCGGCGAGCGACAAAAGGCACGAGCGGTGGCGGCGAAACCTATGGGGTGCAACCACCATGCACTCTCCATCCGAAGGCCAAGATCACCAACTCGGTGGATCCACCTCGGCAGCGACTCCACGCGTCGCCGGATCCACGAGCTCGCCGTGATCAGTGCCAAGTTCTTCAAACGGCAACAAGAAGAGCGCTTCGAACTCGCGCCGGCGTCGAGAGAAAGCAGCGTCAATCCGACCAGCGGCGCGGGCCCTCTGTCGGCGTCGCGAGCGCCCGGGGAACCAGGTGACTTGCCGTACGCGGTAGGTTGCCCTGCGTTCACTCGTGAACTGCGGCAGGTCCAGTGGCCCGACAAGAAAAATTTCAAGCCGGACGTGCCAGAGAAGTATGATGGCAGGACGCATCCGTCGGAGTTCCTCAGCATCTACACCATCGCGGTGCAGGCTGCAGGGGGACGAGACGACAAGATCCTCGCCAACTACTTCTCGCTGGTACTCAAGCCCAATGTCAGATCTTGGCTCATGCACTTGCCGGACAGCTCCATATCTTCTTGGGCAGATCTATGCCATCAGTTTGTCGGCGCCTTCACCGTGACCACAAGCCTCATGGCCAAGAAGGCGACCTTCACCTGCTCGCCGGAAGGAAGGAGAGTCCTGCGCAAGTTCATCCAGAGATTCAACCGTGTGCACTACAACATCGAGATGTCCACCCCGCCGCGGTGATCAGCGCGTTTCATCGAGCGTGCGGAACCGCAGGATGAGGAGGAGATGGCGATGTGCAAAGTCAAGGATGTCGATGAGCTGTATGCCTTGGCCGACAAGTGTGCTGCGTCTTTGAGGAAGGAAGAAGACTCCGGAGAGAATGCGAAGCAGGATCGATAGTGAGGAGACCGCCCCGGCGAAGAAGAGCGTGACGGAACAACAGAAAGAAGAAGGAAAAGAGGTACTAGTTGTCGAGCATTCCAGCAAGCGGCGGTGCCGCCAAGAAAGCCAAAGTTGGTGCCTCCGGCAAGGAGTTGTTGGCGCCGACCGCAAGCCTGTGGCGGCGGCGACAAGCAGGATAGCTCCAACAAGCAATCTTGCAAGATTCACCGCACCAAGGGCCACGACCTCGAGCTGCAAGAAGGTCGAGCAGCTTGTTGAACAGCGAAGAAGGCTGAGTACGAGCGGGCGCGACAAGGAGAAGGCCCAAGAAGGTCTTTGGGGAGCTAGCAAGAAGCGACCCGGCGGGGGAGGGCCTTGCAACAAGGCCAAGCAGCGGCAAGGAGACAGACCTCCAGCGGCCGTGACAAGGATGAAGACAGCGATGACGATGAAGATATGGAAGGCGATGAGGGCGATGAGCAGGAGTTTTAGAAAGCCACGGAGGTCCTCTGCGTTGACGGCGGTGCTTCTCTACATACCTCACACCGCCAACTCAAGCAATGGATGCGGGAGGTTAATGCAGCAGAACCATCCATAGAGTCACGCAAGCCTTTGAAATGGTCTAGCACGCCTATCATCTTTGATATTGAGGACCACCCTGATCGCATAACCGCGGTCGGGTGCTTGCCGATGTTGGTCTCACCAACTATCCGCAACCTCAAGGTCACCAACATGCTAGTTGACGGCGGGGCCGGCTTAAACCTGATCTCATCCGCGGTGCTCCGAAGCTTGGATCCACGACAGTGAGCTCGAAGAGGCGGCACATTCCAAGGAATCAACCCAGGAAGGAGCAAGCCGAAAGGGAAGATCACGTTGCCGGTAACATTTGGCAGCGAGCTAAACTTCAGGACTGAGAGGGTCACGTTGGACGTCGCTGATTTTCCATTACCTTATAATGGGATACTCGGCCGTCCAGCACTCGCCAAGTTCATGGCAGCCTCTCATTACGCATACAACTTGCTCAAGATGCCAGGCCCGATAAGTGTCATTTCTGTCCATGGCGACAAGAAGGATGCTCTTATCTGCGCCGACAAGATCTACCGGGAGGCAGCAGCTGCAACAGATAGCAAATCACTTGCCGCTGAAGCTCCCGGGGGGAAGAAGAAGGCCAAGTCCGGCAAGAACTCTGATGCACACTCCGGCAAGCGCACCTCTTCGGAGTGCTGCGCTACCATCGAGGACGCACCATCGAGCTCCACCGGCAAGTGCAAGAAGATGATGGCAGCTCCACTGAAGACCAAGAAGGTGCCCGCCAAGGAGGACGGCACTGGTGGTACCATCACCATCAGTGCCACTCTCGACCCTAAATAGGAAGGCGCGCTCGTTGCTTTCCTGCGGGCGAACGTCGACGTGTTTGCATGGCAACCGTCTGACATCCCCGGTGTTCCCAGGAAAGTAATTGAGCACCACCTAGCTGTCTGTCCTCATCGCGGCCCGTCAAGCGAGAAAGTCGAGGAAGCGAGCGGTGGGCGCCAAGAATTCATTGCGAAGAGATCAAGAAGTTGGAAGCAGCGGGCCTTGTCGAGGAGTGCTCCATCCTCGTGGTTGGCCAATCCTGTAGTTGTTTGCAAGGCAAATGGGAAATGGAGACTTTGTATCGACTTCACAGATGTTAATAAAGCTTGTCCAAAAGACCCATTTCCCTTGCCACGCATCGACCAGATTGTTGACTCCACGGCTGGATGTGATTTCCTTTCATTTCTTGATGCATATTCAGGATATCATCAGATCTTCATGGCGGAAGAGGATGAAGAGAAAACCGCATTCATCACCCCATGTGGCACTTACTGTTTTGTACGGATGCCTTTTGGGCTAAAGAATGCTGGTTCAACATTTGCAAGAGTAGTCCATGGCGCTTTTGAGCATAAATGCACAAAAATGTAGAAGCTTACATGGATGACATAGTGGTCAAGAGCAAGGACAAAGCAACTCTGGTCCAAAATTTAGATGAGACCTTTGCAAATCTGCGTAAGATCAACCTCAAGCTCAACCCCGAGAAGTGCGTGTTTGGAGTCCCTTCCGGCAAGCTTCTCGGGTTCTTCGTGTCTCAGCGGAGAATTGAAGCCAATCCCGACAAGATCAAGGCCATTGAGCAGATTGAAGCACCAAAGCGCGTCAAGGATGTACGAAGACTTGCCGGTTGCGTGGCTGCTCTCAGCAGGTTTATCTCTAGGTCTCGCTGGCGCGCCTGCCATTCTTCAAGATTTTGAAAAGGCAGGTCAATGAAGTGGACTCGAAGCGGAGGCTGCGCTGCAGGACTTAAAGAGGTACCTGTCCTCTACTCCAATACTTGTCGCACCTAGGCCACAAGAGAAGTTGCTGCTATATATAGCGGCAACCAATCAAGTGGTTAGTGCTGCGTTAGTAGTGGAAAGAGAGGCAGATGATGAGCCGGCAACCAAGGCAGATACATCCAGCGACAAGCAGGGGGTTTCACCGACAAGCTCTGGTCCCGACAAGGACGGATCTGCGCGGGATTGCGAGAAGATGCAGAAAAGGATGGTGCAGCGCCCAGTTTACTTTGTCAGTTCCCTTCTGCAGGGGGCTAGTTCAAGGTACTCTGGTGTGCAGAAATTGCTTTTCGGCCTCCTCATGGCCTCGAGAAAGCTGCGCCATTACTTCCAAACACATGAGATTACAGTTGTCACTCGCTTTCCGCTGAAGAGAATATTGCAAAATCCAGAAGCAACAGGCAGGATTGTCGAATGGGCACTGGAACTGTCAAGCTTTGGCCTCAAGTTTGAAAGCACTTCAACTATCCAAAGCGAGCATTGGCAGAGTTTATAGCAGAATGGGCGTAGCGCAAGATGAAGAAATTCGGAGCAGTATCCCCGTCAAGGAAGCAAGAAAAGAGTGGTTGATGTACTTTGATGGTGCCTTCTCGCTGCAAGGCGCCGGTGCGAGCGTGCTGCTCGTGGCACCCACCGGAGAGCACCTCAAGTACATAGTCCAAATGCACTTTCCCAAGGAACAAGCGACAAACAATACTGCAGAGTATGAAGGCTTACTTGCCGGTCTCAGGATAGCAGTGGACCTTGGGATCAGGAAGCTCATTGTCAGGGGTGACTCGCAGCTTGTCGTCCGCCAAGTGAACAAAGATTATCAGAGTCCGTTGATGGAAGCCTACGTCGATGAAGTGAGAAAGCTAGAAGAACACTTTGAAGGCCTACAAATGGAACATGTTCCAAGAGCTCAGAATGATATTGCTGATGGCCTGTCAAAGTGCGCCGCACTCAAGTTACCTGTGGAACCAGGAATTTTTGTGCTCAAGCTGACTCAACCAACTGTAACACCATCAACTGGACAGAACAAGAAGAGGAAGTTGATCTCTGGTGACTATTTTCCGGCAGAGCTTCCCGAAGCCACCGCTGCGAAGGTCCCCAAGATCAACACCAAGAGCGCTGAGGAGCAGCCTGCTCCGACAAGCCCCAGGGTTTGTTTCGTTGAAGCAGACGCTCCCGACAAGTTTTGCTCCGGCAAGCTTGCCGGGGAACATCAAGCTCCGGCCGAGCTGCAGGTTCTTGCCGTCGAAGCGGATGTTCCCGCAGCAGCAGATGTGTCTTTAGTCCTTGTTATCGAGCCACAAGCTCCAGCATGGGCACAGAAGATTGTCCATTTCCTTGAGACGGAGAACTTCCGAAGAGCAAGAAGAAGCGGGAGAGTAGTAGCGGCAGTCAAGTATGTACCAGTTTGTCGACGGCTGCTGTATGCGAAGAAGACTCAACGGTGTGAAATTGAAGTGTGTTCACGGGAAGATGGACGAGAGTTCTTGGCGAGAGATATACGGAGGCATATGTGGTCACCACATTGGCGCAAAACACTTACCGGCAAAGCTTTCCGGCAAGGTTTCTTCCGCGACAGCCTCCGAGGATGCAACTGCACAAGTAACCAAGTGTGAAGCGTGCGATTCCATTCAAGCAGATACACCAACCAGCTCAAGCTCTCGGGCGATCCCTTTATCCTGGCCATTTTTGGTGCAGGGGCTCGACATTCTCGGCCCCTTTCCCGAGCTGTCGGGGCTTTGAGTACTTATGCGTTGCAATCGACAAGTTCACAAAGTGGCGGAAGTGGAAGCGATGAGGAAGGTGATAGCCGATCGTGATCAAATTCTTGGTCAATTGTTTGCCGTTTGGGATTCCTAACAGGATCATCACCGACAACGGCACACAATTCACGAATCACACCTTCATCAATCGTCCAAGATCTTGGCGCCAAGGTCTGCTTAACTTGTTGCTCATCCGAGAAGCAGCGGTCAGCGGAGAGGGCAAATCTTGAAGTGCTGCGAGGGCTCAAGACCAGAACTTTCGACGGGCTGCTGCAGTGCGGAAGAAAGCTGGATTGAGGAGCTGCGGTGGTTCTTTGGTCGATCAGGATGCCAAATCGAGCCAGCGGCGGACACCTTCGCTCTAGTCTATGGAGCGAGGCAGTTCTCCCCACGGAACTCGTATCACGGGTCACCTCAGTACTAAACTTATGATGAGCTTGAGCAAGAGCAGCTGCGACAAGATGGCCACTTCTCCTTGAGGAGGACCGTCTTGAGCTCTTTGTCTGAGCTGCTCGTTACCAACAAGCTTTGCGTCGCTACCATAACCGCATAAAGTTAATGCGAGAAGCTTGAGGAAGGCGACCTTGTTCTTGGTAGCGTTCAGTCCGCCAAGAATTCCAACAAGTTGGCCTTGAAGTGGGAAGGCCCTTATCGGGTGAAACGAGTCACTAGGCCTGGCGCAGTCCGCCTTGAGACCGAAGATGGCATTCCGGTGAGCAACTCCTGGAACATAGATCATCTTCGTAAGTTTTACCCATAGGGCGCGGTTGCCCGAACCCATTCCGGCAACCACCTTTTGTACAAGTCTTGCCGATGTTGCATGTAATCCTTTGTACAAAGCCCGACGCAGACTCCGTGCATAAGTAAAGCTCATGTGTTGCGCGCAACTTGTCAATTTCATGCTTTCATAATCAATTTGCATGTGTTATCTGACATTTTGTGCAGCATCCACACCCGGTAAGCAGTAACGAGCCACAAGGCTCCATAACTTTATTTTCTCTTCTTTCTTCTCAAAGAAAGGAAGGTTCCCTCGCGCACAAGTTAACCAGGGGAAGGGAAGATAATGCTATGGGTGCATGGCGTCGCTCGAGGAAGTTTAAGCCTTACGGGAAGCAAGCGACGAGAAAAGCTAAGTTGCCAAAGTTTGAGCAATCAGTTTTAAATTTTTAAGTTATGTTCCTCGAATGATAGTACTTTGTATGGAAAACCCATGCGCGGAGGAACCAACTCGTAGCTAGTTTTAGCCCTTACTTTGTTTGAGTCCGCTCAACAACTTAAGTGAGCTGCAGCTAGTTGCGACAAGGTTGCTCGTCGAATGCGGCATCGCCAGCAGGCTGCTGATGTTCCTTTTCGGCGCTTTCATGACAAAAGGTGCCAGCGCCGACAAGTTCCCTAAAAGCGTGGGCACAAACATACAAAGGAAGGAATCAAGTAAAAAATAACATTGCAATCGTTGCCTAAGATAGAGTATATTACAAAGTAACTTGTCACAGATCTAATAAATTGTTCTCCTAAACATGATCGGCAGCGACAAGGGAAAGATAAATTTGGCGACCTAGTCTCTGCGATGCGCCATCAACCAACTTGATCTTGCCCACCTTGTCCACAATGGGTGCGACAAGGGCTTTGGCGCCTCCACATCGGCATCTGGCGGCAAGGATCGAGGGCGCCGTTGAGGTTGAGGCCTGGATTGCGGAAGGCCACCTTCATCAACACCTTACGGAGGCTCCTCGCAGATCTGGCGCGATTCCTCGCCAGCTGCTTGGGATCTCTTCCGGAGCCACTAGAAACCGTCCTGCGCCCTTGAGAACAAGCTGAGCTTGGCGCTGGGTTGGGCGCTTCGTCGGAAAAGTACCAAGATCCACCATCCCAGCTCTATCAGCTCCTTGTCGATGGCGGCGGCAGTATCCACAGGACCCTCCGTCCAGTGCATCACGTTCTCTCTGAAGGTGTTCTGGGCGTTTGTGGCACTTGTCAGCAGCTCCTCGTTGGCCTTGATCTTCTCCAATAGGCCCACCTCCCGCTCCTTGGCGCCATCCAGAGTCTCCATCAGGGTGGTCAGCTTCAGCTCAAGGTCTGCCTTGGAGTCCTTGGCAGCGTCGAGCTCTTTGATCCTTTCAGCGAGGCGGCCTGCAACTTCGCCAAAGTGTAGGCGTCCTTCTCGCTTCGTGCTTCAGCGGCAAGCTCGCCGCTCTTACGGAGGTTGGCCTCCAGCTCGTCACCTGCCGTTTGAGCTCTTTCTTGGCGGCCTCGGCAGCTGCGGCGGCGTCGCCCGCTTCCTTGAGAGCTCCGCCAAGTGATTGCTTTGCAGCGCAAGCTCTTCCTCATAGCTGTCAAGGTTGATCTTCCGTTGCGCCAGCTTCGCCTTCTTCGCAGATAGCTTCTCACGGCAAGCCGTTGCTGCTCCTCGACCTCAGCCTTCTCAAAGATGAAGGCTGTGCGCTCTTCGGCGAGTCGCCCGCTCTTACGCCACGTCCGGAGAGCTTCTTGGTTGGCGCACGGAGCTCTTCTGCGGCGCTTCTCCATGTCTGCTCCGCCCTCGCGACAAGTGCTTCCGGGACTCCGGCTTGGCTTGCCGGGCGCGGTAGAGCGACAGCAACTTCTTCGGCAGCTTCTCCTCCTCGGACTTCGCCGCTGCTGCTGCTTGGCGCATCAACCAGCGACAGCCCAGCGAGGCGAGCAGCTCTTCGTCAAAGGTCTCCCCTTATTGGCGCCACAGGCTCGGCGCCCGGGGAGCTTGATGAAAACGCCGTCGCCGGCCTTGAGATAGGCACGGGCTGGGGCTCTTGAACTGGCGCTGCATCGATGGCGGAGGGATCGGCGGTCGGTGTAGTGTCTGGCGCTCCTGCGGCCTCGAGGTCGTCGGTCGATCGCGGACCCTCGCCCGACCTTTGCGGCGGCAGCCTTGGCGGCCTCTTCGCCGGCGGACCCATCGGCGCCAGCCTCTTCCTCCATGGCGGCGGCGTCGTCGAGATATTGCAGCGTCCTCCTCGCCCGGCAACCTCGGTCTCCATCGGCTCTGCGGCGGATGGATCGGCGATCGAGAAAAAAGAAAAACAGATCAAGCAAATGTTGAAAAGAAGAACAGAAAAAAGAACCCAAGGGAAATTGTCACGCAAGAAGGTTACCTGCGATGGGATCTGTGGCGCGGTCTCAACCACGGAGGATCGCGGCGCTACCCCTTGTCGGAGAGCTTCCCTTGTCGAGAAGCATCCCTTGCGGAGGCGGCTCCTTTGCGGAGAATTCTCCCTTGGCGGCGTAGTCAAAGCAGATGGAATTTGGGGGCGGCTTCGGGCACTCGATGAGGCTGCTCTGCTCCTACACAAATCAACAAGTCAGATATCAGCAAAGAAGGAGCACCCATGCACACCTAACCATAAGAAATAAACCAAATACTTACGTTGGGGGCTGTGCTGGGGGCTCCTCTAAGGAAGGGTTGTCGGGTCCGGCAAGGGAGTCTCAGGCGCACCTCCTGTTGCCACGGGGGGATCGTCTTCGATGACAACCACCGGGGTCTTGGCTCTCTTCGACGCTCTCTGGACCAGCGTCCTGAAAAGGAAAGAGTTCAGAATGAAGCAAGTCAGATACAAGACGAAGCAACCAAATTGAAGAAATACAAACACAGCATAGAAGCTTACTCTTCCTCTTCTTCCTCGTCAGAGCTGAGCGCGGAGAGATCAAATTCCGGCTCGCCTCCGGTGCGAAGAGGTGGAGGAGTATGTTCCCTTGACCGCTTGGCGGGGTGGCGGTGGCACGAGAAGACCCGCCTCGGTTATTCTGCGGTGTGGGGTGCTCCAGCGCAGCAATGCTTACTGCGGTGGAAGCGCGTCGCCTGCAGCGCTGCGGCTGTTAGCCCGTCTGCCGCCCGTCACTTCCCGGCCTTGCGGAGCGCCTTCTTGGTGGCGCTGCGGGCTCCGCTCGCGGCAAGCTACTCGAAGGTGTGGAGGAGGCGCCCTCGGCGGACTCGCTCGGCTCAACCTCGGGCTCGGCCTGCTCCTCCTCGCTGGCAAGCTCCTCTCGATCGGCAAGGTTTGCTGCCTCGGCTGCCTCTGCCTCCTCCATGGTGAACCCAAATTCGCCCGTATCACCATTGCTGCCGCCTCCTCCGACCTGGTGGCGTCGCTGCATCTCGGCGTCGGTGGTGTCGCGGGTGAGCCACTTACGCTCATGGGTGCGGATCGGCACTTCTACCAAGCTATCGAAGAACTGCGCGCGGCGTCGTCCGCAGGCTCTTGCGAGTTGGAGCGATCCCATGCGAATCGCACAAAGGGCATCATGGCGCGGATGCGGTCGGCGAAAATTGTTGCACAATGGGGCGACCCCCTCGGCAACATAAACCACTCGGGGTGATCGGTGTCATGCTTGAACAACTCGAAGCATTGCATCCAACTCCAAGGCGGTGAAATTCCAGTTGAGGCCAGGCGCAACCTCATGATATCCTTGGGTTTTGGAACTCCCAAGTAGGTCTCCTCCTCTCCTGCAAGGGAAGCGATCTGTGCGAAGGAAATCGGCGCCAAGCTAGCGCTCACGGTGAGTCCGGCAAGCCTGAGGCGCAAGATCCGGGTCACAGCTATCTTCAACCTAGCATCCTCCGGCGCCAAGTTGCTCCAATCGTTGCCGCGCACTATGGGAGTTTGGCGCTGGGCAATGAAGGGCTGCGGATTCTCCTCTACGATCCAACACCAATCGGCTCTCCACTCCTCCCACTTGCTGCGGAGCTCTCCTTCCAGATAGGATACTTTCTTGCCGATCCTGGAGATCCAAGCAATCCCTCCGGCAAGTGGCTCTCCTCTCTCGACGCGGGGCATGAAGAAGTGGTGAAAAAGGGCTACGTTTGGGTGGACCCTGACAAAGTTTTCGCAGAGGTGTGCGAAAACCGCCATGGTCAGGACAGCGTTGGGGGTGAAATCAAGGAGGCGAAACCCGTAGGTGTTCATGATATCGCAGAAGAACTTCGAGAGAAGGCGGGCGAGCCCGCAATAGAAAATCTTGTGAAGAAGGGTACCCACTCGAGGCTGACTACGATCTTGGCGGAGAGTACCTTCGTCGCGGATCGCATCGCGTCTCCGTCGACCCGAAGAGGTAGTAGCCCTCCCTCGGCTCCTTTTGCATCGAGCTGGGGGGAAGGCCGCTCCTTGCGCGCGCCGTGAGCCGCTGCGCCTCGGCCGACTTCCGCCCTTCCCTTGTCGACTTTGAGCCATGGCGGGCGGTGGAAAAAGACCGGCGGCGTTGATGGCGCTGAAGTAGCGATGAAGCGGGCGTTGCTCTCTTCGGACGAGAGAAGAAGTGCGGCGGTGGTTTCGAGATGGGACAGCAAATGGCGAGGTGGGCGACCTGCCTCTGTTTCCCCTGTTTATAAGGAGGGAGAGGGGGCGGACGTTCCGCTTTTCCAATTAAAGAAACCCCCATGATCTCCCCCACGATGCCACGTTCGGTGCGTGCTGTTCGTTTGGGGTGTGGTGGGTCCGGAGCCAGTTACGGCGTGATCTAGGCCGCGCGTGTGCCCGTGCACTGTTTTGGGCCTGGCCCAACAGCGCTCAGCATCGCGTGTGGCCCAGGCCCGGGGGCTCCGCGCCAAAGATGTCGGGGAAGCTGATCGTGACCCACGAACACCTATGGGACTGGCGGACCGAGTCCCTTTTGGTTCGGTGGGGGGGGCGGATATTGCACGAAGAGCAGATCGAGGCGATGCACACGAGCAGTTTACCCAGCTTCGGAGCTCTCCGGGGAGATAATACTCCTACTGCTGCTTGTCTGATTATCTTGTGTTCTTGCTAGGGAGCAATGAGGGCTACAAAACCTAGCTTGAGTGTTTGTAGTCTCGAATGAGTCGAATCAGCTGAACCCCCCTTCTACGTTGCGCATGGGCCTCCTTTTATAGGCTCAAGGGGTCACCAACAGGTGGCAACGTAGACGAGGGCAAAAATGGGAAAATGAGCTGCGGTTGGTACAGCTACTTTGTATAGTGTATTCTACCTAACTCTGACGGCAAGGGACAAAAGTAATAAATGCCCGTCCATGTCGCCTAAACAGTGCAGAAAGGGACCGTCAGAGGCGCCACCGCTTGCCACGATGGCACTCTGTCGGTGCCGCTTATCGCTGCTCTCCGCTGGGTGCACTGACCTCTTGACACGCTTGGCTACTGGGATGGTCCCATGGCGACACGTTGGTGGATGAGTGGGGCGGAGATGAAGAGAGGTTACTGCCGCGGCAAGCACCTTGCCATGGCTGAATCCTTGTCGCACCGGAAGCTTGTCGCTCACCAAGCCTTCCGGCAAGCTCCTCTTGCCGGGTCTTGTCTTCTGCGTGCTTTGAGTGGCCTTCCCGGCAAGCTCCTCTTGCCGGGGCCTTGTCTTCTTGGCTTAAATACTTTGTTCTTGGATGGCTCCAAACGAACCACGGAGTACCTTGGCGGTCACTAGGCAGCCCCATTGCATGGAGTCTTTATGGCGCACATGCGAGTTCGGGATACTAGGGTACCCATACTCTAGTACACCGGCAGTTGTATCTGCTTGGAATGGGCCGCACGCTTCACACTTGGTTACTTGTGCAGTTGCATCACGGAGGGCTGTCGGCGAAGAAACCTTGCGGAAAGCTTTGCGGCAAGTGCTCTTGCGCCAATGTGGTGACCACATATGCCTCCGTGTATCTCTGCCAACAGCTTATGTCCATCTTCCCGGTGAATACACTTCAATTTCACACCGTTGAGTCTCCTTCTGTACAGCGTGCTGTCGACAAACTGGTACATACTTGACTGCTGGGCTACTCTTTTCGCTTCTTCTTGCTCTTCGGGAAGTTCTCCTGTCTGAAGGAAATGGACAATCTGTTGTGCCCATGCTGGAGCTTGTGGCTCGACAACAAGGACTAAAGGCACATATGCTGCTGCGGGAACATCCACTTCTACGACAAGAACTTGCGTCTTGGCCGGAGCTTGATGTTCCCCGGCAAGCTTGCGAACAAAACTTGTCGGGGGCGTCGCTTCAGCGAAACAAACCCTAGGGCTTGTCAGACATCTGCTCCTCGGCACTCTTGGTGTTGATCTTGGAGACCTTTTGGTGGCGGCTTGGGAAGCTCTCGCTGGGAAAATAGTCACCGAAATCAACTTCCTCTTCTTGTTCTATCCGGTTGATGGCGTTACAGTTGGTTGAGTCAGCTTGAGCACAAAAATCCTTGGTTCCACAGGTAACTTGAGTGCGGTGCACTTTGACAGACCATCAGCAATATCATTCTGAGTTCTTGGAACATGTTCCATCTGCAGGCCGTCAAAGTGCTCTTTTAGCTTTCTCACTTCATCAACGTAGGCTTCCATCAACGGACTCTGATAATCTTTGTTCACTTGGCGGACGACAAGCTGCGAGTCGCCCCTGACAATGAGCTTCTTGATCCCAAGGTCTACTGCGATCCTGAGACCGGCAAGCATACCTTCATACTCTGCTGTATTGTTTGTTGCTTGCTCCTTGGGAAAGTGCATTTGGACTATGTACTTGAGGTGTTCTCCAGTGGGTGCGACAAGCAGCAAGCCGGCACCGGCGCCTTGCAGCGAGAAGGCACCATCAAAGTACATCAGCCATTCTTTGCTTGCTTCCTTGACGGGGATGCTCATCTCTGGAATTTCTTCATCCTGCGTTGGTGTCCATTCTGCTATAAACTCTGCCAATGCTCTGCTTTGGATAGTCGAAGTGCTATCAAACTTGAGGCCAAAGCTTGACAGTTCCAGTGCCCACTCGACAATCCTGCCTGTTGCTTCCGGATTTTGCAATATCCTCTTGAGAAGCGGTGGCGATTGTGATTTCATGTGCTTGGAAGTAATGGCGCAGCTTTCGAGGCCATGAGGAGGCGAAAAGCAATTTCTGCACACAGTACCTTGACCTAGCCCCTGCGAAGGGCCGACAAAGTAAACTGGGCGCTGCACCATCTTTTACATATCTTCTCGCGAGCTGCGCAGATCCATCCTTATCGGGACGAGCTTGCGGTGAAGCCCCGCTTGTCGCTGGATGCATCGCCTTGGTTGCGGCTCATCATCGCCTCCCGTTCCGCTACTAACGCAGCACTAACCACTTGATTGGTTGCCGCTATATATAGCAGCAACCTCTCTTGGCCTAGGTGCGACAAGTATTTGAGTGGAGGACAGGTACCTCTTTAAGTCTGCGGTGCAGCCTCCGCCGGAGTCCATTTCATTGGACCTGCCTTTTTCAAAATCTTGAAAAATGGCAGGGCGCGTTCAGGAGACCTAGAGATAAACCTGCTGAGAGCAGCCATGCAACCGGCAAGTCTTCGTACATCCTTGACGCGCCTTGGTGCTTCAATCTGCTCAATGGCCTTGATCTTGTCGGGATTGGCTTCAATTCCCCGCTGAGACACGAAGAAACCGAGCAGCTTGCCGGAAGGGACTCCAAACACGCACTTCTCGTGGTTGAGCTTGAGGTTGATCTTGCGCAGATTTGCAAAGGTCTCATCTAAATCTTGAACCGAGTTGCCTGTCTTTGCTTTTGACCACTATGTCATCCATGTAGGCTTCTACATTTACGTGCATTTGCGGCTCAAAAGCGTCATGGACTACTCTTCCAAGCGTTGAACCAGCATTCTTTAGTCCAAAAGGCATCCGTACAAAACAGTATGTGCCACATGGGGTGATGAATGCGGTTTCTCCTCATCCTCTTCGCCATGAAGATCTGATGATATCTGAGTATGCATCAAGAAATGAAAGCAAATCACATCCAGCCGTGGAGTCAACAATCTGGTCGATGCGCGGAAAGGAAATGGGTCTTTGGGACAAGCTTTATTAACATCTGTGAAGTCGATACAAAGTCTCCATTTCCCATTTGCCTTCTTGATACAACTACAGGATTGGCCAACCACGTAGGATGGAGCACTCCTCGACAAGGCCTGCTGCTTCCAATTTCTTGATCTCTTCGCAATGAATTCTTGGCGCTCCTTTGCACGCTTCGACTTTACGCTTGGCGGGCGCGCATGAGGACAGACAGCTAGGTGGTGCTCAATTACTTTCACAGGAACACGGGGATGTCGAGGCGGTTGCCACGCAAACACGTCGGCGTTCGCCCGCGAGGAAAGCAACGAAGCGCCTTCCTATTTAGGGTCGAGAGTGGCGCGATGGTGAAGGTACCACCGGTGCCGTCCTCCTTGCGGGCACCTTCTTGGTCTTTGGTGGAGCTGCCATCGTCTTCTTACACTTGCGGTGGAGCTCGATGGTGCGTCCTCGGCGGTGGCGCAGCACTCGAAGAAGTGCGCTTGCGGAGTGGGCATCGAGTTCTTGCGGACTTTGTCTTGGCTTTCTTCTTCCCCGGAGCTTGGTGACAAGTGACTTGCTATCTGTCGCATGCTGCTGCCTCCCGGTAAATATTGTCGGCGCAGATAAGAGCATCCTTCTTGTCGCCATGGACAGAAATGACACTTATCGGGCCTGGCATCTTGAGCAAGTTGTATGCATAATGAGAGGCTGCCATGAACTTGGCGAGTGCTGGGCGGCCAAGTATCCCATTGTAAGGCAATGGAAAATCAACAACGTCGAGCGTGACCCTCTCGATCCTGAAGTTTAGCTCAACGCCAAATGTTACCGACAGCGTGATCTTCCCTTGACTTGCTCCTTCGGGTTGATTCCTTGGAATGTGCCAGTTTCTTGAGCTCGCTATCAGGGATCTGAAGCTTCTGGAGCACCGCGGAGGAGCTCAGGTTCAAGCCGGCCCCACCGTCAACTAGCATCTTAGTGACCTTGAGGTTGCGGATAGTTGGTGAAACCAACATCGGCAAGCACCCGACCGCAGTTATGCGATCAGGGTGATCCTCAATATCAAAGATGATAGGCGTCTTGGACCATTTCGAGAGGCTTGCGTGACTCTACGGATGGTTACGCTGCATTATCTTCCGCATCCATTGCTTGAGTTGGCGGTGTGAAGTATGCAGAGAAGCACCACCGTCAATGCAGAGGACCTCTGTGGCTTTCTGAAACTCCTGCTCATCGATCTCTTCGTCTTCCATATCTTCATCGTCGTCGTCGTCTTCATCCTTATCGCGGCGGAGGAGGTCTGTCTCCTTGCCGCTGCTTGGCCTTGCTGGCGTCCTCCCGGTCGGGTCGCTTCTTGCCAACTCCCCCAGCACCTTCCTGGGCCTTCTCCTTGTCGCGCCGCTCGTACTCAGCCTTCTGTTGTTCAACAAGCTGCTCGACCTTCTTGCAGCTCTGGAGGTCATGGCCCTTGGTGCGGTGGATCTTGCGATCTTGCTTGTTGGAGTTGTCACGCTTGTCGCCGGCCGCCCAGGTGGCGATCGATGCCAGCGGCAACCTCCTTGCCGGAGCCACCAACTTTGGCTTTCTTGGCGGTACCACCGTTGCCGGACTGCTCGACAACCAGCACCTCTTTACCCTTTTTCCTTCTGTTGTTCCGTCGCCGGCTCTTCTTAGCCGGAGCAGCCTCCTCACTATCAGATCCTGCTTCTGCATTCTCTCCTGGGAGTCTCCTCCCTTCCTCAGCACGCGCACATTTGTCGGCCAGGGCATACAGTTCACTGACGTCCTTGACTTTGCACATCGCCATTTCCTCCCTCATCCTGCGGTTCCGCACGTTCTGATGAAACGCGCTGATTACCGCGGCAGGGTGGACATCTGGGATGTTATAGTGCACACGGCTGAATCTCTGAATGAACTTGCGCAAAGACTCTCCTTCCTTCTGGGCGAGCAGATGAAGGTCGCTCTCTTGGCCATGAGGCTTGTGGCCGCCTGTGAAGGCACCGACAAACTGATGGCATAGATCTGCCCAAGTGGATATGGAGTTGTCCGGCAAGTGCATGAGCGAAGATCTGACATAAGGCTTGAGTACCAGCGGGAAGTAGTTGGCGAGGATCTTGTCGTCTCGTCCCCCTGCAGCTTGCACCCCGATGGTGTAGATGTTGAGGAACTCCGACGGATGTGTCCTGCCATCGTACTTCTCTGGCACATCTGGCTTGAAATTCTTCTTGCTGGGCCACTGGACTTGCCGCAGCTCACGAGTGAACGCAGGGCAACCTACCGCGTACGACAAGTCGCCTGGTTCCCCTGGCGCATGCATATCGACAGAGGGCCCAGCGCGCTGGTCGGATTGACGTCGCGCTTCTCTTCGGCACTCGATGCGAGTTCGAGCGTCTTCTTGTTGCCGTTCTTGAAGAACTTGGCGCTGATCACGGCGAGCTCGTGGATCCGATGACGCGGTAGAGTCGCTGTCGAGGTGGATCCGACGAGTTGGTGATCTTGGCCTTCTGGGTGGAGAGTGCATGGTGGTTGCACCCCCACAAGTTTCGTCGCCACCAGCTCGTGCCTTGTCGTCTTGCCGCGACAGCGATGTAGTTGGTTGCCGCGGAGTGTCGCCGTTGGCAAAGCCGATGAGACTCTGGATGGTGGCCCTCCATTCGTCGACTTTGTCGGCTGTTGGAGAGTAGTCTAGGAGCAGTTGAGCTCTCACCAAGGCTTCCGCTGGAGTGGCGGGTGGCAGTGGTGAACGGTGCGAGGAGCGGGATATGCTCGGACTTCTAACTATGTTAGAAGGAGCAGTATCCCGTCCAGGCGACCGTACCCCGCTCATGCCAGCATGCTGGCGTGCACGCTGGTCTTGAGGGCCTCGCGATCCTACAGCTCGGTCTTGATCCAACGAACGTATGGTATTGTGAATACCATGACACTGTCGGTCCCGCGGCTCCTGAGATGGGCGCGGTGCATGTACGGACGCCGAGGTCTGCGCGGCCTTGTCCTTGGACTTGGCAGCGTCATGAGCTCCCTCGTCGGCGCCCGTTCTTCCGCCGGTGTCTACCCCACCACCCATTTGCTCCGGTGGTGGCGGGATGGATGTGGACGGCTCCGTTGCCGCCGAAGCTTTCTTCTTCGGTGGCATGTTGATGAAGATGATGAAGATGTTGCTCGTGTGAATGCCGGATAAGGTTCACACAGCCTCGACGCCCCCCTACCTGGCGCGCCAAAGATGTCGGGGAAGCTGATCGTAACCCACGAACACCTATTGGACGGCGGACCGAGCCCCTTCGGTTCGGTGAGGGCGGAGGTCGCCGAAGAGCAGATCGGTGCGGCACCACGAGCAGTTTACGCAGCTTCGGAGCTCTCCGAGAGATAATACTCCTACTGCTGCTTGTCCGATTGTATTGTGTTCTTGCTAGAGAGCGATGAGAGCTACAAGACCTAGCGTGAGTGTCTCTGGTTTCGAATGAGCTGAACCCCTTCTACGTTGCGCATGGGCCTCCTTTTATATTCTCAAGGGGTCACCAACAGGTGGCAACATAGACAAGGGGAAAAAAGGGAAAAAAATGAGTTGCGGTTGGTACAGCTACTTGTACAGTGTATTCTACCTAACTCTGACGGCAAGGGACAAAAGCATTAAATGCCCGTCCATGTCGCCTAAACAAAGGCTTGAGGACCGTCGGGCGCCACCGCTTGCCACGATGGCAATCTTGTCGGCGCCGCTTACCGCTGCTCTCCGCTGGCCGACAGACCTCTTGACACGCTGCGCTGGAATGGTCCCATGGCGACACGTTGGTGGATGAGCTGGAGCGGAGGTAAAGAGTGGTTGCCTGCCGCGGCTGAATCCTTGTCGCGTCCGGAAGCTTGTCGCTCACCGAGCCTTCCCGGCAAGCTCCTCTTGTCGGGGTCTTGTCTTCTGCGTGCCTTGAGTGGTCTTCCCGGCAAGCTCCTCTTGCCGGGGCCTTGTCTCCTTGGCTTAAATACTTTGTTCTTGAATGGCTCCAGAGGAACCACGGAGGACCTTGGCAGTCACCAGGCAAGCCTTGCCGCGGGGTGCTGCAACTGCCCGTGCACGAGTTCGGGATACTAGGGTACCCCTACTCTAGTACACCGACAGAGGAGGTCACCATGGAGGCACAAGTAGGCCCGGTGGGATCTTAGCAGCGCAGGATTGGACCAATTTGAAGCAGAACGCGAGTGGCGATCGAGGAAGATGAAACTCGATTTGCACGATACAGAAGTGTCGAGCTCGAACGAGTGGCCATAGAGGGCGTAGACAAACACTGCTGAGCTCCTAGACTTAGCACGGCGAAGAGGGATGGCCAGTAGCCACTGGATCAATGACGGCACCGCGACGGAGGAGCTCGGGCGGATGCGAGGGCGAGAGTGATAGCGCGTGGAGGGAGAAATGAGGCTAGGGTTTGGGGGAGAGGAAGTGGGGGCCGGGGGTTGCTCTTATCCGCCGGGGAAAACGATGGGGAAGCTTGGGATGGCTGCCACGACGTCATCGGTGGCCATGGCGCCGGTGGATCGTTGCCACGATCCCCCTGTCTGAACCGGGATGGGAGACAAGGGCGAGTTGGGTTGGGCTGGACCTGTTTTAGCTAAATGGGCCAAGGGTCCAGTAGGTTTATGTCTCCCTTTTCTTAATATTATTTCCCTTCTCTCCTTTTGCTTTTTTGTTTTGCAAAAAGTTGGAGCACAAAAATGAATGTTGTTAAGAATGAAACTTGGCACATAATTCATGCACCAAATTGTGGTTTTGCACAAAAAGTTTTAGAGCCAACGGTATTGTTCAAGTATTTTTGGAAATTAAAAAGGCCAATTAATATGCCGTTGGGACACTTTATATTTTCCTAGGGATTAAAGGGAGAGCCAAATGATGTTGGTTGCCACCTGATAATTAGTAGTGAATATTTGCAACCCAACGAACATTTCCGTGTTGACATTTTGATAACTTTAAATCTTGACTTTAATTTAAAGTTGAAATTTGAACTGGGTGGAACCAAAGGGGGATTTAGCCACAATGAACACGACGACATGGCACCATTAACATGGGACTACTGTAGCTTAATTATCCGGGCGTCACATCGCCCGACGGAGCCAGTTGCCGCCCCAAGCTGGCGCGCAGTTCATCCACTCGCCGCTCCAGGCAAGCTCAATGAGGAGCGGCACACGGGCGTCATTGCTGCCATCCACGCCGCTACCTCATACCACGTCTCCCGTTTTTGTGGCCGAGACTCCCATGCCGGTGGCCGCGCCATGCAAGCAGCGACAGAAGTCGGGTGCGCGGAGAGCGATGAGTCGATGGCCAGCGCCTCCACGTCCGCCGCCATCATCGAGGAGAAGTAGAACACGGGAGGCCGCCACCGCTTGGGTCCCATGAAGGCCACCATGGAGGCGACGCCGACGTATACAGCAGGTGTCTTGCCGAATCCTTTTGTTGGGAGGACCTTCGTCGGCCCCGCATATACCTCCGGGGCTCCCGTCAGTCTGGTGATCGTGCTGCCGGACATGAGGAACACAAATCGATCGGCGGGCGACCATTTACGCCAGGTATTATATACATGTGCTGTCTAGAACTAGCACCGCGTAGTTCATTTGAATTTAATGAAAGCCGTCATGTTTGTATGAAAAATCCGGTATCTTATATGATTTATGTCGTTGTTTATATGAAATATCGCCATGTTTGCGTGAATTTCGTCCGGTTCGTTGAGTTGCTGTCATAATGTGTGCGGCTACGGTTGGATGGCGTAATTTGCGGGTTGCCGGTCGGCCTGCGGGCGGCTCGGGCGGCGTGGTGGGACAAAAAGAACATAGCTCGTGCGAGCTCGTCTCCAACGTGCGCGCTGGAGGATGCATGAGCACCCGAGCCATCCCTCGTTCATCGGTGGCAAAGGCACCGGTGGACAAAAGGGTCGCCAATATTTCGGCTACCCCGGGAAAAATCCAAATAGCCCCTCCCAACAGATTCAAATCCCTCGTTCGCCATGGAATTTTTCCATGTGTTGTTTCCATGGACTAGCAAGATGCCCGTGCATTGCACGGAACATCTAGATGCATTTTTTTACAAAACACCTGTTGTGATTGACCCATGCAGGTGTAATCCCATTTTGTAAAAACTAATGATTGCTCGAGAATTTTATCGGATAAATGGTATCTCGAGAATTTTATCGGACTCCATTTTTGTATACAAGGCCACAAACACATATTACAGATACCAAGGCAAAAATTAATGTCTTCTAACTCAATGTTGCAAGCCACCTTGTTTCCTTGTTTGCCGTGTAAATTAATGTGTATTCTTCTCTTTCATGCACATCAAGCCAATGCTCACACACCCGCATGCATGCAAGGGATAATTAATGTCCTCCTTTGCTAATAGTACTATGAGGCAAACACCATTAATATTGCATCGATTAGTGTTAGTGGCCTTGTATATCTGCAAATTGTAATTTTGTTAGTGGCCTTGTATATAAAAATGGAGGGAGAAAGATGAGAGATAAGGTGAGGAGGAGTGGGGCGTGGTGGTGACTGGTGGTCGGACTGGGCGGAGGCATGGGGATGGACGACGAAGATAAGAGGTGCATGCACGGCGCACGTACTCCCGTCTCCTTCCCAACCACACCCGCGCAGGTACATGGTGGAGCTCATTTCATTATGAAAAGGCAGCCCACGTGGTACTTTGACCGTGTACTAGTTGTACACTTGGTGGAGGGAGGATTGTCTACCACGGGTGAACAATAAAATTGCGACTTGGCGCGTTATGTTAAAAAAGAGGCAAACCATGTGGGGCCTACCTTAGAGGCAAGGATCTATACACTGGAGTACTTTTGATGTGTCCCGTCAACTCGCAGAACGAGGAGAAGCTTGCTTAGTACACCGTCTGCCCCGCCCACGGGCGCGGTGGCTCGCAGGATGAGGTGATGCTTGCTTACTAGTAGTAGTACTGTACGCCTTATGCCCGCTCCCTCGCCCACGCGCGAGGTGGCTCGCAGGTCGAGGAGAAAATTTTACTACTCCCTCCCTTTACTCCTCGTCCCTACTACCTTGGTTAGAGAGATTATCATATTGTTTGGAATATATATGTCCTTTAGTACTCCCTCCATTTACTTACACAAGCCCACTATAAATAATACATTTTGCTTCTATACAAGGCCACAAATAATAATCGAGACAAAAGTTACTACTCCCTCCTTTCCAGTTTATGGCTCAATTTCAAAATCTCTCCAACCAAGGTAGACGGTTAGTGGTCAATTTAATTAAGTACTCCTAGTTTGCACAAGTAATTAGTACGCTTGTTTTTCTCAAGAAGTTATGTTTACCGAGGCATTAATTAGAACGAATGCATGAATGACCACTAAACTTCCATGAACTTCTACATGCATTGGTGAGTTTTCTCTTGACACTGCTTGCATCGGGTGATCTAACGCACCTCGAAATCCAACATGTGATGGTACTACTTCTGGTGGTAGAATTGAGACTTATAAAATGGAAAAATGAATGTTTTTTAGATGACCCCTATAAACCATAGTGGGTACGTACTCCGTAAAATCAGATTTTCCGAAAACTAAGTCGCTCAACCTTTATTTGCTTGTTTCCCTTCCTGCCTCCTTGCCTCTAACAGACGATGCCAAATTCCCCTGCCTGTCGCGCGGGAAAAGACCCGCACTCACCATTTTTTAGTCCGGGTTTGTATCGATGGATCACGCGAAGTAGCAAAAACCCAAGACGTGTCTTGTACTCCTCCGTCGACGCTCGCTTTCATGAATTCTGTAGTTCGTATCACCGACATGTGGGACATATAGCAACCAGGTCGAAGTGTCAAGCACCAAATAACAGTGCAGAACAGCAGGGGGGACGCACCCCAGTCGTACCGCCCCAGTAGTAGTAGTAATGAGCAATGAGACGTCAAATCACAATGCCGCACCTTCCCAGACGGACGAAGCAACCATTATTTCACACTTCGGTTTGCCATCATCTCAAACCATGTAGTATTGCTTCTTCCTCAAGAGGGACACGCGCATCGCCTTGGTACATCATGACATGTGGGATCGCATGACAGGCCATGCTCCCTCACAGATCGCTCGGTAAAATCACCTCATTTTTACTACTATACTTCCTCTGTATCGGTTTACATGGCATGCACATCGTTCTAGGTTGATAATTTAACTGGCTATATATGTGATGAACAGTACATGTTTAGAAACTACATCCACTTAATAATCCAATGATATACTTTTTGTGACATAGTAACTCAGATTTAGTTAGTCAAATGGATGACCTAGAACTACGTGCACGCCCTATAAACCGAGACGTCTAAAAAAACGAGATGAAGAGGGTAGTTCATTACTTATCTTTTTAGATCAATATAGTCGGGATTCACCAAGGAGCTAAACCAAGTGGTAGGCTGCACCTGTCATCTTGGCGTAGCGACTCAAGCAGGGTCAGTCCGCAAACGAAATGGGGGCATACTTAACAGGATCCCTTTGGCCGACATGTGGTTCATCCACCGTCTTATTCCACGTGCGATGCACCAAATTACAGTTCGAAGCAGCGGTTGGAATTGGAGGCACCCCGGTCGTAGCGAAGCAGTAGTAGAAAATGAGCGATGAGGGGTCAAATCACAAAGCCCCACCTTTCCCGCATTAAGCTGGACGGACGAAGCAACCACCATTTCACTCTAGGGCGCAAGAGAATAAAGAAAAGAGAAAACCAATGATGCATGCGGCAGCTACCTAGGGCACCCTAGGGTAGGGGTCTCCACTACAGATCATTATTTTAAAGCGCCTCCACTAGAAATCGACTTCTCCCTCGTCCTCTTGAAGAAAACCGATGATGTGTGCGGCGGTAGGGTTTGTAGGAGTACTACTAGGGCGTGCGGTGCCACGTCGTAGTAAATGGGAGAGGGATTGAGTTTGAGTCGATGCCTTCAATATGTGTGGGCCGCTTGGTTTTAGGGGAACGAGGCAGCATTTTGGGTTCGGGGACCAGTGGAGATATAGTACGTACAAAAAATTGTGGACGTAGGTTCGACCAAAAGGCAATGATGCATGGGCCCTGCATTTTGATATACCCGGGGCCGCGTGAAATTTGCTATTCTACTCAAAACTAGTAAGGTACACATGCATTGAACACATGAGATTTTGAAACAAAATTATTAATAAATACACACTATAGCATATAAAGCTTTGAGTCATATATGCATGATGTAGATGTTCGTTTAGTTCTTGTAGTTCATCTCATTCAAAATCAATTAGTTTTATAAAAATGTTACAATTCATGGGGTTGTGCATTGTAAAGCATAAAGTAAAAAGCAAATAGTGGCAATTCATTTACAAAAATAAATCAATTATGATACGGAAGATTCTAGAACAAAGGAGAAGTGCTTGTGTTTTGAGGTTTGTGCATTATGCTTAAGTTCAACCATTGATTCTTACATCAACTTGTGTGTCAACATCAAACTTTTATCTTGAATCATATCGAATATGAACATTCGTGCCACAATAAGAAGAATTACGTTGAAATTATGCCAAGTAGCATTCCACATCAAAAATTCTGTTTTTATCATTTACCTACTCGAGGACAAGCAGGAACTAAGCTTGGGGATGCTTGATAAGTCTCCAACCTGTGTATAATTTTTTATTGTTCCAAGCTATATTATATTCTGTTTTGGATGTTTAATGGGCTCTATTATACACTTTTATATTACTTTTGGGACATACCTATGAACCGGAGGCCCAGCCCAAATTGTTGTTTCTTGCCTATTTCAGAGTTTCGCAGAAAAAGAATATCAAACGGAGTCGAAACGGAATGAAACCTTCGGGAACGTGATTTTCAAAACAAACTTGATCCAGAGGACTTGGAGTCCACGTCAAGAAATCAACGAGGAGAGCACGAGGCAAGGGGGGCGCCTACCCCCCTGGGCGCGCCCTCCACCCTTGTGGGGCCCATGTTGCTCCACTGACGTACTTCTTCCTCCTATATATACCTACGTGCCCCCAAACCATCAGAGGCATCCACAAAAACCTAATTCCACCGCCGCAACCTTCTGTAACCGTGACATCCCATCTTGGGTCCTTTTCTGGTGCTCCGCCGGAGGGGGCATTGATCACAAAGGGCTTCTACATCAACACCATAGCGTCCCCGATGATGTGTGAGTAGTTTACCCCAGACCTTCGGGTCCATAGTTATTAGCTAGATGGCTTATTCTCTCTCTTTGGATCTCCATACAAAGTTCTTCACGGTTATCGTGGAGATCTATTCGATGTAATCTTCTTTTGTGGTGTGTTTGTCGAGACTGATGAATTGTGGGTTTCGAATCAAGTTTATCTATGAACAATATTTGAATCTCCTCTAAATTATTTTATGTACGATTGGTTATCTTTGCAAGTCTCTTCGAATTATCAATTTGGTTTGGCCTACTAGGTTGATCTTTCTTGCAATGGGAGAAGTGCTTAGCTTTGGGTTCAATCTTGCGGTGTCCTTTCCCAGTGACAGCAGGGGCAGCAAGGCACGTATTGTATTGTTGCCATCGAGGATAACAAGATGGGTTTTATATCATATTGCATGAGTTTATTCCTCTACATCATGTCATCTTACTTAAAGCATTACTCTGTTCTTATGAACTTAATACTCTAAATGCATGCTGGATAGCGTCGATGTGTGGAGTAATAGTAGTAGATGCAGAATCGTTTCGGTCTACTTGTCGCGAACGTGATGCCTATATACATGATCATACCTAGATATTCTCATAACTATGCTCAATTCTATCAATTGCTCGACAGTAATTTGTTCACCCACCGTAATACTTATGCTCTTGAGAGAAGCCACTAGTGAAACCTACGATCCTCGGGTCTATTTTCCATCATATTAATCTTCCAATACTTAGCTATTTGTATTGCCGTTTATTTTGATTTGCATCTTTATTTACTCTTTATCATAAAAATACCAAAAATATTATCTTATCATATCTATCAGATATCACTCTCGTAAGTGACCGTGAAGGGATTGACAACCCCGTTATCGCGTTGGTTGCGAGGTTATTATTTGTTTGTGTAGGTGCGTGGGACTCGAGCATGGTATCCTACTGGATTGATGCCTTGGTTCTCAAAAACTTAGGGAAATACTTACGCTACTTTACTGCATCACCCTTTCCTCTTCAAGGGAAAACCAATGTAGTGCTCAAGAGGTAGCAAGAAGGATATTTGGCGCCGTTGCCTGGGAGTGTACGCACAAGTCAAGACATACCAAGTACCCATCACAAACTCTTATCCCTCGCATCACATTATTTTCCATTTGCCTCTCGTTTTCCTCTCCCCCACTTCACCCTTGCCATTTTATTCGCCCTCTCTTTCTGTTTGCCTCTTTTTCGCTTGCTTCGTCGTTATGGCTAGTCCCTTATCTACTCCTTTGTCCCCCCGAGTTTGAAGTTCTTCACTCCAAACAAAAAAAAGGAGAAAATTTAAAAGATGCTTGGTATAGGATGAGAATCCTATCGTGGTTGCGCTCTAGAAGGAGATTTCAAGGTTTTACTTCGTAATTTTTATGTTGGGCTAACCTTATCCCATAGACAACTCCTTGATTTTGCCACCAAAGGGAATTTTATTGAAACTGATCCTAGTTTGCTTATGAAGTTATAGAGGGGATAGTAGGAGTACTTCCCCCACCAAAGGGACTAACTCTGACCCATGGGGGAACCCAAATCTTAGAAAAATTAGGCGAATTGCAAAAATCTCTTGAACCTCTTAAAAATGTTGGAGGAAACCTCAATCGTATGAATACATTGATTACACTTTGCAATAAATGGTTGGATGATCTAGATCTAAGAATATCTGAGTATGAAGGGAAACGTAAGGAACCTCCCGGATTCGAGCATAACTCCACTAAAAAGATAAATACCAAATATGGCAATACCTAGATCTATCCTCGCTTTTATGCCTAGCTAGGGGCGTTAAACGATAGAGCTTGTTGGGAGGCAACCCAATTTTATTTTATTTTTTTGCTTTTTGGTTCTGCTTAGGAATTAATAATCCATCTAGCATCTGTTTAGACGTGGTTTTGTGTTTTAATTAATGTTTGTGCCAAATTAAACCTATAGGATTTTCTTGGATGATAGTTATTTGATCTTGCTGAAAATTCCAGAAACTTTCTGGTCACGAAAACAATTGTTAAAAATCAAAATAACGTGATAAAATACTGATTCCAATTGCAGTAGATCAATAAACAAATTATATAGGTCGTCCTATTTTGGTAGAATTTTTAGAGTTGCTGAAGTTTGCGTTAGTTACAGATTACTACAGATTGTTCTGTTTTTGACCGATTCTGTTTTTCGCGTGTTGTTTGCTTATTTTAATGAATCTATGGCTGGTAATGGAGTTTATGAACCATAGAAAAGTTGGAATACAGTAGGTTTAAAACCAATATAAATAAATAATGATTTCATTACTGTACCTTGAAGTGGTGTTTTGTTTTCTTTCGCTAACGGAGCTCACGAGATTTTCTGTTAAGTTTTGTGTTGTGAAGTTTTCAAGTTTTGGGTAAACATTTGATGGATTATGGAACAAGGATTGGCAAGAGCCTAAGCTTGGGTATTCCAAGGCACCTCAAGGTAAAATTCAAGGATAACCAAAAGCCTAAGCTTGGGGATGCCCCGGAAGGCATCCCCTCTTTCATCTTCGTCTATCGGTAACTTTACTTGGAGCTATATTTTTATTCACCACATGATATGTGTTTTGCTTGGAGCGTCTTGTATGATTTGAGTCTTTGCTTTTTAATTTTTCACAATCATCCTCGCTGTACACACCTTTTGAGAGAGACACTCATGATTCAGAATTTGTTAGAATACTCTATGTGCTTCACTTATATCTTTTGAGCTATATAGTTTTTGCTCTAGTGCTTCACTTATATCTTTTAGAGCACGGTGGTGGTTGTATTTTATAGAAATTATTGATCTCTCATGCTTAACTTATATTATTTTGAGAGTCTTAAACATCTTGGTAATTTGCTTAAATTGTGAAATTAATCTTCCATATTGAGTTCATTGAATATCATGAGAAGTTTGATACTTGATAAGTGTTTTGAGATATAAAGATGGTAATGTTAGAGTGTGCTAGTTGAGTAATTGTGAAATTGAGGAATACTTGTGTTAAGGTTGGCAAGTCCTATAGCATGCACTTATGGTAAAAGTTGTGTGACAATTTTGACACATAAGGTGTTCTTTTATTGCTTTCCTTATGAATGGCGGTCGGGGACGAGCGATGGTCTTTTCCTACCAATCTATCCCTCTAGGGGCATGCATAGTAGTACTTTGCTTCAAAGGCTAATAAACTTTTGCAATAAGTATATGAGTTCTTTATGACTAATGTGAGTCCATGGATTATACGCACTCTCAACCTTCCACAATTTTCTAGCCTCTACGGTACAGCGCATTGCCCTTTCTCACCTTGAGAGTTGGTGCAAACTTCGCCGGTGCATCCTAACCCCGTGATATGGTACGCTCTATCACACATAAAACTCCTTATACCTTCCTCAAAACAGCCACCATACCTACCTATTATGGCGTTTCCGTAGCCATTCCGAGATATATTGCCATGCAACTTTCCACCGTTTCGTTTATCATGACACGCTCCATCATTGTCATATTGCTTTGCATGATAATGTAGTTGACATCGTATTTGTGGCAAATCCACCGTTCATAATTCTTTCATACATGTCGCTCTTGATTCACTGCACATCCCGGTACACCGCCAGAGGCATTCACATAGAGTCATATCTTGTTCTAAGTATCGAGTTGTAATTTATGTGTTGTAAGTAAATAAAAGTGTGATGATCATCATTATTAGAGCATTGTCGCAAGTGAGGATAGGATGATGGAGACTATGATTCCCCCACAAGTCGGGATGAGACTCCGGACTAAATAAGAAAATTAGAGAAATAGAGAGAAGGGACAATGTTACTATCCCTTTACCACATTTGTGCTTCAAAGTAGCATCGTGATCTTGATGATAGAGAGTCTCTCATTTTGTCACTTTCATATACTAGTGAGAAATTTCATTATAGAACTTGGCTTGTATATCTAATGATGGGCCTCCTCAAATGCCCGAGGTCTTCATGAGCAAGCAAGTTGGATGCACACCCACTTAGTTTCTTTTGTTTGAGCTTTCATACACTTATAGCTCTAGTGCATCCGTTGCATGGCAATCCCTACTTCTTGCATTGACATCAATTGATGGGCATATCCATAGCCCGTTGATTAGCCTCGTCGATGTGAGACTTTCTCCTTTTTTCTCTTCCCACATAACCCCTATCATTATACCTTATTCCACCATAGTGCTATATCCAAGGCTTGCGCTCATGTATTGCATAAAAGTAGAAAAGGCTGAAGCGCATTAAAAAGCATGAAAACCGATTGCTTGGCTAAAACCGGGGTTGTACATGATATGAATATTTTGTGTGGGGAAGATGGAGCATAGCCAGACTATATGATTTTGTAGGGATAACTTGCTTTGGCTATGTTATTTTGATAAGACATAATTGCTTGGTTAGCATGCTTGAAGTATTATTGTTTTTATGTCAACATCAAACTTTTATCTTGAATCATATCGAATATGAACATTCGTGCCACAATAAGAAGAATTATATTGAAATTATGCCAAGTAGCATTCCACATCAAAAATTCTGTTTTTATCATTTACCTACTCGAGGACGAGCAAGAATTATGCTTGCGGATGCTTGATACGTCTCCAATGTATCTATAATTTTTTATTGTTCCATGCTATATTATATTCTGTTTTGGATGTTTAATGGGCTTTATTATACACTTTTATATTACTTTTGGGACTAACCTATTAACCGGAGGCCCAGCCCAAATTGCTTTTTTTTTGCCTATTTCAGAGTTTTGCAGAAAAAGAATATCAAACGGAGTCCAAACGGAATGAAACCTTCAGGAATGTGATTTATGGAACAAACGTGATCCAGAGGACTTGGAGTCCACGTAAAGAACTCTACGAGGAGCGCACGAGGTAGGGGGCGCGCCTACCCCCCTGGGCGCGCCCTCCACCCTCGTGTGGCTCATGTTGCTCCACCGACGTACTTCTTCCTCCTATATATACCTACGTACCCCCAAACCATCAGAGGCATCCACGAAAACCTAATTCCACCACCGCAACCTTCTGTACCCATGAGATCCCATCTTGGGGCCTTTTCCGGCGCTCCACCAGAGGGGGGCATTGATCACGGAGGGCTTCTACATCAACACCATAGCCTCTCCGATGATGTGTGAGTAGTTTACCTCAGACCTTCGGGTCCATAGTTATTAGCTATATAGCTTCTTCTCTCTCTTTGGATCTCAATACAAAGTTCTTCACGATTCTCGTGGAGATCCATTCGATGTAATCCTCTTTTGCGGTGTGTTTGTCGAGACCAATGAATTGTGGGTTTATTTTCGAGTTTATCTATGAACAATATTTGAATCTCCTCTGAATTCTTTTATGCATGATTAGTTATCTTTGCAAGTCTCTTCGAATTATCAGTTTGGTTTGGCTTACTAGATTGATCTTTCTTGCAATGGGAGAAGTGCTTAGCTTTGGGTTCAATCTTGCGGTGTCCTTTCCTAGTGACAGCAGGGGCAACAGGGCACGTATTGTATTGTTGCCATCGAGGATAACAAGATGGGTTCTATATCATATTGCATGAGTTTATCCCTCTACATAATGTCATCTTACTTAAAGCATTACTCTGTTCTTATGAACTTAATACTCTAGATGCATGCTGGATAGCGGTCGATGTGTGGAGTAATAGTAGTAGATGCAGAATCGTTTCGGTCTACTTGTCGCGGACATGATGCCTATATACATGATCATACCTAGATATTCACATAACTATGCTCAATTCTATCAATTGCTCGATAGTAATTTGTTCACCCACCGTAATACTTGTGCTCTTGAGAGAAGCCACTAGTGAAACCTATGGCCCCCGGGTCTATTTTCCATCATATTAATCTTCAAATACTTAGCTATTTCTATTGCCATTTATTTTACTTTGCATCTTTATTTACTCTTTATCATAAAAATACCAAAAATATTATCTTATCATATCTATCAGATCCCACTCTCGTAGGAGACCGTGAAGGGATTCACAACCCCTTTATCGCATTGGTTGCGAGGTTCTTATTTGTTTGTGTAGGTGCGTTGAACTCGAGCGTGGTCTCCTATTGGATTGATACCTTGGTTCTCAAAAACTAAGGGAAATACTTACGCTACTTTAATGCATCACCCTTTCCTCTTCAAGGGAAAACCAATGCAGTGCTCAAGTGGTAGCAATGTCCCGCCGCGCCGCTGAAGCAACACGGTGGTCGCGCCGCTCTGGCGGGAGTATGGCATATGTTGTTACCTTTGGCCGGGCCATGGCTACCGGGCGACGGCGACCAGAGAAGAGGCGGCGGGAGGGGAATGAATGCAGCTACTGTTTGGGTTCGCCGTCCGGCTTAAATAAATGCGCAGCATGACGTGTACCCGCGGGCGCACAAATTGTAACATATGTGTCTGCTTAAGTGGGCGTCACGTAACAGGTGTGTGTGTGTGTGAGATTCTGAGAGACAGAGTGCGTGTGTGCGACTCTACTCTTCGGACATGTACTCAACCTTTTGGATCGGTATATAAGTATAATGGTATTTACTTTAGCTATTGATTTACGTGGCCATGTGAACGTGGTTGTGTAAAAAAAATGTCACTTCCTTCTCGTGATTGGCGTTATATAATTACAAGCAAGATGCTCCTGCATTTCACGAAACATCAGTATGCATTTTTTACAAAACACCTGTTGTGATTTACCCATGCAGGAGTAATCCCATGTGTAAAAACTAATGATATTTTGAGAATTTTATCGAAAAACTGGTATCTCGAGAATGTCATCGAAAAAATGAAAGATGATAGATAAGGTGAGGAGGAGTGGAGCGTGGTGGTGACAGGTGGTCGGAATTGGCGGAGGCATGGGGATGGACGGCGCCGGCAGGCGTAAGCGGCCACCATGAGATTGTTCCAGAGACTTTCTTTTTTAATTGGTCAACAATGAGGTTGTCGGAGATAAGGATGTGTAGAGAGGTGCGAGTATCTTTGTAAAATTATCAGAGTTTGCTTTCTATCTGTCAGATATAGATCAGACGGTCTATATTACAAGATGGCAGGCACACCATCATCGCCAACTAGGTTTTTTATAAGGCTACAGATGATAAGTTTGCTAACTACTAAAGTAAAGTGGAATTTGTCCATGCTATACAAGTAAATTAAGGTGATTGTTTATCATACTAGTAAGATTGGATGAAGGGTGGTAGGAACAAATGCTCCGCCTAGAGCATGTGTGTGTGAGATGGAGTCTTAGTGTGTGTGTGTGTGTGTGTGTGGATGTGTGTGTGTGAGAGAGAGAGAGATGGAGTCTTAGTGTGTGTGTGTATGCGTGTGTGTGTGATGAAGTCTTATTGTGTGTGTGTGTGTGTGCATGTGTGTGTGGGTGGGTGCGTGAGTGCGTGCGTGCGTGTCTGTGTGTGTGTGTGTGTGTGTTTGTGTGTGGGTGTGTGTGTGTGTGCGTGTGTGTGTGTTTGTGTGTGTGTGTCTGTCGCAGGGTCCTCGATGGTGGATGTAATTTAAGTGTGCATGGCTTCATCATAGAGAGGTGATGTGTATGGCAGAGGCTACCAACGATGGGGTGCCAGAGAGAAAATGCCCGTAGAGAGGGAAGAGAAGGTGTGTGCGTGTGAGAGGAGTGGACATCGAGAGAACGTGTTTGTTCAAGAGACACAGAGGAAGACTACAATATATCGATGGTGCATGTAGGCGGGATTTAAATGAAGGAATGGTCTTATTGGTTTCGAGGATATAGGGGAAGAGTGAGAGGGGGGGGGGTAGCTAGAAGGATATTGTTAAGTGGAGTGTGTGTTTTACCCATCCAAGCGGAAGTTATGTGCACACAAGAAGAGAACGATTCGATGTGGCGTTAGGGTTGAGGGTAATTAACTACGTATGGAGACATAGATACCTTGAGCGTGCATGTGTGAGAGGTATACGTGTATAAGTGGGATGTGTGTGTGTGCGCGCGCGCATGATCGAGATAAAAGAAAGAAGACATAAGTCATAAGATCAACGACATGGGAGAGACGGATCGGTATGACAATATTCATGCATGTGAGAATGCAGGGAAGAAGGCCCGACAATTGAGCATGTGTTTTTGTCTTTAAGAGATAGTGGCATGGGCTGGAGCATGCATCTATGGTGAGCAGAGGGAGTGAGGCACAATGATTGTTCAAAATAGATCAACTCTATAAATGAAAGAAGGTTGATGGAGAAACAGAAAAACAGAAAGATAAAGATGCTAGTTAGTGTGCATTCGAGATAGGAGTCTAGTGGATCAGAAGGCCGAGTTATGTGTGTGGGTGTGAGAGAGATGAAGAAAGGGTGCATGTGACTCACATACAAACAAATAACAGAGAGAAATGTGATCCCGAGAGACGGAGTTTTGTGTCTGCGAGAGAGAAAGATATTTCACAACGAGGGTGATAGCTCGAGAGACATATGAGGGAACGCAAGATATCTCTAGGGAGAGAGAGTGTGTGTGAGCGACATACAAGAGAACAGTGGAGAAATATGAGACCCTGGGTGACAGTGTTTGTGTTTGTGTGTGAGAAAGAGATATTTAAGAGGAAGAGTCATAGGTTCTCATACCTAAGGAGCGAAGGACATCTCTGTATGAGGGGTGTGCGAGTGGCACACAGGGGAATAGTAGAGAGAAATGAGACCCCGGGAGACAAAGTTTTGTGTTTGCGTGAGAGAAAGAGATTCCACATGGAGCATCATAGTTAGAGACACATAGCAAGGAGCGAGATATACTTAGAGAGATATAGAGTGATGAAGGTCGAGGGAGAGCGTACCGTTAGTGTGTTACGAAGATAAAAGATAATTGTCAACATACAGGTAGCACGAGAGATACCCGAGAGACGATGAACGCGTATAGGTCTAGAGAGATAGTCCTATATAAGCATGAGTGATAGTTATATGAGACGAATATCTGGAATTAATGGGATTCAAATATTTAAACTGGAGATCACGACATCGATAATATCATAACGCAAATTGGTGTATCAAACATGCATATTCATTTGAATTTGGGGGCACATGTAATGTTATATAGTTTATCAATATGGGTGATCCATAGATTCTTTAATTAGAAACAATGCATGGTTTATATGCAATTAATGTCTAAACGGGATTACACTATATGTTGCGTGTGTGAAACACATTATACATGTTTGAGAAGTGAAAAAAACCCGCATGAAACACACATTAGTTGGAGACAGTTAGCAAGGAATGCATACATTGGATTTCAACATAAAGTGGTTTCAAATATTTGAAAATCCAAATTGACGGATACAACCTTATGAATTTGAGATCATGCCATTTGTAAACCATATTTATGTATAAAGGGTGTTGTCCTTTTGAAAGTATATATAAAAAATGATGTATATAGAATTTTATTCCAATCGAAAATGGACCCCGCCCGAAAAAATAGAATACAAATGGGATTCAGATTGAGTTGGCATAGTAAACGTGCACTCTGCAAAATTTGAACGAAGCGGGGGAAGTCGCAGTAAGCGCGTGAAACCAAAATCTGCGAGATGGAAATTACTACTGCCTATCCCTGCCACGCAAAGCCTATCTGCTCTATTTCTATAGGTTTTGATAGGGGTACGTTTGTAATTTCACTCAAACGTGACATAACCGCCTCTCACCTGGATTCATACACGGTGGGCGCCAAAACACAGTGTGTCCTCGGACGAAATCGACTCCCTCCCCTATTCATACACGGTGGGCACCAAAAACAAACTCTCGTCGGCAAATATTCCGTGTATGCGAGATTACCGTCCTATCCCCAACCGAATAATATTGCTGTGATGTAGGAAATTTGAAACGGGGGCTAAATTTGTAAATTTCCTCGCATTTGAGACAAGCGCGCCCTGAATCCCCCTTCCTCTCTACCTCCATTTCCCCATTCGTACTCCGTGGGCGCCAAAACACCGTCTCCACCCCATCCTCCTCCGTCCGCCACCCCATCCACCGCCGTCCTCCTCCACCATGCCGGAGCTGATACCCCGACGCCATCGTGCATTACAAGAGATCGACCTCTCTCATCCACGGCTTCAGACTGGAATCATTGCATCCCGTCCTCTCGCTTCATCCCCGCCGTTGTCCACCTTGCCGGCGCCGCTCCTATGACCGTCTCGTCCACTGCGCCCCGCCGCCACCGTCTACCCTCCTAGATCTGCTGCCACGCCGCCAACAGCCATCGCTACCGCAACACCGTCAAATTCTCAGCAGATGCATAAACGGCGCCGCACTAGAGGTGGTACTCTTTCGTATCTGCTCAACTTATTTATCGCAGCAAGAAAATAGATCTCCACTGCTTTACTCTGATTTCTTGTCATTCACTTACTTGCTAGTTGAAGCAAACATTGGTTGCGATGTTACCTTTGTCTGGTTTGCACCATCAGATCCGCCATGGCATGCTCAACACTATACTCCCAATGCTTATGGTTTCCCCTTTTATATTACACACTAGTTAAATCACAGTACACTAAATTTCAACATTGGGTCAGTTGATTTTTCAAAGCTCGCCGGAGTTCGCCGGTGCGAACGAAGGGGCTCGGGTGGGGATGATGGTTGTGGGGGCGATGGTGGGGCCTCGCCCAATGAAGAAAACTCGACGCTGGTGGGGGCGGGGTGGGGAGTGGGGTGGCGGAGGAACACAGCGGTGGGGCCGATGGTCCGCCGGGCGTCTGCAAGGTGTTCTCAGATGGGAAGAATCAGAGACGAGGAAGAAGAAGGGTTAGGGGACGTAGGATCTTCATCCAACCGCCTGAAATGGTCGACTGAACCAAATGATAAAAGTCACATGACTTGCATGCAGACATGCCTTTATATTCAGTACCATCATCGTACCTGCTTAGCACTGATCCTGAATCCATCAAGCTAAACAACGTGGCACTCATAACTCCAAACTTGTTGCTCAAGTACGAATCTGATATGATGCTGATATTAAAAAATTGATAACATTTAATCGGTCAGCTAATTTTCCTACTTTACTTTTGAAAAGCACGTGCACCACATATAGAGAGACAACAGGGAGTTGCTTTCTTGATGCGCGCTGGTTCATCACGTGTGGGCACTGTGCAACAAACATTTTATTATCCAAAATCTTCTTGCTCTTCTTCAGCATGTTCCTCTTCCGTTCTTCTTTAATAAGTACTCTCTCCATTCCTAAATACAAGTCTTTGTATAGATTCCACCATGGACTACATATGGAGCAAAATGAGTGAATCTACACTCTAAAATGTATCTGGATACATCTGTATGTGATCCATAGTGGAAATCTCTACCAAGAGTTATATTTTGGAATGGAGGTAGTATGATAGTAGTACAATATGTTCCTTGTAGTGAAGATGAGTAGGGACATTTGCAGTGTAGAGGTCTATATGGTCGGTTGTGATGGACACTTTGAACTCTTCGGGCCTCTTTGATTCGTAGGATTTTGTAAACATGGGAATAGGATTTGTAGTGGCCTGCCCACTTGAATCTTATAAGAATAGTAAGGAAATGCGGGGGGTTGTGTCGCCTTTGAGAGTTACACTAATATTAACAGTACCGCACCTTCAGTTGAAGAGAGCTGGTATCCGAAGTCTTTCTAGCCGTACCGGCAATACTAGCACATATATTCCAGCAAGTTCAACTTTGCTGATTTTACTCTGATGCTTACGGTTTTCTCGTTATATCTACACTATGATCTGTGTAGCTGCTTTGTGTCGCAGTAGCAATAGTGCACTCTTGAAGCTAAACACTTCAATGACTTACAAAATTGGCACCAAGGCATTGAGTGCCATTCTGGATGAAATGAAACTCATACGCTCCCCACCAGTTGACTCTTGTTCAGAATATGATCCTAGTGACTCTTGTTCAAAATTGCCACATATAGAGAGACAGCATGGAATTGCATTTCTTTGGGCCCTGTGATTCATCATGAGTGGGCAACCAACATTGTATGCAATTAAGCGGAACCTCAAGAATATGCTTCCTCTTCTGTTCTTTAACATGTTCCTCTTTTGTTATTCTCAGATTTAGTACGCAAGATGTTCCTTGTAAGGAAGGGGAGCAGGGATATCTGCAGTCAACAGCTGATAGAGCTGGCCTGTACGTGATCGATAGGCTTTCAATTACTAGCGGCAATACAACACCGCATTTTCAAGCCAGTTCCACTTTCCCGATTTATATATCGTGGTTATGGTATACCCCTTTTATGTACACTATGATCTGCCTAGTTGATGTGTGCTCTTGTTATCATGGTTTGGCAATAAACACTCTATATAGTATAGTTTGAACCTATCATCTGCCAACTATCCTTACTTCTAGAGCCTATTTTTTATGACTATATAAATGCGTGCGCCACATTACAGCTCACATGAGCTCTCTCATCACAATCCAGTGATAGCACACAAGTGTTTACATGGGCGCCCCTATATTAAAATATCCTCTGCAATACAAAGATAATCTCACAAGTATTTATGTTTTCATGGTTCTTAGATATTATACGTAATTACAGTGAATATCAGAATCCGTGCAACAGAAGAATATTGTGGAACACTACAATGACTTAAAAAATTGGCACCAAGGCATTGAGTGCCATTCTGGATGCAATGAAACTCATACGCTCCCCACCTATAAATTCTTGTTCAGAATATGATCCTAATGACTATTATAACCTCGAGGAGTCAAAGGCAGATGGCCTGTCATGTTCACCCATCATGGTGCCAGTTCTAATTTGGCAAGGTTTTATTGATTGCGAGTATCTTGCATATGTTGCCATGCATTTCTTCTACTTTGTTGCATTGCCATCTGCTTAGTTTACTCAACATATATGCCGACATGCCATGCCCATCCATTATCAATACATATTGCATCTGTCATCATAGCATGTTTTTTCACTCAAATGCTGTTATTGTGCATCAGACATCAAAAAGGAAGAGGGTGATTGCCGAACCTGAAGGAGCACCAGCAAAGTCCTTGAAAAACGTGGTTGTGCCGGAGAAATCAGACGTCACCCCACTTATATTTGTTGTACAACCAGTGACACAAAACGTAGGACCGACTCCAACAGACTGTACCCATACTTCACTGGCCACACCACTAGCCCCACCACACAGGACATGCACTCCAGCAAAAGGTATGCCGATTTCAGTTGCCATAGCACCAGCTGTACCACAGAAAAATCCCACTCCAGCAAAAAGTACAGCAAGTCCACCATCAAAGACCTATACCAACTGCAGAGATGGACAATTCCTGCAGATTGGAACCCCCTTCCAATTATTCCCTGTTTAAAAGACAATGCTTTCAATGTTTTTAGGGACAACGTGCATATATTCCCATCATGGGAAGATTATAGTGAAGACAAACACCATTTTCCTGTTTTCTGCTGATTGAACGCAAATATGCTGCCCGGTACTTTAGAAGTCATCTAATGGAAAAATCTTGTTTTCAACTGGTCTCGTTCCGAGGATGAGGTACTGTCTATGATATCGCATGGCAATTTGAACTTATACCTTTCCGCATGTGCCTTACGGATCTTTTTTGCAGGAAATCTGCTCGAAAAAGAATTCCGGTTTGAAAAAAACGACAGGATATCGCAAATATGCTGCCCTCTACTTTGCTCTAGTTAGTACTTGTTGTCCTGTATCACTGTACTTGCATACATACCTGGTTCATTATGTGACTGCAGTATGAATGATAGCTTGGTTACCAATTGTTCGCTCCAAATTATCTGATCTGTATGAATGGTTACATTAGCGTAGAATATATCCAATGCCAATGATTTTTTTAGCTCTACATTGTTCTTGTATGTACTTGCTGTCCTTTATCGGTGTACTTATATGGACAGGTAGTTGTTCATGTACCATCACTCGGCAGCTTATTTTCCTTTGCCCTCCATTTTCTACACATAAGATCTATATTTACTCTTACCATAAGGTTGGATAACACCGATGGTACTGAAGAATTTTAGCTCTTCATTGCTCTTGGGTGTACCTTTTGCATGTATCACTGTACTTACATTTATAGCTACTTGGTTATGTAACATCACTCTTCATCTTATCTTAAAAATTCTCCATTTTTTCTTATATTGTCACATCTGTATTTACACTTAACAAAATGTAGAATAAAGGGTTTAGGCCGCCATTTTCGAGTCCTTGGCATCAAGATCTCCGTTTATTTGTGATATTGTGAGGTTTGAATCCCCCCGCACTTCTAGGCGTTGAATGCCCATAGAGACTGCCATCCGAAGACCGTGCAACAGAGCCTCATATTCGGCTGCATTGTTGGAGTCTATGTATAATATTTGAGGACGATCGACCGTGTCTCCGTGGGAGACGCCAGACTACACCTGCTCCCAATCCGCCAGCATTTTAGAGCCGTCAAGTGCATGATCCAGTTTGAGTATGACATACTCTTTAGGGAGTTCGCTTCATTCATTCGGTGATGAAGTCAGCCAATACTTGCGACTTGATGGCCCGCCGTGGTTTGTATGTTATGTCGAACGGAAGGAGCTCAATGGCCCATTTGGCAATCTGGCCCGTAGCATCGCGGTTATTTATTATGTCATTGAGTGGTACTTCGGAGGCCACCGTAATCGAACACGCTTGAAAGTAGTTTCGTAGCTTCCGGGATGCCATGAACATTGCGTATGCTATTTTTTGATAGTGTGGGTATCGGGATTTGCATGGGGTTAGGACCGTGGGTACGTAGTAAACATGCTTCTGGAGCGGGAATTTGTATCCATCAGCCTCTCGTTCAACGATGAGCACTACGATTTCAACTTGGTGCGTTGCAGCTATGTACAGCGGCATTGGTTCATCAATATTTGTTGCTATTAGTACTGGATTACTGGCCAATAAGGTCTTTATTTCATCCAGTCCGGCCGTGGCTGGATCCATCCACACGAAGTGTTCAGTGTGCCGAAGAAGGCGGTAAAGAGGTAATGCCTTTTCTCCTAACCTGGAGATAAAGCGGCTTAGAGCAGCCATGCATCCGGCTAGTTTCTGGATGTGCTTGAGGTCTGTTGGTATAGCCAACTATGACAGAGCTCGGATTTTTGCCGGATTCGCTTCAATTCCTCTATTGGAAATGATGAAGCCGAGTAGTTTCCCCGAGGGGACGCCAAAAACGCATTTTTCCGGGTTCAGCTTGATGTCGTATGTCCGGAGATTGTCGAATGTAAGCCTCAAGTCATCTATTAGGGTTTCGATGTGTCTTGTTTTTATGACCACATCATCCACATATGCCTCCACTATTTCGCCGATTTGCTTTTCCAGGCATGTTTGAATCGTGCGTTGGTAGGTTGCGCCGGCGTTCTTAAGCCCAAAAGGCATAGTGTTGAAGCAGAAAGGGCCATATGGCGTTATTAAAGCTGTTGCAGCTTGGTCAGACTCTGCCTTCTTTATTTGATGGTATCCAGAGTATGCGCCGAGGAAACACAATGAAGTCGTGTCTCTGCTGTGGCATCGATGATTTGATCGATGCGAGGGAGGAAAGGGATCCTTGGGGCAAGCCTTGTTGAGGTCTTTAAAGTCGACACATAGGCTCCGGATTTGTCCTTCTTGGTACCATTACCAGGTTTGCCACCAATCCGGATGCTTGATATCTCGATGAACCCGGCCTCGAGTAGTTTGGCTAGCTCTTCCCCATGGCCTGCCGCTTGGGCTCAAACCGCCTTAGAGTCTGCTTGACTGGTTTGTATCCTTTTAGTATATTGAGGCTGCGTCGCCAATCTCGTGGGATGCCCGACATGTCCGATGGGTGCCAGCGAAGATGTCCCATTCTCGCAGAAGAAGTCTCGCGAAGGCGGCGCCCATCGCGGGCTCACCTGTGTCCCGACGGAAGCTGCCTTCGTGGGGTCCGTGGATGGACTTGGAATTTGACTATCTCGTCTCAAGGGTTGAAATGAGGTGGACTCGGGTCGCTTGTCGAGTATCACGTGGTCCCTGTCCACGGTGGCCCGCAGTGTTGTTAATTCTTCTACCGCTAGGGCCTCGGATAATGCCTCCAGGGCTAGTGTTGCGGTTTTGTTTTCGGTGCGCGGCGCGACGCCCTGGATCACCGGCTAGAGTGATGATTCCATTGGGTCCGGCATTTTAAGCTTCATGTACCCGTAATGGGGTATAGCTTGAAAGCTTGTAACGCTGCCCCGCCCTAGAAGGGCGTGGTATCCGCTGCTAAAAGGGGCCACTTGGAATGTGATTTCTTCGGACCTATAATTCTCCAGGGTGCTTAATACCACGTCGAGTTTGATTTTTCCTGCACACCGCGCTTCCTGACTAGGGATAATTCCCCTGAAGGTTGTGCCGCTTTGTTCAATGCGGCCTTTGTCAATTTCCATCTTGCTGAGTGTCTCTTCATACATCAAGTTTAATCCGCTTCCGCCATCCATGAGCACTTTAGTGAGCCGAAAGCCGTCCATGATTGGGCTAAGAACTAGAGCAGCTGGTGCCCGGACAGTCTGGAATCGAGGTTCGTCACTGGCATTGAAAGTTATAGCAGTGTCGTTCCAGGGGTTTATTTTGGCCATATGGCAAATTTCCGCGGAGCTTCGATGAGCTCTTTTGTGCCTACTATTTGAGGCAAAAATCTCGAAGACTGTTAGTACCGTATTGTGCTCGTTGGCGGGATGTTCTTCTGTAAGAAGATCCTTGCCACTTTTTGCAACCTGCCGGAGTATCCAACATGCCCTAAGCCTATGAGTTGGTGTTGTGTCCGGAATGCTGTGGAGTTTACATGGCCCATTGAGCCATTTTTCCAATACGGTTCCCCGCCCTGGGGTGGGCTTTGGTTTCTTGGGGATTGGATCGACCGACTAACGAGAGTTCGCCCGTTTAGGTCGGACAAAGGTTTTGGTGAGAGCCGGACTGTCCCAAAATTCAGCTTGGGTTTTCCAGACGCTTTCCATTGCGCAGTACTTCTCTACTATGGTTGCTAAGTCCGCAAAGCGTACTATGTCACGGCGACTTATAGCATTAAGGATTCTTTTGTCCGTGCAGTTTTTGCAGAAGAGTGAGACTATGTCCTCCTCGTGGCAGTCCTCGACCTGGTTTAACGCAAGGAGGAATCTGGCCCAGTAATGATGCACTGTCTCCTGGGGCTCTTGCCTGATATGGGAGAGACGATTTAAGTCCGTGTAGGTGCCTATAGCTGAACACCGATTCTGATCCGATCTAGCACCCCGAGGCATGGGAGCTTCCGAGTTCGACAACTCGGGATTCGGGTTGCTGCCCAATTTTTCTGGCCCGTTCCCGATTCTAAGTCCGGGACCTGGGCCATATCCTCCCCTGGGCGGGTGTCCGACTCTGGGAGCTCGGCGATCCGAACATAATTCGTCCTCAAAATAGAGGGATACTCCCTGTGTGGTTCCTCCGCTACCGCTATCTCATGGGTGGCCGGTGGGGATTTAATGTCCCTTTGGTCGGGTTTAAGCCCGATCCGTTCATAGTACGTCGCGACTCCCAAAGCGGTGATGCGATCCAAGAGCTCATTAAGAGAAGAAAGCTCTATCGGATCCATCTGTTCGACGATTTCCGAATTGATGCGAAGTTTATGCGTGATGACCCGAGAGGCCATCATCGGCGCGACAGCCGATGGGGCGGCCATGACGAAGCCGCCAAGTCGGAGAGTTTGGCCTACAGACAGAGCTCCCCCCACAGTAATGTTGTTCCTGACAACGAGACGAGCCATCAAGCCTTGCAGCGACGACACAGAGGAACTCTCAATGAAAGCATCAATGTCGGTGTCAAAACCGGCGGATCTCGGGTAGGGGGTCCCGATCTGTGGGTCTTAGGCTGATGGTAACAAGAAGCAAGGGACATAATGTTTACCCAGGTTCGGGCCTGCTCAATGGAGGTAAAACCCTACTTCGTGCTTGTTTAATATTGAAGATATGGGTAGTACAAGAGTAGATCTACCACGAGATTGTAGAGGCTAAACCCTAGAAGCTAGCCTATGATGGTATGACTGTAATTGTGATCGGCCTTCTGAGAACCAACCTCTCCGGTTTATAAAGTCACCGGAGAGGGCTAGGGTTTACATGGAGTCGGTTACAAGGAAGGAAACACAATATCCGGATCGCCAAGCTTGCCTTCCACGCCAAGGAGAGTTCCATCCGGACAAGGGACGGAGTCTTGAGTCTTGTATCTTCACGCTTCAGTAGTCCCGTTGATGTATACAGTCCGGCTGTCCGGATACCCCCTAATCCAGGACTCCCTCAGAGGGGTGTGCTCGTCGCAGATGATGCCTAGCGCCTGATTGGCCCTCGTCCTGAGGTCCCAGAGCATGGGAGTGTGCTCGCGCAGTAACGTCTACTGGCAGAGCGCCTCTTGCCTGCTCTGCTGCACGAAGGACTCGGCGTTGGTAACTCGCCGCTGAAGCGGGAGCAGCTCAGCACGGGCGGAGGCCAACTCGGCCCGAACGGAGATCAGGGCCGCAGCGCCAGCCTTCTCACGCTGCTCCACCTCATTCAGCTTCGATCGGAGGGTAGCGGTTCTACCCTCAGCTTTGGCTTCCAAGAGCTTCAACTTCAGGTCGTATCTGTTGGCAAGATCAGCAAGGCCCTCTGCCACCCTGTGGTGAATCTCCTCCTGGACCCTGGCCTCTCGCGCGCTTGCGGCGTCCTCCGCCTGGGCGACTTGGCGCTCCCTCTTCTCCAACCATTCAAACTCGAGACTACGCTCCGTAGCCTCCAGCACTAGCGCTTCCTCACGCCTCAAGATCTCCTCCTCTTCGGAAGGCGGCCCCTTCATCGACGCTAAAACAGCCCTGCGGGCCTCGACCTGCTGCTCCAGGGAGGCATTCAGGGCCTGGAGCTCCTGCCTGCGCTTCTCTGCAACCTCATGGCGGTGGTCAGCCTCCTTGATCTCTTCCAAGGCTCGGGCACTGGCCTCGTGCGAGGTTTCAAGGGATGCCTCGGCCTTCGTGTTGGCACACTCGCGCTGGAGACGCTCGAGGTTTATGGCCACCTTCAGTTGATGAAATTCCTCCACTAGCAGAAGACCCTCAGTTTCAAGGTGGGCGTCGACGTCCACGAGCTCTTCCCCAAGCCGGCTCAGCGCACCCATCGCCTCCCGGAAGAGCTCGTGACAGACGGCACCCCGCTCGTGCTCAAGCTCGAACGCACGACCGGGCCCATCCTCCACACCGGAAGTCGTTGAAGAGGTCCGAGGTGGCTCGCCTTCTCCCATCAGGGAGCTAGGGGCCGACGCCTTTCCAGTCGCCCTTCGGGCCTCGACGGGGGCCCAGAGGGGCGGAAGCTCGGTGCCCGAAGGAGAGGCCAGGGTTGAGGCCACTGTCGGTTCTATATCCGGCGTATCTTGTAGTAGGGGTCCTAAGCTAGGTGTCTTGGAGCGATGGTGACATGGACACTGGATTTTACCTAGCTACAGGCTCTCTCGAAGAGATAATACCCTACATGCCGCTTTTGATTGTATTCATATGAGTGTAGTACAGAGTACATGTATCTACCACGAGATTGTAGTAATGAATATGAGATTGTCTATTGACTAGCCTGGCCTCGGTTTTTATATGCACCGTAGGCCTAGGGTTTTGAGGAGTCCTTCTCTTGTGCGCCAAGTCTTGTGGAAACCTTCTTGTATGCGACATGGGCTGTCCGAACTGTCCCAATAGTGAACCGCCATGGGTTTCCTCGGCCCGATCCAGCTGGTCGGGAGACGACGTGGTGAGTAGCCCTAGCCCAGGACACCATCAGTAGCCCCCTGAACCAGTCTTCAAGTTGGGACGCTCCTCGATTCTTCGGAATTACTCTTCATCTTCGGTCGTCGATCCTAAAAACTGGTTAAATAAATCTTCTCATTTTCGATCTTGAGGATCGCCAAGTGCATCCGAAGAGTTTACACGTCGGGTATCTGAGGAGCTCCTCTAAGTTTCCGGCCTTTATCAATGCCTTGTTATTTTTATGCCACACCTCGGGTTTGACGTTGTTCCCAGGCGGCAGTGTCCTCTTGCGTCCGAGCTCCAACGCCGGACTGCATTCGAGGTATCTTTTGCAGCCGAGCACCAACGCCGGACCGCTTCCGAGCTCCAATGCTGGAATGTATCCGAAGAGTATTGTTACAGCCGAGCTCCAACTCCGAACTACATCCGAGCTCCGGCGCTGGACTGTATCCGAGCACCAACACCGGGCTATGTCAACGCTCCAACACCAGACTGTATCCGAGGTGTCATAGATCACCTTAGTTCAAAAAAGTTGAAGGAGTTTAGCCGAGCTTAATGCCGGAAATGCCCTCTATGGAGCCAGCCACTGGTGCTCGAGCTTTATGCCGGACTGCTTCCGAGGTGGTGCACCACCCGGACTGCGGGCCGATTTTTGTCAATATTTTTGATTGGTGCAATTTTATTCTCTGCCGAGATATTTAGACAGTAGCCCTCAAGGTGTGTATCGGTCAAAACCTGAGATGCACCTGAAGGATGACACAAGACCGCAGATCTCAGTAGCCCCTGAGACTCAGGTTGATTCGCAAAATAGGCCTGAGGATCAACTCCTAGCTCGGCAGAATACTTCGGGACACAAAAACCGGTGTGCAAAGTCCTAGAGGCTCAGGTTGGGTGCGGCCGACCAACCTGAGGATCATAACACTAGTAGAAAAAGGGGCAAATCTGAGACACATTAGTGCCGGTTTGATTTCGAGCCGGCACTAATGTGTCCATTAGTGCCGGTTCCAACGGCTAGCCGGCCGCTCTCATTACTGCCGGTTCGTGGCGAACCTTTAGCACCGGTTCGTGCCACTAACCGGTACTAAAGAGAGTGGTGGCAGGATGTTGTCGGCCTGGGCTCGCTTAACACCTTTAGTACCGGTTTGTGGCACGAACCGGTACTAAAGGTCGACGTACATAAACCCTTCATCCACCCGAGCTAGCTCTGTTCTTCCCCTTTCCCCTCTCCTCCTCTGTTCTTCCCCTCTCTTCCTCGAGCTCATCACACATTTTGCCCAAATTTTGTCAAGATTTGAAGGCCCCCATCCATTCAAATGATCACAAAGGTTAGCAACTTTGTCCTTTCATCTCTCATTGCTAGATTAGCTCTTGCAATGCTTTGTATAATGATTAATTTGTGAGTTTAGTAATTTGGAAGGAATTATATGTGCTAGTATTTGATCCATATGCAATTTGAGGTCAAAAATAACACTTAGTTTGCATATGTAGGTGTGGTTTACTTAGTACCTTCTAAATCTCCGTCGTAACCACCGCCGATCGCCACATTGTCCTGTCAGCCGCACCACCTTGTGGTGAGGCTCTTGTTCATGAATGTTTTACATTACCAAATTGATGTTTGCGTGATTTGGATATATAGTTACTCGTATAAATATCTTACTCGTACGTTGTTTGTTATACATAGTGCCATGGTTTTCATATCCGTCCCCGTCAGCCCTCGTCCTTGTTATGATTCGGATGTGGTATATTCTCTTTTAAAACTAGTTGTTGCATTTCGTGTTTATGACAAATTATGCCCATCAAGTTGACATAGATATTTTTATCTAGGAGGTATGTGAACCGGAAATTCCAACCGACCCTATTGTCGAGAGGTTAAATTTAGTTGAAAGACAAAACGAGTATTTGAAAGAAAAATTGAAAAGAATTGAGGGGGAGAAGATGGAATTGGAGTTGCATGTTGCCGATGTCGTCGATGATCACAAGATCAAGATGGAGAAAATGAGGTTGAAGATTAGAAAGCTTAGAAAATATGCCATTGATAGTGTGGCTTGGTATCATTATGCTGTTGGATCAATTGTTACCTTACTTGCGATCTTCATCGCATTTGTTGTTGCATTAAAATTCATTAGCTAGAGAGTTATTTGTATGTTGCATTTAATTAAGTGATGTATATGAACTTTATGTATCAACTTGTATTAATTTGGTCTATGCGGTGTTGTGTAATGAAGATGAGCCGACAATGGATGTATGATGAGCGATGCTCTCCCGAGTTTATTAATGGCGTGCATACTTTTCTGCTTGCGCTGAGGCAAACAAGCGGGCGGATGGTTTTATGCCTTGTCCATGTGCTGGCTGTAAGAATGGTCACAATTACTCTACGTCAAGAACCATTCACGTCCACCTATTTGAGTCCGGTTTCATGCCCCACTATAATGTTTGGACCAAGCACGGAGAAAGAGGGGTTATGATGGAAGACAATGAAGAAGAAGAGGACGACGACGGCTATCCTGGCCATGGGTTCCCTGAATACGATGATACAACAATGGGGGAAGAAGCTGAGCCGGCAATGCGGGAAGAAGCTGAAGAAGAAGCATTAGATGAGCCCGTTGATGATCTAGGTCGGGCCATTGCCGATGCAAAGAGAAACTGCGCATGTGATCTCGAGAGGACGAAGTTGCAGCGCATGTTAGAGGATCACAAGAAATTGTTGTATCCGAATTCATGCGGTTGACAAAAAAGTTGGGCACCACACTTGAATTGCTGCAATGGAAGGCGAGAATGGTGTATCCGATAAGGATTTGGAAAGTTTCGTAATGATAAAGAATATGCTTCCAAAGGACAACGAATTGCCCGAGAGTACGTATGAAGCAAAGAAGGTTGTCTGCCCTCTAGGGTTAGAGGTGCAGAAGATACATGCATGCCCTAATGACTGCATCCTCTACCGCGGTGAGTACGAGGATTTGAATGCTTTCCCCGTATGCGGTGCATTGCGTTATAAGATCAGTCGCGATGACCCTGGTGATGTTGAGGGCGAGCGCCCCAGGAAGAAGATTCCTGCCGAGGTGATGTGGTATGCTCCTATAATACCACGGTTGAAATATTTGTTCCAAAACAAAGAGCTTGCGAAGGCGATGCGGTGGCACGCAGAAGACCTTAAGAAAGACGGAAAGTTGAGAGTACCCGCTGACGGTTCGCAGTGGAGAGAAAGTACTGGGAGGAGTTTGCAGGTGACCCAAGGAACGTATGGTTTGGTCTAAGCGCAGATGGCATTAATCCTTTTGGGGAGCAGAGCAGCAACCATAGCACGTGGCATGTGACTCTATGTTTGTATAACCTTCCTCCTTGGTTGTGCATGAAGCGGAAGTTCATTATGATGCCAGTGCTCATCCAAGGCCCTAAGCAACCCGACAACGACATTGATGTGTACCTAAGGCCATTAGTTGAAGAACTATTACAGCTGTGGAATGGAACATGTGTACGTGCGTGGGATGAGCACAAACAGGAAGAATTTGACCTAAAGGCGTTGCTGTTCGTGACCATCAATGGTTGGCCTGCTCTCAAGAACCTTTCAGATGCATAAACAAGGGATATCATGGATGCACACACTGTTTGGATGATACCAACAGTATATATTTTGATAGTTGTAGGAAGAATGTGTACCTGGGACATCGTTGATTTCTTCCGACAAGGCATCCGTAAGAAAGAAAGGCAAGCATTTCAAAGGTGAGGCAGATCATCGGACGAAGCCTCGCCACCATATTGGTGCTGATGTACATGATATGGTCAAGGATTTGAAGGTAATCTTTGGAAAGGGTCCTGGCGGACAACCTGTTCAGAAGGACGCTGACGGGCGCGCACCCATGTGGAAGAAGAAATCTATATTTTGGGACCTGCCATACTGGAAAGACCTAGAGGTCCGCTCCGCAATCGACGTGATGCACGTGACGAAGAATCTTTGCGTGATCCTGCTTGGCTTTTTGGGCGTGTATGGGAAGACAAAAGATACACCGAGGCATGGAGGACCAGCAACGATGCACGGAAAAGACGGCATACATCGTGGTCGCCAGCTACGCCTTACCAAAGAAGAGAAGGAAATCTTCTTCGAATGCCTGCTTAGCATGAAGGTACCGTCTGGCTTCTCGTCGAATATAAAGGGAATAATAAATATGGCAAAGAAAAAGTTCCAGAACCTAAAGTCTCATGACTGCCACGTGATTATGATGCAACAACTTCCGGTTGCATTGAGGGGGCTTCTACCGGAAAACGTTCGATTAGCCATTGTGAAGCTATGTGCATTCCTCAATGCAATATCTCAAAAGGTAATCGATCAAGAAATCATACCAAGGTTACAGAATGATTTGGTGCAATGTCTTGTCAGTTTCGAGTTGGTGTTCCAACCATCCTTCTTCAACATCATGATGCACGTCCTAGTTCACCTTTGCGAAGAGATTAACGTTTTGGGTCCTGTATTTCTACACAATATGTTCCCCTTTGAGAGGTTCATGGGAGTCTTGAAGAAATATGTTCATAACCGTGCTAGGCCAGAAGGAAGCATCTCGAAGGGCCATGAAAATGAGGAGGTTATTGAGTTTTGTATTGACTTTATTCCCGACCTTAAGCCGATTGGTGTTCCTGAATCGCGGCATAAGGGCAGACTGGAAGGAAAAGGCACGCTAGGAGGGCATCAAATAATATGTATGGATGGGCATTCTCTCACTGAAGCACACTACACAGTTCTACAGAATTCCTCCTTGGTGGCTCCGTATATGAAGGAACACAAGAATTTTCTACACTCCAAACACCCGGAGAAGTCTGACGACTGGATTACACGCGAACAAGCGAGGACTTTCGCCAGTCGGTTGTAGAAATGTGCCCTGAATGATGGCGATATTCAAAATGACCTATACACGCTATCCCAGATACCATCTTCGAATATAATGACTTTGAAAGGTTACCAGATAAATGGGAATACATTTTACACGATCGCCCAAGATAAGAAGAGCACCAACCAAAACAGTGGTGTCCGCTTTGATGCAACAACCAACACGGGAAAGGAAACATATTATGGTTACATAGTGGACATATGGGAACTTAACTATGGAGGTGATTTGAAGGTCCCTTTGTTTCGGTGCAAATGGGTCAATATGACACGAGGCGGGTAATGGAAGACCCACAAGACGGAATGACAACAAGGATCTCAACAATCTTATGATGCAGACGAACCATTCGCCCTAGCCAATGATGTGGCGCAGGTTTTTATGTGAAAGACATGTCTACCAGGCCGAGAAAAGAAAAGATAAGGAAGCGAATGTATCATACGAAGATCCAAAGCGCCACATAGTTCTTTTCAGAAAAAGAAACATCGTGGGAGTGGATGACAAGATGACATGTCGAAGATTATGAATAGTTTGATGAAATTCCTCCATTCACAGTGAATATTGACCCGAGCATCCAGTTAAATGATGAAGATTTTCCATGGCTACGGCGCAAAGGGACACACGCTGAAGAAAAAGTTTCACACCCAAAGATCTGGGATGTGATCGGCTTCACTATCATCACTTTCTTCCGTGTTTCACACCCGTGAGGGAATCTGTAATAGTTAGGGTAGTTATGTGTTTTGGCATTTGAAACACGAAGAAATTGTATGTGCAAACAAAAGTAGAGAGGGTTACGGCAAAACTGGATGCACTTCGTGTACAAAATGGACAATCTCTTTCAAGTATCGTGGTTTCCACTTAAAACTCAACTATTACAAAGGCATTTCATTTTTTAAATAACCTAAGCATTACCAAATTGAGCATAATGATAAAAAACACTAATATTAAACATAAGAAAAAAGAATCACTGAAAAATCTTTTTTCAAAGTTAAGTTATTCACAAACTAGTGATTCACACAAATTTCAAATAATTCAAAATTTAAACTATTCAAATTTGAAAACTACCTAAAGCACTAATGTAAAGTTTGTAATTTTTGTACCTAAAGCAAAAATATTCACAAATAAAGTCTAAATACAGCAAAAACAACTAAAAAATAAATAAAGCGAAAAAAATTAAGAAAATAAAAAGCTCGCCATCGGGCCAAAGCGGCCTGCATACGACTAGGAACCCAACCTTTGTTGGGCCAGATGCAGCCCCAGAAGGCCGAGTAGGCCCACTAGGCGAAGAGAACAAGTAGGCCCAAGAGGCCTGCTTAGGAGAGGAGATCGAGAGCTACCGTGACCGGGCTTATAAACCAGTGCGGTAGCCCTCGGCTAGCGAGGTGGGACTAAACTTGTTGCACCACATCAAGGCGCAAGACTTCTTTAGTACCGGGTCGTGGCACAAACCGGTACTAAAGGGTGGGTCTTTAGTACCGGTTGGTGCCACAACCCGGTACTAAAGGTGGGTGCTTCCCGCCGCTTGGGTTGGCCAAAACAGACCTTTAGTACCGGTTGGTGGCTCCAACCAGTACTAAAGGTCCATCCTATATATAGAACACTTGAAAAAAATTCAGTTTCCCTCAGTTTCCTCCCTCCTTCGCGCCACCCTGCCCCGATCGACGCCGCCCCTGCCGACGCCGCTGCCTCGCCCTGTCGCCGACCACGGCCGTGTTCGCCTCGTCGCCGCTTCGCCGACGCCGCCGTCCCGGCCGTCCCCATCCCCGCCGTCGTCCCTCGCTGTCCCCGTCGCTGCGTTCTCGCCGCCTGTCGTCGCCGCCCGCCCGTTGCCGCCACCCCGTCCTGTCGCCCGTCTGCCGCCGACCCGCTTGTTGTCGCCGCGCCGGTGAGCTCGCCTGCCGCCATGTCTAGTTGTCACACACACACACTACACACACACACACGCCATTTTTTATAGAAATGTTAGCAATTTTTCTATTTTTAGTAATATAAATATTACAATTGTTAGTTATATAGAAATGTTATAAATGTTTTCTGTTTTTAGTTATAGAAATGCTAGCAATTTTTCTGTTTTTAGTTACATAAATATTAGAATTGTTAGTTATATAGAAATGTTACAAATGTTTTTTGTTTTTAGTTATAGAAATATTTATAGAAATGTTAGCAATTTTTTATTTTTAGTTATATAAATAGTTTTTATGGCCTATAGTATTTGTTAAATTTTATAATTAGTTTTAGTTAGATGAATTAGATTAATGTCAAATCGTTAGAATTTGCATATATATAGAATTTTAGTTATCACAATCAAATCATTTACTTTTTGCGGGCATATAGTATTTGTTCTCGACGATATGCCCGGCCCGCATCCTCGCCGTCGACCCGCTCTCATGACGACGCCCTGGTTCAGAGGACCCATGTCCGGACTGGCTCACTGGCTGGCACCGAGAGGTGCTACTCGAGGCGCGCGCTTGGTGAGGAACCCGACCACGGGTCCCATCGTCGACCCTGATCTTCTTTGGTGGCGTACGCGTGGGCCACATTCGGTGCAAAGGCAGCCGGCCCCGCCGGAGGTGGTGCGTCGATGTGTCAGGGAGGAAGATGAGCACGTCCATCGCTACATGGCTGCTATGGACGACGTCAAGTTCTCCACTACTTGGCGAGTTATTTGGGCAGATGACCGGAGATATGATCCTGTGATGGTTCCTTCTCTTTGGGTGTGCACGAACCGTGCCCCAGGAACCGCGAGTGGCGCCCTAGATTCTTCTGTAGTACTCGATCTTTATTAGGTACCTAGCCAGTGATGTATTCGATATATAATAATCGAGACGATGTATTCGAGATTATATATATTAAGACGATGATGTATTCGAGATTATATATATTAAGACGATGTATTCGAGCTTCAGTTTTTCCTTATTGATTGCATCCATGCATTGTAATTTGAATACTAATTAAATTGTTTTATATTTCTTCTGTATTAGTTAAGGAAAAGCTATGGCGGACAATACCGGCAGAGAGAGAGAAGAGGAATTGTTCGACATCATACGCAGCCCTCACAGGCTAGATGATCTGAATGAAGCAGATGACGGCTCCCAATATCTGAACAATACCGGAGAGGGTGATGAAAAGATATTCGATATTGACGACCGAGCTGATGAAGTCATGAACTATGATTATGATTATGATGACACAAACAATGTTTGTGATGACACAGACAATGCTGATCTTCAAATAACAAAGACTACCGGCGAGGTATATTTATATAAGCGGGCATCATGGTGATCATCACATGTTAACGAGTCGATCATTCTTCTTTCAGCCCTCTGGATCGAGCAAATCTGCTTCTACAGACAGCAGGACAAAGCGAGGCCCAGGCAGATGGTTGAAGGATGGTGTAAAGTGCAACATCGAATCCATCAAACCTAGTGGTGAACCCCTCATGCCTAAGAACATTGCTAACAAGTGGACTCATCGGCGGAGTTCTTGTGAAGGACAACTCCTGATCTCCATTCAAGAATGGAAAGAGCCAAATACTAAACGCCCTGTGTGTTACTTGGGTCGATTTACAGAGCCAAAAAGCCCTTTGAAATCTCTCGATGGAACATTTCACCCTACCAGATCATTTCACTGAAGCAGATGTGGAGAAAGTCAAGGGCGCTGCTCTTAAGAAGATGGCAATTGCGTTCAACACCCACAAGAAAACTCTATGGTCCAACTACCTCGCTAATGAAAGGAAGACTCCAGAATCCACGGGAACACTGGAGAATAAAAGAGAGCACTGGAACGATTTCGTGACCTTCAAGGATTCAGAATTAGCTAAGGAACGGTCGATGAAAAACAAGGCAAATGCCACAAAAAAGACGCAGTTCCATAGGCTAGGTCGAGGTGGCTACGCGGTGGGATTGCCTAAGTGGGATAAGTATGAGCAAGAGATGGAGGATGCAGGGGTCACACCGGTTACTAGGAACTGACCCCTGTGCGTAACTTGGTTCTATGCGCATGGGGTGCGTTGGACCAAGACAAAGCGAAGTTTCACGGAAGGCAAGTCTAAAAGGAGCCGAACAAAAAATAATTGACGCAATAGAAGAAGCTCGAAAGGGGGTGTTCACGCCCAACATAGAGAACGATGAGCTTACGCGCGCCCTAGGAAATCCTGAACACCCAGGAAGAACACGAGGCAAGGGCGTTATTCCCTGGTATGAGGGCTTTTCAGAATGGAACGAGGACTATAGGACCCGTGCAAGAAGGAATATGGAGGATGAGAAGAAAAGGAAGCTGGAGGAGGAGCAGAGGAAGCAGGGCGCAGAACACCTTCAAGGCCTAGAAGCAAGGCACACGGACCTTGCACTCAAATTCCAGCAGCAGCAGCAGCAGATCGACTCACTTAGCCGTGAAAGGGGTCTCAAAGAGCGGCAGTAGCAAGCGGATGATCGCCCAGCATTGGATAGCACCGCCCCATCCATGCCGAGAAGCAGCGTTGGTTCTGCCCCGGCACACACACTGCTGGATACATACCCTATGGATGACATCATAGAGAACACTAACTGTGAGCTACACTCCAAAATGAAGAACATATCCATGAAGGTGGCGGACGGCGTTGCTTTTCCATTACTCCTCAAGCAACCTTCCATTGCATCCCGATTCAAGAGGGCTATGCTCGTGTCATGGTTGATGAAGTGGTGGACCCATATTCGGGCTACAGCTTGACTTTCCGGAGGTGAAGACGAGCGACACCGGAGAGGCCATACATCGATCATCCTATGGAGAAAGGATTGTATCATCTTCAAGTCCATCGACACCGCTCGTCGTCGCCGACGCAAGAACCAGTCAGCCAGACTCCCGCCCTCCAAGTCCACGAACGCGTGAGCCGACTCCTCAAGTCCGCCACCTCCTCCAAGTCCCCGAACGCTGAGCTGACTCCTCCGGTTTCATGTTCGCACAGCCATGCCACTTCTCCCGCTTTCAAGGCCGCACGGTATCAGGCCACACCTCCCGCTTCAAGTCCGCACATCGTCAGCCACTTCTCCTGGTCCAACTCAGCCACGCCACCGCCTCCGCCGCCTCCGCAATCGCAGAAGAGACATGCCGCAGCTATGGTCCGTGAGCGGTACAAGTCGAGGTAGTTCAGAAGCATGTGGAGACAAGCGATGTAAATATGGTCCAAGCCTCGCCCTCTTCCTCGTGAGGCCTTACGACATGACTAAGGAGCAAAACGCAGCCATAGTGCAGGCTCAAGTGGACGCCCATTTTAATGAAACCGCATCGCCGCCAAAGGAGAAAGTGCCCGAGAAAGTAATTGACCACTTCATTAAAATGGCTAGAGAACCAGCTCCCAAGCCTGTTGACTCGGACTATGAGCGTCAAATCAGGAAACTACATCGAGAACGGCTAAAGAAGGATGCGAGCTTGAGCTCGAGCCAACAAGCAGCGGGCAAAAAATGAGGGAAAACCGTTCCCCAGCTGGGAGAACAGGCGGCGCAATCGATCACCCCGCTTGTTGTGCCAACAACAACACATGAGAGGAGGCCGCGCGCCCAATATTATTGTGGGCAAACCATTAAAGTTCCCCAGCTAGGCGATGTGGTAATAATGGAGGAGCATATAATGTAGGCTGAAATGCTCAAGATCTCTGTTGGACAACTCCTCGAAATTGAGCCCATGTCTCCGCTTAGAGAGGAGGAAATAAAATGGAAATAAGCTCGGGGCAAACCTTTGGTCCACCCAGACAAGGTCAAGAACCTCCCAATGAGAATGTATGAATTGCATCAATGGTACATGAACATTACCAAGATTTCCAATCGAGAGTCCCTCATGGTGAATGTCAAGAAGAAGCATTATACCATGAGAAAGCTCTGTGCGTTGAGTATTCAGAACTATATCAGTTATACAATCAAGACGCACTCAACAAATCTCTCGTCAGTTGCTATTGTTTGCAAGTGATTTCTTTCTGTAATTTTTGATCAATAATTACATGTAATTATCCTCACTATATATTCTTTTCTGTGGTATTATATGCAGGATGAAGATGTATGAAATGAAAAAATCTGGACGCTATGGCATTGGGTTCATTGACCCAAATACCATTATTGAGTACCCATGGAATCTTGCAACTTCTAAAGCAGGTGTTGATGAAAGCATGCTAGAGTTCTTGAAGTGCCTCAATACCAATGAAGATATACTACTTCCTTACAACTTCAGGTGAGTTAATACAAATTTTGTTTTTGCTTACTAGCTAGCTAGATGTTAATAACTAAGTGTATACGGTTTATTTATATATAGTTGATTAATTTTATGCACATGCCTACTTAATTAAGACATGCAAACGCAGCGCATGCAGTTTCCATCGGATCTTGTTAGTCATTAAAGTTGACAAAGCAAAATAAGTACTCGACTCGCTACTTAAAGAACATAAAGACTACACCATCATGAAGGGGATAGTCAACAGGTAATTTCAATCATTACTAACTATATCTCGGCCTATTATTTGTTCGTCATTTCTTGATATGAACTATTTAATAACCCTTTATTGATTTTCTTGCCCGCTGGGCAGGGCTTGGGCAAAGTTCATCAAGGTGACTCGTGCAATAGGCCAAAAAGTTGTTTTGGCATCGACCAAGGGTAAGTAATTAAGTAGTACTAGCTAGCTAGCCATCTCTTTAATTCTTGTTTCAATACCATTAATTAATTATCATGCTTGATTAATCATTATCGATTCAATTCCATTCTCGTAAAGGCCTCAAGCAGCGCCGTGGAATGATCTTTGTGCATTCTACGCTTATAGAACATTCGCATGATGGCGTCCGAAAGGAGAAGATCTCAAAGATAGGAATGGGTACGTTGTCAAAACTCTATTCACACCATTATTGATATCTTGTAACACAACTAATACACATGCATATTGATCTCCTTCTTAACAGTTCAGAGAGGTGCCGGATCAGCTCCTACCCGAGGAGCGCATACTAGCACTTCAAGAGGAAATAGCCGGATTTTTGCTCGACCAGGTCATAGATCCCAAAGGAGAATACTATTACCTGCTACCGCCCCCATGAACCACTTGTCATCGTGCATGCTCCGAAGGTACCAAGGCAACATGCAGGAGAAATTGTATATGTATATACATGTGTATGTGTGAATAGTTAATGGTGTTGGGTGTGAGACATTCGATGATATTATATATATATATATATATATATATATATATATATATATATATATATATATATATATATATATATATATATATATATATGCAGTTCTACATACGAGAAAATCTATTTATATATATGCATAACGTGTACAATTTGTAGTATCGTGAAATACCAGCAAACAAAAAAGAATTAAATGGAAAATAAAGCCAAATTGAAAACACAAAATTAAAGCAAAAATTTAGAAAAAAACACCCAACATTTAGTACCGGTTGGTAAAACCAACTGGTACTGAAGACCTACGCGCACATGGGCCTGGCTCGTGCCACGTGTTTGCACTTTAGCGCCGGTTCTTGACGAACCGGTACTAAAGGGGGGGGGGGCCTTTAGTCCCCACTCTTTAGTGCTGGTTGGCCAACCGGCACTAAAGGCCGTCACGAGCCGGCACTAAAGGCCGGTTTTGCACTAGTGTAATCTCCTCGAAAACTATATTGCACTTTAAATTTTCTGCATTGGGTTGTCAATGCAGTAGTCCCCGAGCCACTGGTCAGGTGGCAACATCAGGTCAAGTGATCGATGTGCCCCATTAATATTTATAAATAATGAGCGGGAAGCCTAGTAGCCCCGAGCCTTAATGTGGGCACGGGTGGCCGAATTAAGGATTGATATCTAGAGTAAAATCACAAAGTATGTGTAATGATTCTATATATCCAAGTACTCTACATCATTAATGCTCGGATCCGCATTGTACAAAACTTTGTTGACCGACCATCGGCTTCAACCTCCTCGGCCAACAGCCGAGGAGTATTTGTCCTACTTTATAAAGCCTTTATGAGGGCAAAGATTTATGGAAAACAAGGCAATCCGCCCATACAGTTTTATAAACAAAGGTATTAACGTAAGAAAAATCTTCCAAAGAAAATAGTCCCGCTATCGGTTCCTTTCTTTGGGTTGTCATGCTAAGCATGATCATGAAACCTCAGCTCCGATCAATGTGGGAGAAAAATATTGAGGATTTAGTTTGGGGAAAGTTCTCGAACTATGTGGTCTTTAGCGAACCTAAATTTTCACTTCTGTCATTGCCGACCAATTATATCCTTTAAGATCTCTAGCTTTCGGCTTCACCCAGTCTGAGGTACTAACTTGGATGACCCAGTAGTAACAATCACAGAGGTGCTCGCTTTACCACCTAGCCGAACAATCGGGAACATAAGGGTAAGCACAGGAGCCAGGCAACCCAGCTTAGCCAAAATCTTAAGTCAAATTGATGCATATTTATGGCTTTATAACGATCATTACGGAAGGCATCCCTTGTATATTAAATACAAATGCCGATAATATGTTTACTTTAACTCCATTGCGACCGTTTATCAGTTGAAAGTGGCCCATGGTCGGCTTCCACCCCCTTGTAGACGCTACACAGGGTGTTTCCGCAATAACAAACAACCCTTAGGCGACGTCTCGGTGCCCGAAGGCGGTTAGTGTTCGGCGACAGCCGAGGTCAAGCCGTAAATACTTCGGCCAATGTTATGAACGGCCCGTCATTTAACACAGTCATAGGATCGCTGACCAGTTTACGTTTATTGTGACAGTCAGTTTTCGGCTTTCTCCACTGAGGTGCTTAACCATGCGAGCTGAGAGCACAATCGCCGTGGTTCTCCCTTTTCACACCTAGCCGAACAAACCGGAACATAGGAGGCAAGAACAGCAGCCGGGCAATCCAACTATTGACCAAAGACACAATTTGAAACCGATGCATATATAGCAATATCCGAGAATGTTTTTGCCGAGTCTCTAAAGGTGTCCGGCGTTGCATTGCAAGACCTATGTTGGAAACACACAAATAGTATAAAAGTGCCATTGGCTTGGAAAACCAAAAACTGTCAGTAAAAACATAACGTCCGAACAAGATCAAGTGTTCGGTGCCGATCTAAAAATTGGAAAAAAATTTGTGCTTATGTCGTGCTTTAACATGACACATCCGATCTCAAGACTTCACGCGGGTCAGACTACGGCTTCACGCTCCTTATCCCAAAGGTGGAGTACTTCTCCGAGGCCAGTTTAGCAAACTAAAGTCGAGCGGCTTTTAGAGAGAAGACAGGCTATCCGGCTATTGACCATACACTCGAGTCAAAAAAGGAGCTATAGAAAAATAGTTTGCAACGTCCAAGAAGAAAACACATTTACTATAAAACAGCTCATATAAATTTTAAGAGGCCCCAAGTGACTTGGGTAAAATAATTTTATGTATAATGATTGTATGTACCGAAGTATTTATATCATATCTTTGTTCACCTGAACTTTAAACACGTCTTAACCGATAGTTGGCTTCTCCCTCTTCGGTCAAGGGCTGAAAAGTGTTATGTACTCCGCCTGTCAAGAATATCGACGGTGTTTCCGATAACCAGGCAATCAGGCCATAAGGCTGTAACAGACAAAGCGTGCTCAGGGAACTTATGCTATATTACTGACATAGTGTAACACACATATTTGACGAAAGTAGTACCCCCACCGATACCTTTCTTCGGTTGCTCATTGTTACTATGAGACTTGTGCAATAGATTTTTTGTACTCATGAGTTCCATTGTGTGCCGACCATGATTGAAAACGATAAGAGCGCTAGCTTTCGGTTTCACCCAGTCTGAGGTCCGAGCTCGCATGACCCGATCGTGACAATCGAAGAGGTGCTCCCTTTACTCCCTAGACAAACAATCGGGAACGTAGGGGTAAACATAGGAGCAAGGCAACCCAGCTTGCGGAACACTTAAGTCAACATGGTGCATATTGTGGCGTAATACACGAACAAGGAACAAAGCCATACAAGTATAATCATATGCAAGAGGAAAGGCTTCATAAAGGATGCCCACAAATAAATGGGGTATTTTAATTTGTGTGTCACAAACAATGTTTTGACAAGAAACTTTTTCACAGACAACTTTTTGCCAAAAAGTATAATGCTTGGTCGAACCGAACAAAATTTAAGACTGAAAGTTTTTGAGCATGAAAGTGACTTAGCTGGTTGATGTGCTCAGTGTTGATGACGTGATTCAGGCTTACGGCGGGACGAGGTCCCAGCCCCCAAGCCAGTCTTGATGTACTCGAGCGAATAGCTCGGCTTGATGAAGTGATAGCACAAAAGTGCCGAAGTGCCGAGGCGAAGCCCCCGGCCCAGCTGAGGAGATAGAGTAGTTCGACAGCGTGACAATGAAACCCCCCACGTCAGTCGATGTGTCGAAACAGGTCGGCATGGTGGACGTCGTGATGAAGCGACGACGTGATAATGGTGACAGTGGAATTTGGTTGGTGGAGGCCAAAGGACGACTCCGTATGATGCCAACTGGGGAAAAAAGCTATCCAGATCAAAACCGACCAGGTCATTGCATCAATCTAGTGACGACGCGCCGGATTGTAACCAGTCGCAGAAAAATCTACACAGGAGAATCACGCAAACCGGCGAAAATATATTCGGTATGAAAATATATACAATACAGGTAATTAGGAAAAATACAACCTGATGTTCAATAAGGTAGCGCAAGGGAGATGTCAACATGAACGGGTCCACGTCGGTGTGGCCCGATGACCACACGCTGGTGCCAGACATCGTCAATGCAGTTTTCCTCCATACCAATTTGTACGTGCAGAACAGGCCGCGCTGTTCGTCAACCAAACCTTTAAAACAGTGTTGCAAATTAGTAGTACCAATATGTATGCGCAAACTGGCGCACGTTTAATGAGAAGTGGTAGTCCACCCGCAGCAGCACAGATTCTGGATTTAAAGAAAAGATAAGAGGAGGAAAAGGAGTCTCCCTGGTGTCTCAGGCATGGGGCAGCACTGATCATCTAGCCAACACGGGAAATACTAGTCCTGGCGCGAGGCTGATGTCGACATAGGGCGTTGGCACGACGAGGTGACAAAGCCGAATTCGTAGGGTCGCCTGAGCTATGGACACAATGCACATAGGATAGTGACGACATATCGGATCACCCTAAAGCGATGGCCTCAATGTAGACCAGACTGCAAAACCTGCAGTACCAAAAATCGCTGACAAGCAAAAAATATTGTTTGAAATATTATTAATATGCACAATGCGAATAACTAAAACAATTGCACATGTCGACTTATCTGATGACGTTGAAACTAATAGCAGACGAGATGATTATGGACGAGGGACATCCTGGCCGGATAGCATCAAGACTGCATTGGGCCGGCCCATATACGGAACTGCCGATCTGCACATGGAGGTCGGTTTGATGAAGGTTCTGACACGTACGTCGGCTCGCAATACAAGCGTTGGAAAAATATCTCTAGACGATCACTGCCCGTGGTGGATTTGTTCTCGGCTCCGCGGTTAAGCACTTCGTGCATCGCCAGGGACCAGTTTGACAATCAATTACGCTGCCATCTGCTGATCAAGGGACCGGGGTAGAGCGCTAGACCCCGCGAGGGAACGCGTCGTTGGTCGCAGATTTTTTTAGACCCTGATCTTGACCTAATATGCGGACGAAGCTTGCAAACTAGTGATAGTTCTCACAAAAACTAACTTGTACAAAATAGATCTGATTAGAAAAATATCACCTGATCATCTCATCGATCCGCGGCAATCACCCAGCAGACTCTGAATGAAAGCACCAATGTTGGTTCTATATCCGGCGTATCTCGTAGTAGGGGTCCTAAGCTAGGCGTCTTGGAGGGATGGTAACATGGACACGGGATTTTACCCAGCTTCGGGCACTTTCGAAGAGATAATACCCTACATGCTGCTTTTGATTGTATTCATATGAGTGTAGTACAGATTACATGTATCTACCACGAGATTGTAGTAATGAATATGAGATTGTCTATTGACTAGCCTGGCCTCGGTTTATATATGCACCATAGGTCTAAGGTTTTGAGGAGTCCTTGTCTTGTGCGCCAAGTCTTTTGGAAACCTTCTTGTATGCGGCATGGGCTGTCCGAACTGGCCCAATAGTGAACCGCCATGGGGGTCCTCGGCCTAATCCAGCTAGTCGGGAGATGACGTGGTGAGTACCCCCTAGTCCAGGGCACCGTCAGCCACCCAGCTGTGATCAATAACCAGATGAGGAGCCCTTGGCACACCTTCCGCATCCCATGCAAGGCCGCGAAGGAGGGGCGTCAAGAATGCGGGGTCGAGATGCCAGGCCGGCACGCTTACCTCACCGACCGACCTTGCGACAAGTGCGGCAGGCCGGCTTGGGGCGCCCAAGGTCAGCAGAGGACTCGAGGCCGGAGGAGGTTGCCTCTCGGGAGACTTCGTCGTCTTAGCAGAAGGGGCCCTGGGAAACCATAGCCCGGAGGGGAAGCAGCACTCGAGAAATTACAAAGATAAGGTGCTCACTCGTCTATGGCAATGTACTTCCTCTTTTTCTACGGCCGGAAGGCATCACCGCTTTTGCTTGGAGATCCCTTCCTCTTCCGGAGCATGTCGAAGTTCGGTCGGAGCCGGCCGAAGCCCTAGGTGGGGGCACCAGTGCTGGGCACGGCTGGTGTGGCTCCTGAGGAGGCGACCTTAGGGGTGGTGGACTGCGTGGAGACCTCGGCCCTCGCGCCATGGTGACTCGCCGGGCCTCGGGGCTTCGTCCTTTGGAGCATCAGGCAGCGTCGTCCCTCCGGCCGCTCCCTCAGAATGGCTCTCTGGGGGCCCGCAGGACGACCCCTTAGGAGCCCCGAGCGGCACCGGTTCCTCAGCAGCCGCGTCCCCAGCGGCCAGCAGTCGTGTCGCCAGCGGCCAGCAGTGGTCGCCCCCTGCGCCCACTTCCGGGGAGACAACCGCGCTGGCGGCAGGCTATGGAGCCACGAAGATAGGGCTCTCGCGAGGCCCTTCGAGGCCAGCCGGGCATAGTCCCCACTCGTCGAAGGGAGGCATCTGCTTCGCGAACTCCACCTTGTTCGAGCAACAGTATAGAAGAAAACCTCCTCCCAGCAGGCTGGCTGGCATTGGGTCGCCAGTCAGGAGCTCGAGCACTATGCGCCGCGCCTCAGGGGCGAGAGCCGGCACCTGAAGCCTCATGCGGTCCCCGTAGCCGGAGAAGGTCCACATCAGCTAGGAGTAACGCTAAAGCGGAGCAATACGGCAACGGATGAACTCCTTCTCCACCATAGGCGTCGTCAACCCGAGGCCCTCCAGCCTGGCCAGCCGGAGCCAGACAAGAGCAAGCCGCTGGTCGGCGAGCCTGGCGTGCTCCCAGCCGGAGCTTGGGGCGGCCGGAATCCACGGAAGCATCAACAAGGGATTGCGCACGCCAACATCCACATACACCCATCGCTTCCTGGAACAATCAACGACCAGCGAGAGCTCGAAGTCGATCCCCGAGCCGGCCATCGCAGCCATAGCCTGGACAGACACACACCCCGAGCGCTAGCGAATGTCTGTCAGATGTAGGGAGAAGAAATGGTGGAACAAGGCCACGGAAGGGGCAATGCCCACCATGGCCTTGCAAACGAAGGCCAAGAAAGCAAGAAGGATGATGGATTGGGGATCAAGGTGCAGCGCGTTGATCTGATAATGCGAGAGCAGCGCATTGAAGAAGTCAGAGAAGGGAGGGATCAGACCGGCCCAGAGGGCGTGAAGACGAAGGGGAACCTCGGTGGCCGTCATGTCTCCCCCACTCATTGGAGTCGGCGGCGACCACCGGGCGCACCTTGCCCATCGCCTCCTGGTTGAGCGCCACCGACCGCTCGGCAGCTGGTTCGAAGATCGACGGTGTAGGAGCTGAGGTACGGTACTCCTTCTTCCCCTTCTTCTTCCGGCTTGGTGCCATGGCAGCGGGGAGAGCTGGTGTCAGATCGGGCCAAGGGAAAAGATCCGTTGTTTTCCAGAAGACGAGGGAGCCGCGGAGCACTCGCCTGTGATGGGGTTGGTGCTGTGTAGGCAACGGTGGCTACTTAGCCAAGCAGAAATCGAGGCTGCATGGGGAAGTGGAGACGCCCACGTCCTCTCAATCGCCACGCATCAATCAAGGCCGCAGGCTATTGGGGCCCGCGGCGCTCCGCACTTGACCCTTGGCTTCGCCACGAAGCCAAGTCCGAGCGCGCCTTGGACCCAGGGGCTACTGTCGGTGTCCTGGGAACGGGGGTACCCAGACTTACCAGTCTGCAGCCCAAGGCATGGCTCCTCCAGCGGCCTGGTACAACCGTCTTCATCAACAACCACTCAAGACCCTCGCGAGGGGCCAAGCCTCGTGAGGCGGATGATGCAAGACCTCCTCAGGGGCAGCCTCCCAAGGCTGGCTCCCGAGGAGCAGAGATATCAAGGCAAGGGGCACCTCGCGAGGTACTCATGATGTGAGCCATGACGACCAACGCTAGGAGGGTGCCAGCGGGCGCAGAGTACTCGTTGCCTCTTTGGTGCTAAAGGGGCAAGCGCAGGCAAGGAGTCCCGAGGCATCAGGCAAAGGTTTCCATATTGGTGCAACGACACCAAGACCAGCAGGACGGCAGGACGAAGGTCACCGCGGAGCCCACGACGGCGTCTCCACCAGAGCCTTTGGCAGGCGAAGACCACCTTTTGTTAGGATAACTTGTACTAGTTGTCCCCCTTAAAAATGGCCGTTGTGGGATCCCTTCCCGCCTAATATTTTGGAAGAGGACCCGGCCTCTATAAATAGGACTAGCCACCACTCTAGCAAGGGGACATATCACTCAAACCATCCTCAGCACACAAGCTCACCGAGCTCAAGAACACCTCTCCTCAGGAGGCCGTTCTTCCCTTGTACTTGTTCATCCTCAGCCTACAAGGTAATCCACCACACCACACTGGAGTAGGGTATTACACCGCAATGGTGGCCCGAACCAGTATAAACCCCTGTGTCTCTTGTTCTTTGGGTTCATCGAGTTAAGCCTTGAGATTGTTGCGAGAGCGAGCTACAGAGAGAGAGACATATTCGTGCGCACCCTAGTGTTCGAACCTCAAGGGTTTGCCGGAACCCTGAATCCGACACATATCGTCTCCCCTCATCATCCTTGCATACCTCCCGACCCCTGTCTCACACGCACATGCATAGATAGACAGACATCCCCTGCCCTCTCTTATTGATATTGCACTCGTACCCTCCGTTTGTCTAGCAGGCCTCTCCCACCATTTGTGAGATGCCACTGCACCACCAACCCTCCGATGCTCTACCTTTGTCTTTCTCCCAACCTTATTCCTCTACTACACATATCCATGGATGCCGATCGATCTCCCTCAATACGTAGCTAGGTCCCTCTCCTTCCCCACACAGATACTAGTCGATCGGTCTCTACCCCCCCCCCCCCACACACACACCGATAGTCGAACGTTGTAGGTAGGCATCCATGCCACAAAGAAAAACTACACCTCTACCCTCTCATATTCCAGTAGGCCAGTCGCCCTGTATCTTTGACGTGGGAAAACACAAATTCGATGGCACACTTTATCGATCGCGCAATGGAAAGGAAAGGAAGGTGTTTATACCCAAGTATTAGAGTATAACTTTCCCAAGGAAAGGAAGAGCATGATAGGGCTCCAAGTATTAAACCATTTAGACAAAGGGGCAACGAATTTATGAGGTTTACCCATGCAACGGTGTTTGGATAATTTATCAAGAACAGTTAGCATTGCGCTCCCAATGTTCTTATTGATGATCTGAGTACCACACACATGCTTTGGGACAGTGTTGACATGGTCATCAGGGAAAGGTTAGACTTTGGATACACAAAGGATCCATCGGAACATCTTATAAAATAAGTCATACAATTTCCTCGAGGAAAAGATCAGGAGGGGGCCCATGGGCTCAGCAACAATTCATCTAGGGTCCAAGTATGGTTTTTCTCATCATGTATACGATTTATGACCTGGAACAGCTCAGAACGTTGATGATGATCACAACCTATTTGTCGAGAGGTTTCATGAAGATGTAATTGATCGGCGATGACATCAAGTCACAGGAATGATGAAGTAAAATGTTATTGGAACCACGGGTACGACACAAACTCGAAACCAAGCTTGTTGTTCAAGGTGAAATGATATGACGAGCAAGATTGACGTGAGCTTATCTCATCGCCGAAAATTGTGCTCCGGGCAGAAGGATTAGGTAGCACTAATAAAATTTAGTACGATAATGATATAGCCGATCAGGCTAGGAATGACTTGAAAGATTATTAAACTCATAAGCAACAAAAAATACTTAGAGTTATTGAATCGGAGTGCGGAATCAATTCACTTATCAGTGTTCTCGAGTGACTATTAGCTCAGAACCCGGGGAGAGTTGGAATCGGCGAGAATAATAGTCGATGAAGAACTCATAAGAAGTTCATGTAGTTCCGTGATATTCTCGAGATACTGGAGGGTAATACTCGACGACAGATCAAAGCAGAGGTTGTACTAGGGTAGTGCTCTACAGAAGACAAGTGCTTGAACTTGCACAAGAAATGGTATTTAAAGGAGAACATGGTCGGAACCACGATTGCAGAAGGCCAGATCCCAGATATAAGATGAACTTATACCAGGGGAATAATTAATTTCAGAGAAGCTTTAATGATGAGATCTACATCATGTCCATGGGCATGAACACAAAGTTCAAGGTAGACTCCCACTTCTTCAATGCATAACCTTTCATTCACTGCTCTATAAAAATGACTTGAGTGCGAAGATCTACCTGGTGAATTACCAGAGGAGTATGAACCTTGGAAAACATTCGAGTTCACACAGATTAAGGAAGGCATAGGTTCAAACCATCGGGGCATCTTAGAAACATATACCACAAGCTTCGAGAGTAATTATCACCAGCTCGACAACAGAGCATGGTTGGCCAAATCCGAGAGTAGAATTTACCATTGGCATTATGTATCAGGGAAAGAACTTACAAAGTAATTGAATAGGAACGATGTTGTCGGATAAAACCAACAAAGGTTCCGGTGGTCCTCAAGGGATCTGATGTGAGCATCGGTACTTGTAAGTGCATCTAGTGCCCCTTAGTGATTTTGGTGTATTGAAGACTTATAGGTTAAGGAACTAATGCGTTTGTGAGTGTACACAGGTCTATAAGTCTATGAGGAGTTTGATATTTACAGAGAAAGTCGACCCCTAAAAATGAAGTTCTTCGATCAAGACTTTGATATTCGAAGACTTTCAAGACTTTGAAAGTGAATAAATTGGTGTGACCTTGAAGACTTGGTATTCATTTGAGGAACATGAAGCGTGAAGACTTTCGTTTTCAGTAGTTTCATTTTCTCTTTCTTGAGTCATAGGAAACACCGCATCGTTAAAGGGGTCGAGGAAATACTAAGGAAAAATTTCCATGTGATACTCAACTCAAAATCCTACACCTACCAATCCCTTCGAGTGAAGCCATTGAAATCTCATACAGTTCAGTCAATTTCTTGATGGATGAGACGAAGTTCTTCCGTCACGAGGAATTTGTTCGACCGAGGAGTTAGGAATTCGCCAAAGGCGGATTGCCTACACAAAGGAGGAACATGATAGCCCCGAGGAATTTGATATTCAAATTTCCGACCGTTCTTGTCTTCGCGCCACTGTCCCAAAATATCTTATCCACCTAACGGTCATATCATTGAAGGGCATTTATGTCTTATCATGTCGGGCTGCTCCTAGGCTATAAATAGCCGCCTCTACAACCACTAGCTAGTTGGCTGCTCCGAGAGAAACTTGACACTTGTCATTTGAGAGCAACCCATCCTCCGAGGACTTTGAGAGAAAATCATTGAGTGAGGAAAAATCCAAAAACCAAACCCCTACAAACCCAAAGTGATTGAGCATCACTGAAGAGATTGATCCTGCGTGGATCCGACGCTTGTTATCTTTGAAGACTGTGCTTCTTCCAGACGGTTAGGCGTCATGGTCTAGAGCATCCAAGAGGAATTGTGGATCGCCGAGTGACCAAGTCTGTGAAGGTTTGGAAGTCGCCTGAAGACTTACCACGAGTGATTAGACGAGGTCTGTGTGACCTTAGTTCAAGGAGAATACGGTGAGGACTTGGTGTCCTGAGCTGCGTGCTCAGCGACTGGGAGTCCGGGACTGTGTGTCCTCGAGTTTAAATACTCAGCCGCTCCAACCAGACGTACAACTGAGATAGCAGTTGGAACTGGTCTACCAAATCATTGTCTTCACCAACCTAACTGGTTCTATTTCCTCAACCTTTTCATTTCCTCATTATTGTGTTGAGTGTTTGTTCATATCTGTGTTTGAAGACTTTGACTGAAGACTTTCTCAATTTCCTCAGTTCAATTTCTTCAGTCTGTTTGTCTTCATCTTGTGTTATCCTGTGATTACGCTTTCTGTACTCTGTGCTAGTCTTCATTTCATCATGATGACCATGCGTGTATTCTGTTATGCTTACTTCTGAGTACTTATTCCGCTGCTAATAGTTCTTCGTTAAGGAATTTCCTCACCGGCAAATTCCTTAGTGAAGAATTCATAAAAATCGCCTATTCACCCCCCTCTAGTCGATATAACGCACTTTCAATTGGTATCAGAGCAAGGTACTCCCTTGTTCTGTGTGATTTTGGTTTAACCACCTGGAGTTTTAGTTAGGTCGACCGCAGGTATGAAGAAAGTGACATGCCCTATCTTTGACGGTCACGATTATCCCAAGTGGAAGGCCATGATGAGGAAGCGCCTCATGGCAATGGATAGCGAGTTGTGGACGGTCACTGAAATTGGTCTTACTGATCTGTGCAAGAGGGCGAACGCAGATGATATTCGCAAGTACACTCGACTTGACATCATGGCGAAGGATATCATCTGTTCCTGCCTATCTAGAGATGAATTCAAGCGCATTATGCATCTTTGCAATGCGAAGCTTATCTGGGACCGAATCTCCGACGTCTATGACGGTCATCGAACCCGTCATGATCCTTGGTTTGAGGACTTCAAGGAATCTCTCAAAACGATGACTTTCGAATCAGAATCATCATCTTCTGCATCATGTCTCATGGCAAAGGGTGTCGAGGTAACCGAATGTTCCTCGTCTGAATTTAGTGACTGTGAATCTGATGATGATGGATCTGATGATGATATTGAACCTAGCTATACCAAACTTGTTTGCATTGCCACCAAACAACAACATGCCTTGGAAAAGGTTCAAGACATGTTAGGTAAAAGTGATGATATGTTAGGTGAAGAAATGGATCGCACTAAAGCCCTGACTGAAAATCTTCAGAGACTTCAGTCTAGGTTTGATAACCTTCAAAGTCATCATAACACTCTCTTATCTGATGAGAAACTTTCTTATGAATTTCTTCAAAGGAAGCAAGATCTTGAGAAGCTAAGAGTGAGTTATGAAGATCTTCAGAAGGAGCGCGATTCATTACTTGCTCAACAAATCAGCACTTCTCAGGAAGAATTTGTTCCTCCATGCTTAAAGTCCTCATACGATTATCATCATGCTAACAACTCTGTTTCGCAGGGTAGAGCTAAGGGCTATGAATATGTGCATTATTCTTCAAACCAATATGTTCATAAGTCCTCGAAGAATTTCTCTGCTTATTCATATGCTTACCCTAACCCCTCTTATGTGAAACGAAATGGTTTGGCTTCTATGCCACCATTCTCGTATGGTGCTCGCAGAGTGATGAACTCTTTGCCACCCCTTCAGATGTGGGTGGTGAAGAAAAAGAACTAATCTCTTCTGCAGGGTCAGGTCTCCAGACGTGTCTTAACGTCTGAAGAATTTGCTAGGGACCTGACAAAATGCCTGAAAGGACGCAGGCTAATCATGATGAAATGAACTTTCATTTCACATGTCCTCATACTGCTTATCTGTTAATACTGAATGATGAAATTCATCTGATGAACTTGATATCATATTCTTTACTGATGAAGTATATGAGATCGTAAGTTGTACTAATTCATCTGCAGGATGATCAACCCAAAGCCACTGAGTGGGTTCTCGATTGTGGATGTACAAATCACATGACTGGTGACAAGAATCTATTGATGGATGCTCCCTTATCACCGTCACATCTGAAGCATATCATCTTTGCTGACAAAGGCAAAAGTCAGGTATTGGTTCTTGGTAAGGTTGCGATCTCTAAGGATAAACACATGGACAAAGTCATGCTTGTTGAGTCCTTAGGATACAACCTCATGTCAGTCTCAATGCTTTGTGATCTTGATATGGTTGTTATCTTTGGCAAGTATCGTTGTGTTGTGATTATGGAAGATGACAATTCCAAAGTCTTCGAAGGCTTTAGGAGAGGAGACTTGTATATTGTTGATTTCTCTACAGGACCACAACCAGCCGTGTGTCTACTTGCGAAAGCTTCAGAAGGCTGGCTATGGCATCGGCAACTTGGTCACGCAGGCATGAGGAATTTGCACACGCTTGCAAAGAAGAAGCATGTCATTGGCATTGAAAATGTCAAATTCCTCAAGGACCAGTTGTGCGGAGCCTGTGAAGCTGGAAAAATGACCAAGGCCAAGCATCCAGCGAAGACTATCATGACCACTACTCGTCCCTTCGAATTGCTTCACATGGACCTCTTTGGTCCCAATAATTACTCAACCGTCGTTAATGATGCATCTCTATATGGCTTTGTTATTGTTGATGATTACTCTCGTTACACATGGGTACACATTGTTACTTACAAAAATCAAGTGCAGGAAGTCTTCAAACGATTTTCCTCGAGGGCTTCAACCAACTTTGGTGTGAAGATCAAGCACATCAGGAGTGACAATGGAACTGAGTTCAAGAATTCCGGTCTTGATGACTATCGTGATGAACTCGGTATCACTCATGAGTTATCTGCTCCTTATAATCCTCAGCAAAATGGCGTCGTGGAGCGCAAGAACAGAACTCTTGTTGAGATGGCTCGCACTATGCTTGATGAATACAAAACGCCTAGTCGTTTTTGGATTGATGCAATTGATACGGTGTGACACATCATCAACAGAGTATATCTTCACAAATTCTTCAAGAAGACTGCCTATGAACTCCTCACTGACAAGAAACCCAATGTAAGTTATTTCAAAGTCTTCGGTGCTAAATGCTGGATTAGAGATCCTCATCACAATTCTAAATTTGCACCGAAAGCACATGAAGGTTTTATGCTTGGTTACGGAAAGGACTCGCACACCTCTGAGTCTTCAACATCACTCTTCACAAGATTGTTGACCTTGTAGATGTGCGGTTCGATGAAACTAATGGCTGCAAAGAGAGCACCTACCTTCTGTGTTAGATGAACCAGCACCTGAGGAATCTATCAAGTTCAAGGCAACTGAGGATGTCATTCCTACTAAAGAAACTGCTGAAGAATTCATTCCTGTACGCGAAGAACGCCGAGCTGATGCACCTGAAGATAATGCTGAAGACAATGGTGCTGAGGAAAATGATCAAATTCCTCGATGACAACCAGCTCATCCTCGCGTTGCAAAAGAAGTGCAAGTGGAGAAGATCATCGATGATATTAAAGCGCCAGGTCCTCTCACACGCTCAAAAGCTTCACATTTATCTAACTTTTGTGGGCACTATGCTTTTGTCTCTATCACAGAGCCCACTAAGGTAGATGAAGCATTTCTGGAGCCCGAGTGGATTCAGGCTATGCAAGAAGAATTACTTCAGTTAGAGCTCAACAATGTCTGGGAACTGGTCAAACGTCCAGATCCTCGCAAGCATAATATCATTGGCACAAAGTGGATCTACCGCAACAAGCAAGATGAAAATGGCCTTGTGGTGAGGAATAAGGCACGACTAGTAGCTCAAGGCTACACACAAAGTTGAAGGAATTGATTTGATGAAACTTTTGCACTGTTGCTAGACTTGAGTCTATTCGCATATTACTCGCCTATGCTAACCATCACAATATCACTTTATATCAAATGGATGTGAAAAGTGCATTCCTCAATGGTAAGCTTGAGGAAGAAGTATATGTTGCTCAACCCCGTGTTTTGAAGATCCAAAGAATCGACAAAGTCTTGAGACAAAATAAGGCCCTCTATGGTCTCAAACAAGCGCCCAGGCGTGGTATGATACATTGAAGGAATTCTTCGTGAAGAATGGCTTCACACCAGTTCACTCGACCCTACTCTCTTTACTAAATCTTATGATGGTGAACTGTTTGTGTGCCAAATATATGTTGATGATATTATCTTTGGCTGTATTGACCAACGTTATAGTGATGAATTTGCCTATATGATGAGTGAAGAATATCAAATGTCTATGATGGGAGAGTTGAAATTCTTCTTAGGTCTTCAAATTAATCAACAACACAATGGCATATTCATATCTCGGAGAAATACCTCAAAGATGTCTGAAGAAATTCGCATGCAAGATTGCAAAGGCGTCAAAATTCCTATGCCCACAAATAGCCATCTATGCAATCGATGAAAATGGTATTGACTTGATCACAAGTTATACCGCTCCATGATTGGTTCTTTATTGTACTTATGTGCATCTAGGCCAGATATAATGCTTAGTGTTTGCATGTGTGCCCGATTTCAAGCTACACCGAAGGAATCACACCATAAGGCTGTGAAGCATATTCTTCGATATCTAGCTCACACACCAACACTAGGATTATGGTACCCCAAGGGCTCTGCCTTTGATCTCATTGGATATTCTGACTCTGACTATGCTGGTGATCGTGTGGACCGCAAGTCAACTTCTGGCACTTGTCATTTCCTCGGACGATCTTTGGTCTGTTGGTCCTCGAAGAAACAGAACTGTGTATCACTGTCTACTGCGGAAGCTGAATACATTGATGCTGGCTCGTGTTGTGCTCAATTGTTGTGGATGAAGCAGACTCTCAAGGACTACGGCATCAACGTGAATAATGTGCCTCTCTACTGCGACAATGAGAGTGCAATCAAGATTGCTCACAACCCAGTTCAGCACTCGAAGACAAAGCACATTCAGATTCGTCATCATTTTCTTCATGATCATGTGTTGAAGGGGACATCTCCATCGAGCATGTGAAGACTGAAGAACAACTAGCCGATATCTTCACTAAGCCCTTGGATGAGAAGAGATTTAGCAAGTAGCGGTGTGAGCTAAATATCTTAGAATCTTCGAACGTTCTTTGAAAAGGACACACATCCTGACACTTATGCCAAATTGATGACTTAGATGTGCAACACATGAAGAAACGTTTTTCTTCAATCAATGAAGAATAACACTCTAAGTGTGAAGAAATTAATGAAGAATTTGATTCTCGAGAACCCTCGAGAATTATGCGCTGTGTCTGAAATCATCATTCTTATCTGATTGGGTCACGCCACCACCAAAGTTGAAAATCTTCAATTTGAGTTTTCCTCGCTTTTGAAATTCTTCAACTTTGCAAAATCTTCACTGTTTCCGTTGCTTTTCTTCATTGGCTATATATATATATATATATATATATATATATATATATATATATATATATATATATATATATATATATATATATATATATATATATATATATATATATATGGGTTTGTGTCCTCTCTGACATTCACTTATGGCTATCTCTTCAAGTTGCTTTTTCGCTAAGTGAATGTGATCGGACCCTTCCCCCTCTATGCTATACTCAACCCAATCTATTAACAAATTCTTCATGTGCGTTCTATTTGAAACTTGTTCAAAATCTTCACTGTGTCCTTGTCAGCTGAAGAAATTGCGAACGGAACTTTAAAACTGATCTTACCCAAATTTTCTGTTTTGCCGCCCAAACCGTTCCGCATCCCACGATGCATTATTTTATTCACCCACGATCGTACACGATCTCCACTACACAGTACGTGGGTGACACATGTCGTGAGAAGGAGAATGGTCAGGGGCACGTTCGTCCTAAATCTTCGGGCGAACAGTTTTTCACTGCCTCTATAAATACCCCTCTCTCCATCCTCACTTCTTTTACTCCACTCGACCTCTCTCTCCCGCTCGAGCTCCTCAAACCCTAGCGCCGCCGCTACTCCATCGTCGCCGATGAGGAAGAGCTTCACTGCCTCGACCTCGTCGTCGACGTACTCGCGCCGACTGCGGAAATCCTCACTCCGCCGCCGCCGTAGTTGTCTTCCTCCGCCAAGTTAGGGCGTGGAAGATCTGAACAGAAGAGCTTCACATCTACAACACCCAGTTCGTCGTGTTCTTCATTTAGGGTAAATAAAAGTTACTTTTATTACTCTCCTTGATTCTCAAGCTTTCCTGATAATCTTCAAAGGTGTTTATTCTTCAAATCCTCAAACACAAACACCTCACAAGCTATCTGCTCTTGATTCGTTTCTCTAAGCAATCATTTTCTCCAAGATTCCTCAATTATGTGGATCCTCGATCTGTACAACTCTGGAACCTAAGTCAAAGAACGCTTAGTGAAATTCTTCAAGGCTCATCTGGTCAAAATCCTCAAAACTTGTTTTTTTTTGAAAAACCTTCTGAGAACGCATATAACCTCTCCAAATTCCTCGCAACTATACTCTGTTCACAGGTACTCATGTCCGCTGCTGAATCACTAGGTTCTCATCAACTTAACTCATTTGCAGCGTTCCTCGAAGAAAAGTTGCATACTTCTTCAGAGAACTCAATTGTTCAAATTCCTCAACTGAAGAATATGGCAGACGGTAAGAAGCCACAGAAAGTAGGAAAGGAACCAGAGGTTATGACTGCGTTTGAGATCCCTGAGGAAATTTATGCTGACTATTGCACACCTGATGAAGAAAACAAAAATCAGCGCAAGGTGCGCATTCAGAAGATTGAACGGAGATGGGCAAGGGAATGGAGGGAATACAGATATGTGACTCCAAAGTACATGAAGAAATTCGGTCTCAATCCTCCATGCCCAAGAGCTCCATTGGCACCTGGCCAAGTAGCTGATCCCACAAGCATCAAACGTGATGAGGACTTTCCTGAAGAATGGGCTAAGCGCCAAGCTAAATTGGCAAGACAAGCCAAGGAGGCAGTGAAGAAATTCAATGAGGATTCTGCCACTGCTACTGCTACTGAGGTCTCGGTCAAACCGAGGAAATCCATGCCAAAGAAGCCTGCTCATAAGCCAAGTGCTTCACCATCAGCGCCCTCACGGCCAAGTTCCTCAGCGGCGCCCTCAAGGCAAATTCCTCACACTGCTACAGCTCCACCAAAGTCCTCAACAGCTCCGTCAAAATCCTCAGTTCCTGTGCATCTGGCTACATGTCAAAGGACTGCTGGCTTCTCCATTGCCTCTGGTGTCTCTCCAAGTTCCTCAGCAGCTCCAATTTCATCATCTGGCCCGACTCTGCTGAAGACCAAAGCAACAGCTGGACGAGGTCCTCGGCCAAGTCCAAAGAAGAAACAGGTTGCATTCCATGTGCCTTCTGATGATGAAGCGTCTGATGATGAACTTGCGGAAATCATCAGAGATCACCAAGAAAGGGCCGCTAGAGCCAAAGGCACATTTGTGCCACTGCTGTTGGATCCGAAGAAAATCCTCGATTATATTGATCTCTGGCACAAGGATCCAAATACCCTTATGCCTGACTTTCATCTGACCCCTGGACAAAGTCATATGTTGACCCATTTCATCGCTGAAGAGAAATGGAAGTTTGAAAAGGCAAGAGAGATCAAGAAGGCTCAATATAGAAAGGAGAAGTTCCTGAAGAAAAACGTTGTCAAAATGACACCTGAGGAACTTCTCAAGGTCCAGACTGAAATTCAAGACCTCAGCAAAAACTTCGATTCTTACTATGCTGATTGGCAAGGAGCCAAGGTCGATTAAATCAACGACGAAGAAATTCACAAATGTTGTGCCCCAACGCAACATGAAATTCCTCAGGCTGAAGCCTCAGCTCAGCCGACTGAAGAACATGCCAGCACCGCTGATGAAGTTCAGGCGGCTGATGAAAATGCTAGTTCCAGGGCTGATGATCCCATTCCAGCCGCTGAAGAAATTGCCAGGGCATCCACTAGTGGTGCGCTCAAGAGCCCGAACAAGACAGGGCAACTGCATCAGTTGTGCCTGAAGAAATTCAACCAGATTCCTCAGCTCCTCCTGCGCCAACACCAACTCCAATTCTTCCATTTGCTTCTGAGGTGAAGAAAACCAAGGCTGCAGAACGAGCTGCAGTGAAGAAAAGGAAGGCATCAGCTGTGTCAAATTCTTCGGCTGCGAAGAAAATGAAGCCAATGACCAGCTCATTCGAAAATCCAATTGATGCTGTTCCGATTTCCTCCATGCCATCAAAGGACCTTGTTCCTTTTGGAGAAGACTATGAGATCCCAATCGGATCTGATGGAGAACATCATTCTGCTGCTTCGTCAGAGCAGATTGATGAAGAAATTGAAGTGGACGCAATCCCTTCAACCCCAGTCATTTCCTCACCTATGCCTCAGTTCACAGGTGAAGAGGCTGGTGTTGAGGAAATTGAAGATGAAGATGTGGATATAGGGTGCACCACACCAGTGATGAATGATGACTTTTGGGAAAGTCTGCATCCAAATACTCCTCTCTTCACCCTGCTCCAACAGATTCCTCAGTCCCCTGCACCAACAGTCCAAATGGACTCTGAAGAAACTCAACCCACTTGCTCTGTGCATGAAGAAATTCCAGCCACTAGTGCTGATGAACCTGCTGCTGCTGATCCTCAGACTGCACCTGTTGAGGAACAAGAAATTCCTCAGCCTGAAGAACCTGAACTTGCGATTCCTGAGGTGGTGATGCAACTCACTGACACCCCTCTGCCCAAGCAAAAGAATCCGTTCTCAAGCAAACAAAAGTTCAAGGCTGATGATTTCTTTGCCGAGCACGTATTCTTCACTAACTATAATCCATACGATTCTGCTCGCATAAGGAAGAGGCGTTTCTGGACTTCCAGCCAAGCCAACTTCTATTCCTCAGTGCTCTTCAACAAAGACAAAGTCTTCGATCATGCTCACATTCCTCATGTGGACATGGAGTCTTTGCCAGGCTTTGAGCCAGTCCTCAGTGTTCTTCACGACGCAGACTTTGAATTTCTCACCGATATCTGTGGTGGAATGAAGAACTAATTCTTCAATTCTATGCAACGCTGCACATCACCGGAGACGCTGAAGACGTGAACTCATGGGTATTAGAATGGATGTCTGAAAATACTCACTACAAGGCACCAGCAACTGAATTGCTTCGTGCTCTACCACTCAGTCCTCCACTTGATGGTGCACGTTGTATCTACAACGAACCAGAACTTTCAAATCTCTATATGCAAGTGCTGATGAAGCCTTTGAAGCCAAGGCAGGCCCCAAGAACCAAATTCCTCGTCAAGGAATTATTGTATGTGCCTCGGACTGTCTATCGGATTCTGACGAAGACAATGAGTCCTATCAAAGGCCACGACTCGAATGATGAAGAAGTCGTTGTCATCATGAAGAATATGCTTTTCAACATCATCCATGGCGTTCCGCCAACTTCCATGATTTCTTCATGAGGACTCGGCAAACATTGCTATGTCACCATTTGAGCTGAAGCCTTATGCGCCTTGGATAATGAGATTCATCAGGACAAGGTCTTCACTCAATTACAAGGTTGATACTCTGAACCACTGCAGCTACTTGCCCCCGATTGAAGTCCTCAAACGGACATTTACCTCAGATGATGACAAGGGCAAGGCTACTGCTGTGATAGATGAAGGCATTCGTCCATTGGATGGACAGTTTCGCAAAGCAGCATCCTACTCCACCAATGATGACTCTGCCACCCATGACTCTGCCGCAAATACCTCAGTCAAGCAAAGTCCTCAAGCCACTGCACCCAGGGTGATGACTGATCGTGAGTTACTCCTCAGTCTTCATCAGAAGGTTGATCGCAATCATAAACGGGTCAAGCGTCAGTTTGGTTCAATTCTTCACAACATGACCTCAACACACAATGCAGTGAAGAAAAACCACTACTACTTCCATGAAACCTTCAAACGCACCTGGGCTGTTCTTTCACATGTCTACAGTGCGGAAGAACTGACGTCAATGGGACTCAAGGAAGAATTTGACTGGTCTGCACCTCCTCCGAAGAAATACAAGAAGGTCAAAGTTCCTTCCTTGGTGGCCAGCTCCTATTCTTCATCGCGCGACACTGATGAAAATGAAGACTTGGACGACACCGCGGCAGGTCCTACTACAACAACCGACCCCAACAACGCCTGGCGCCCTTCTTCAACTTGAAATTCTTCAGAGCGTTAGTCCTCAGTTTCGATCCTTTTGGTCATTCGATGACAAAGGGGGAGAAATTTGAGTTAGTCTTCAAGCGGGTCTATTTTATTGCCTATATACAACATTTTATTAAGTTACAACTCTCGTTCTTCTGAAACTTTTATTGGATCGAGTTGTAATCTTAAACCTGATGGTGCTTTGATACTTTTGATGCACTATGCTCTGATTCTCTTGAGCTTTTTGTGCTCTGATACTCTTTACGCGTTATTTTGCATGCTTGTTCCTCATTAATGTTATTGCACGCATGCTGAATTACATCAAGCACCATATTTCATCATGCATTTCAAATTCTTCATATTATATGTCAAATGCGTGTATTAATTACAAGATATAGGGGGAGATCTCCATGATTCAACTCTTCAAATGTGCATTGCCTCAAAAGAAAATTCCTCACTATGCACATCTTCGTGGGGAGTTCTTCTATATCTTGCAATCAAATTCCTCAATATCAGTATTTACACTTCATATGTTTATCCTCGTTGAAAACTTAACCTATATTGTCATCAATCACCAAAAGGGGAGATTGTAAGTGCATCTAGTGCCCCTAGTGATTTTGGTGTATTGAAGACTTATAGGTTAAGGAACTAATCGTTTGTGAGTGTACACAGGTCTATAAGTCTATGAGGAGTTTGATATTTACAGAGAAAGTCGAACCCTAAAATGAAGTTCTTCGATGAAGACTTTGATATTCGAAGACTTTTCAAGACTTTGAAAGTGAAGAAATTGGTGTGACCTTGAAGACTTGGTATTCATTTGAGGAACATGAAGCGTGAAGACTTTCGTTTTCGTAGTTTCATTTTCTCTTTCTTGAGTCATAGGAAACACCGTCATGTTAAAGGGGTCGAGGAAATACTAAGGAAAAATTTCCATGTGATGCTCAACTCAAAATCCTACACCTACCAATCCCTCGAGTGAAGCCATTGAAATCTCATACAGCTTCAGTCAATTTCTTGAAAGGAGAGATGAAGTTCTTCAGTCACGAGGAATTTGTTCGAATGAGGAGTTAGGAATTCGCCGGTCGGATTGCCTACGATGAGGAACATGATAGCCCCGAGGAATTTGATATTCAAATTTCCGACCGTTCTGTCTTCTTGCGCCACCTGTCCCAAAATATCTTATCCACCTAACGGTCATATCATTGAAGGGCATTTATGTCTTATCATGTCGGGCTGCTCCCTAGGCTATAAATAGCCGCCCCTACAACCACTAGCTGGTTGGCTGCTCGAGAGAAACTTGACACTTGTCATTTGAGAGCAACCCATCCTCCGAGGACTTTGAGCGAAAATCATTGAGTGAGGAAAATCCAAAACCAAACCCCTACAAACCCAAAGTGATTGAGCATCATCAAGAGATTGATCCTGCGTGGATCCGACGCTTGTTACCTTTGAAGATCTGTGCTTCTTCCAGACGGTTAGGCGTCATGGTCTAGAGCATCCAAGAGGAATTGTGGATCACCGAGTGACCAAGTCTATGAAGGTTTGGAAGTCGCTCAAGACTTACCACGAGTGATTGGACGAGGTCTGTGTGACCTTAGTTCAAGGAGAATACGATGAGGACTTGGTGTCTGAGCTGCGTGCTCAGCGATCGGGTGTCCGGACTGTGTGTCCTCGAGTTTAAATACTCAGCCGCTCCAACCAGACGCATAACCGAGACAGCAGTTGGAACTGGTCTACCAAATCATTGTCTTCACCAACCTAACTAGTTCTATTTCCTCAACCCTTTCATTTCCTCATTATTGTGTTGAGTGTTTGTTCATATCTGTGTTTGAAGACTTTGACTGAAGACTTTCTCAATTTCCTTAGTTCAATTTCTTCAGTCTGTTTGTCTTCATCTTGTGTTATCCTGTGATTACGCTTTCTGTACTCTGTGCTAGTCTTCATTTCATCATGATGACCATGTGTGTATTCTGTTATGCTTACTTCTGAGTACTTATTCCGCTGCTAATAGTTCTTCGTTAAGGAATTTCCTCACTGGCAAATTCCTCAGTGAAGAATTCATAAAAATATTCACCCCTCCCCCCTCTAGTCGATATAACGCACTTTCAGTACTCAACCATAGGAAGAAGGAATGCAAGGAGATTAGATTAGAGAAACAACTGACTAATTCAAAGCTCAAAAGCAATAGAATTATGATTTCCAAATCAAGGGGTCAGAGTAAAACACTCTGATTAAGGATGGATAAGTTGTGTAGGCTTAGGGGTACAATTGATGGCAATTTGATTGGTTGAGAACCAGCTCATGTTTAAAATGGCGTCTGAGCCGGAAGGATAATTTTCAGGGAATAACTGATGATTGCGTGCATTCACACACATGTTGAATCAACAGGACCAGAATGTCAATCACAAGGATTTTAATGGATATTGCTAGACAAATGGAATTGTCCAGACTGCAAGCAGACAAGTATTTGCAGAACAATAGTTGGCAGCGGATTGCTGGAAGATCAGGTAGTATTTCAATGTATCTTGTGAATAACATGAACAACGGGGGAAGAACGGATACTCGTTAAGTGCGAGGAATTATCCGAAGGGGTATTCATGTGGCAAGGAACTGCAAGGCAGTAGACACAGTATTCTCGGAACAATAGAGAGAATTTTGGGGTATCTTGTAATAACAAGATCAATGGGGAATTATTCTATGAATGGCAAGTGTATGTGGTTATCCATAGGGGTTTGTCGATGGAAGGGAATTTCAAAAGCGATGGCACAAGTCTCGAGAGAACATCGTAGAGTATCTTCGGAACATTCTGGTGCAGCATGCAATCATCTGTAATAAGGGGCTCTCTGGGAGGAAGTAGTTACGAGAACCTAGGGTTAGAGTTAGCAAAATCATTTAACCCGAATAGAAGAGAGATCAGAATCCCAGAGTATAGACGAGGAATAAAAGATCCTAATACCACCCATTTGTGATGTGGGCCCGTAAGCCACACAACAATGTTAGAAAAAAGCTTGGAATGACTAGACTCAACTTCGGCCAAGGAGCTGGAAAGGGGGCTACCTACAGGCAGTCGGCTCTGACACCAACTTGTGACGCCCTCGATTCAATCATACACTAATCATACACGCAAATGTGTATGATCAAGATCAGGGACTTACGGGAAGATATCAAAACACAAGTATAGACACATATTAAAATAATACAAGCTTTATATTACAAGCCAGGGGCCTCAAGGAATCGAATACATAAGCTCGAATACAAACGAGTCAGCGGAAGCAACAATATCTGAGTACAGACATAATTTAGACAAATTTGCGTTAAGAAGGCTAGCACAAAAGCAACATTGATCGAAAAGGCAAGGCCTCCTGCATGGGAGCCTCCTAACTACTCCTAGTCGTCGGCAGCTTCCGCGTAGTAGTAGGCATTGACGGTGGCATCTGGCTCCTGGGCTCCGACATCTGGTTGCATCATCCGGAAAGAAGAAGAAAGGGGGAAAAGGGGGAGCAAAGCAACCGTGAGTACTCATCCAAAGTACTTGCAAGCAAGGATCTACACTACATATGCATCAGTATCAATGAAATGGGTTGTATCTATGGACTGGACTGCAGAATGCTAGAAGAGAAGGGGAAAGCCTAGCCTATCAAAGACTAGCATCTTCAAGAAGCTCAAAGCATCTTGCAGCATTCAGAATAGTACATAATACCATAAAGTAAAGTAGTAATAGTGTTATCAACCTCGGCCAGAGATCCTTTCTTGACTCCCTGTGAGAAAGAAATCCCAGAGTCATACTATCTAGTTATCACCTCAAGTATCTAGTTCTAGTTGTATCGATTGGGATACAACTCCAAGTGTCCGTTACCATAGGACAGGCTATCGATAGATGTTTTCTTCCCTGCAGGGGTGCACCTACTTACCCACCACAATCGATTAACTCCGGGCGGACACACTTTCCTGGGTCATGCCTGGCCTCGGCCAAACAATGCGCCGCAACCCGACCTAGGCTTAATAGAGAGGTCAGGAAACCGGACTAAACCTATTCCCCCAGGGTTCATGGGCCATCGCCTCGGCAACTCCTGCATGTTGCGTGGGCGGCCGGTGAGCAGACCTAGCTACCTCCTTAAAAAGGCAGGTGCTTACACAATCCAACCCGGAGCGCGCCGCTCAGTCACTGACATCTATTAAGCTTCGACTGATGTATACGACGCAGAACGACCATACTATGCCCACGTGATGGTTAGTTCTATCACGCAAGAGGCCCCTCGGATCAAATATCCAAATCATAGTGGATCTGGAGCACGCGGTAACGAGCAGAGACTCACAATCGATGTGACCCCGTCGCCCCGTCTCGTGGACTTGCAGCAAGGGCTAAGAATGCCCGGCCACGCCTCGTAAGTATCTCGCGGGCACCTTATAGTTCAACCCGACTCCACATCACTCACAATTAAGCTCGTACAGGCACCCCTCAGGGCGGACCCGTCTTTAGTAACATGGTTCAGTGTAAAGTCATAGTAACCATAGTAACTGTGTTTCTAACACCAAGGGGAACCCTGTGGAACCACCCTCGATGGATTCCACTCGATGTAATCATCAAGGTGAACATAAGAGGAACCACCCTCGAGATTTACACTTGAGGGGTTGCACGACAGAGTCGTATCGGAAGTGGTTAAGGAGGAAATCACCCTCGATGACCACGACAGAATAGCTACACTGCAGAGATCTCATCAGGAGTGATGTATGAGGTTCCACCCTCGGCACTCGATGGTAACTCTACAGAGTCAAGCAACAAAAGGGGCGTGATGTGATGTGAGGTGTCGGGCTCTGGTCGTCGGTCACGTTGATCGAGTCGTCGATGATGAAGTAGGGGCAACAAGGACAAGGTGGGGGTCACTGATGGATCACTAACCAACCTATACTAAGCATTTAAGATAAGGAGGTAGGTAACAATAAGCAGGTTACAAAAGCAGGCATGACAGAATGGAATGGGCGATATCGAGATGATCAAAGGGGGGGCCTGGCTGGAAGCTCTGCTGAAAGGGAAGAAGGATCGTCGTCTACGTAGTCGATCACAATGGCATCATCAGCGGTCTCGGGGTCTACCGGAGAGAACAGGGGGAAGAAACAATAAATATAAAGCAAACATAGCATCACAAAGCATAACGGGGCAATATGTTGTGCCGGGTGTGACCTAACGTATGGCTCACGATATAGGTGAAGGGGGAATTCAGCCGGGAATGTTTTCCCGGTTCCGGACCTGTGTCAGACATATGACCGGAGGGGGAATGTTCCATGTTCAGATAGTTAGAGGCACCTGACAAGTAAACGGTCCACGTTCTCTGATTCATCTCGTCATTCTGAGCAACTTTCATGTAGAAAACATTTTCGTCCAAGTTACAGTTTATTTATAGGATTTTTCAAAGAGTTAAACAATATCAGAAATTAATAGATTTAAACTAATTCAGAAAAGAGTTTATTGCATCAGTATGACATCAGCAGCCAACCCAGCTAACTCAGGTCAAACCTGAAAGTTGGGTCCCACATGTCATATGATGCGGAGCATCCTTCGATCATCCCCATGGACCTTCCGTCGCCTCACCAAGCTCCAAAAGGACCCATGACGAGAGCACGAGCTCGAGCTCTCGAGACCGAGGTGACTTCTCTCCTTAGTGAAATATCATATGACCCTCTCGAGACATGGCTACTACCTCAATCCGGAATGTTGTGCATGCTTAGGTACCAAGGAACCAACCTAGGAGAAGCTACAGCTCAAGATGGACACCAAGATCAAGAGGAAGAACTGCAGAGTCCAGCGGGAGCGGTACTACCGCTCAAGCCAAGCGGTACTACCGCTCTCCATCCGGCCTACTTCCGCAAAACCCGACACACTCCAGGAATCGAACGGCGTCGGAGCGGTACTACCGCTCAAGATAAGCGGTACTACCGCTGAAAGCGGTACTACCGCCCACAAAGCGGTACTACCGCTGAAAGCGGTACTACCGCCATGAAGCAACGGTACTACCGCCCTGCCTGCGTGCAGCGTTTCGGGCCGAGGCCCATGTACTCGTTTCGCCCCCAACTTACCCCTTGGAGGTCCTAGACTATAAATAGACCTTCCCCTCATCCTTTCTAGGGTTAGCTTTGGATTTGCTCATATTTCGGTGTGAGAGCCTTTGCTCATCCACTTGGCTACTTCTCCTTCGAGATCAGGACCTCTACGGAGAAGATCCCCCAAGCGGATTCAAGACCCCCTCCTAGGGTGGACCCCATCAAGACCTCCTCGCGGAGAAGAACGGCTACCCTTGTATCTTTCCTTTGTTGATCTCGGATCTTGTATCACTTTATGCATTCGATAATCTAGCACTTGTGTGATCGTTTTCTTGTCGGTTGAGTGATCTCTCTCGTTCTCCCGTGTTTTCCCTCGTGTTCTTCCGCTCGTTCTTCGTGTTCCTCGTAGGGATTCTCTCCAAGCGTGAAAGATCGCCCACGTAGGGTTCCGCCCTACATCATCATGGTATCATGAGCCACGTTGATCACGTTATTGGAGCCCCTACCCCTCTTTTTCTAGCTTGATTTTGTTGTTTTTGTCCTAATTCGAAAATTCCCCACAAAATAGCCCCAAATTTTTTTGTGATTTGTTAGTGTGATGAAATTTTGTTGATTTTGATCCGTGGATTTGCCTGGTTTCGAGTCGATCTAGCATCTCCCCAAGTTTCACCTCTTTCCATCCACAAAATCCATCGAATTTTGACCCCGAAATCACCCATTTCCGCACCAAAATCGCGCAACGAGTCGAGCAGTCGAAAATCCCGACTCGAGCGGTACTACCGCCCTCCTAGCGGTACTACCGCTGTGAGCGGTACTACCGCCCTCCTAGCGGTACTACCGCTGAGTACGGCACTACCGCCAGCCCCCGTTCAGCCTAAAAAATCGAAAAATCCCGACACGAGCGGTACTACCGCCCGTTCCAAGCGGTACTACCGCTTAGGAGCGGTACTACCGCCCTCTCCAGCGGTACTACCGCCCTGGCCAGTTTCAGCCTTCCGATTTTCACCATTTTCATCGTAACTTTTCACTCCGAACTCCGATTTGAGTGTTCTTTGGCTCGTTTTGAAGCTATCGACGTGCCCGAAGTCCTCACCTTGGTTTCACCACCTTTTGCCACCATCAAATTTTCCGACCATCGGCATCTTTGCCTAGGGCTTTCACCACATCATCCGCTATACCACCTCCACTTTCCGCTACCATATTGTTGCTTTTGATCTTTGAGAATTTGAGTTGTGGTTCTCGTGTCCTATTGTGTTTCGGCTATATAGGTACGGTTTGACGTCAACATCACCACCACTCATCTTCGTCAAGGACGGTAACCTCGACGACATCTTTGTCATCTCTCGCAATTGCATTGATAACCACATAGCCTTACTTTTGCGTTGCTTTACCCATCGAGACTAGCCATCGAGTATTGCCGGCAACGTGACTTGTGCACCTTAGTGATCATACTCCATAGCATACATAGCATACCATAGTGGTGCATATCTTGAGATCAACTTGTGTGTCACAATGTTGTCATCGCATACACAATTGCTATCTTGGTTCGTGAAGTTTGCATAAGAAAAGAGCTCAAAAGTGAAAGAGCCACCCAAGCTTTTAAGCAAAGAGGAAAGATAAGCAAAGAGCTTATAAGCAAGAACCATAGCATCATACAACATTAAGATTGTCATATCCGATCATCTTGGATCATAGCACCGAAATATCATACATATAGCATACTTGTGATAGAGATCGTTGCATTTTTGCCTAATAGGTTGTGCACAAGTTCGCGTATCCGCCTTTTGTGCAATCGTGCTAGCGTCTCTCTAGTATTGTGCAACAAGAGCATTCTCGTGGTTTCCACATTTTGGCTCACTTTTGGTTTGCACAATCCCACTTATCTATTTGCGTGTGTGTTTCCGTGTACCACTACTTGCTTGGTCTACTTGTTACATTTGCGAATTTGCGAATCTTTTCAACTTTATTGAGTCTCACTTACAATCGCATCAAATTTTGTGCCACCATCCTAACCGAGCTCCACCATAAGCTTTTATTTGTGTAGGTGTGAGAACCGACAAGAATCGGTACCAAGAGTGCTATTTCATTGTCCGCATTTGAGTGAACTTGATTCATTTTCAACATCGGTCAAAGGTACATTGGTATAAGTTCTTTTCCGTTCTACCACTCACATCTTGTTTGGAATGATGGATAGGCCAAGTTCTTCTACCAACCCACTCTTCATCGAGCAAGGCGACGACATGTCCTCATACGTCACCAAGAGCCACCTCTTTGGTGCACAACGAGCGTTGCACCAAGAACAACAAGCAATGAGCGACCGCATCGACAACCTCGCCACCGACTTGCGACTCTCCGAGCAACATACAAGAGACTACTTCGACAACAAGTTCGAGGCTCACAAGCAAGAGAATGATGCAAGAATGGACGAGATCCGCGTTGATGAGAACACGCATCATTCCACTTCTTCATCATCAAGACGGAGCCGCTCGAGTCGACATTCCGACGACACCTTCTACAACTCAAGTACACCGTCATCGAACACTCTTGACGAGCAGCGCCAAGACCGTCATGCATCTCGCAACCCGCTACATGACAAGCATTCACAAGAGCAAGTTGATGATCAAGTTCCTCGTCCTCAATCAAACCAAGAGGCTTTTGCTCAAGCCCAAGAACGACAACGTCTTCGTCGCCAACAAGAGGAAGAAAGAGCACGTCGTCACCAAGACGAACAAGACGCCAAGGCTCAACGTCTTCAACAACAACAACGTGAAGCGCAAGCTCTTGAGGCGCAACGTGCCCTTCAAGAATCTAGTAGAGCCTTCGCCAACCGCAATCGCGAACGGCGCAATCAAGAGGAAGCCCGTCGAGAAGAAATCCAAGAGCGGAACTACCAACCTCATGTACAACGTCAAGTTCCTCAAGCTCCTCCACAAGCTCATCAAGCTCCACCTCAACATCAAGTTCAACAAGAGCAAGTTGATCATGGTCTTCCTCCGCGCCAAGAGCAACATGAAGACGAGTACATTCCACGTCAAGGACGTCATATTCAACATCGCCAACAACATAATGAAGAGCAACGCTACGGCAAGCTAAAATTCACCATGCCCAAGTTCAATGGAAGCAATGACCCCGAAGACTACCTCTCATGGGCATTGAAGGTTGACAAAATCTTCCGGTTGCACAACTACGATGAAGCGAAGAAAATCGCTATGGCATCACTTGAGTTCCAAGACTATGTGCTCATATGGTGGGAACAAATCATTGAGCGACGACAAGCAAGAGGTGAACCCCCAATCACCACTTGGGCTCAAATGAAGGATGTCATGCGAGCACGTTTTGTGCCAACCTACTACAACGCGACCTCTTCAAGAAACTCCAACTACTCAAGCAAGGAACAAAGAGCGTTGAAGAATACTACAAGGAGATGGAGATAGCCATGATTCGAGCCAATGTCAAGGAAGATGATGAGCAAACTATGGCACGTTTCTTGAACGGACTCAATCATCCCATCAAGAAGATCGCCGACTTCCAACCATACTCATCCCTCATTGAGCTCGTGCATCAAGCTACAAAGGCGGGCGCCAAGTGCAAGATGACTTCAAATCGCCAAGTACTCATCCAAGACCTCGGCTTCCCCAACAATCAAGCTTCAACGACTCCTCCAACATCTACACCAACCAAGCTTCCTTCAAGAAACGACGACAAGTCAAGTTACAAGAAGACATCGACAAGTTCAAGTCGTCCTCCTCCTACTACAAGCAACCTCAAGCCGCGTGCTTCATCCTCTACTCCGACCGGTGAGACCATCAAGACAAGCTCCTTCAAGTGTTTCACTTGCGGCGGCCGAGGCCACAAGTCATCTGAATGCACCAACAAGCGCACCATGATCCTCAACAGCGATGGCACATATGACTCTATGAGTGAAGAGGAAATGGAAGCCCTTGAGCAAGTGGCCATGCACCGCAAGTGAATGAAGATGAAGATGATCAAGTCTTTTGTGATGAGGATTGAGCCCGCCTCGTTGTCTCCAAGGTCTTGACTCTTCAACATCAACAAGAAGAAGACCAACGATGCCACATATTCCACACAAAAGCCGCATCAATGGGACGGTCCATCAAGGTCATCATCGATGGAGGTAGTTGCCACAACTTGGCAAGTGAAGAACTATGCTCCAAGCTACAATTGGTCAAGAGGAAGCACCCACACCCTACAAGGTTCAATGGCTAAGTGACTCCGGCACTATACGAGTCGAGCCTACGGTCCAAGTCTCCTTCAAAATTGGTGCTTATGAAGACACTTTGGAGTGTGATGTGGTCCCAATGACCGTTTGCCACCTCCTTCTTGGTCGACCATGGCAATTCGACCGTGGTGTCATCCACAATGGGCGCACCAATCACTATAGCTTCAAAATGAAAGGGAAGGAGTATGTGCTCGACCTATGTCTCCTAGTCAAGTGATAGCCGACAAGCAAGCCACACATCATAGAGAAAAGAGTGAGAAAGTGATCCACCCAAAAGTGAGTGAGAGCCACAAGCCAAATTTGAGAGACTCTTAGCTAGAGAGAAAAACCTCATTCTATTTGCCACCAAAAGTGAGATGAGAGAAGTGTGTGAGCACCCATCGAGTGTGATGCACTTTGTCCTTGTGTGCAAGGATGGAGAACCAAAACTAACACCATTCACGAGCTACCTTTGGTGTTTCAATCTCTTTGCAGGAATTTCAAGATGTTTTCCCGATGAGCTACCTCCGGTCTACCTCCTCTTCGAGGCATTGAGCATCGAATAGACCTCATCCCGGCGCCGCTACCAAACAAAGCTCCATACCGAGTCAATCCGGAAGAAACCAAGGAGATTCAACGGCAAGTACAACAACTCATCGACAACGGTCATGTGCGTGAAAGCCTAAGCCCTTGTGCCGTTCCGGTTATTCTTGTGCCTAAGCCCGATGGAAGTTTCCGCTTGTGTTCCGATTGTAGACCTATCAATGCTATTACCGTTCGATATAGGCATCCCATTCCTCGCTTAGATGACATGCTTGATGAACTTAGTGGAGCCAACTTTTTCTCAAAAATTGATCTTAAAAGTGGCTATTATCAAATACGCATACAAGAGGGTGATGAATGGAAAACTGCTTTCAAAACCAAATTTGGTTTATATGAGTGGTTAGTGATGCCCATGGGTCTTTCGGAAGCTCCCGGTACTTTTGTGCGTCTTATGCATCATGTGCTTCGTCCTTATATTGGAGTCTTTGTTGTGGTTTACTTTGATGATATTCTTGTGTTTAGCAAAACCATGAAAGAACACTTCAATCATGTAAAATCTGTGTTGCAAACTGTTCGCAAGGAAAGCCTTTATGCAAATTTGAAAAAATGCACTTTTGGAGTCGACAAAGTGGTTTTCTTGGGTTTTGTTGTTTCTTTAAAGGGTGTCCATGTTGATGAATCTAAAATTGAAGCAATCAAAACTTGGCCCCAACCCACCAATTTGCAACAAGTGCGAAGTTTTCTTGGTCTTGCGGGTTTCTATCGTCGCTTTGTGAAAGATTTTAGCACAATTGCCGCTCCTTTGCATGCTTTGAGCAAGAAGAATACTCCCTTTGTTTGGGGAACTTTGCAATCAACCGCTTTTGATGAGCTCAAGTCTTTGCTTACTCATGCTCCGATTCTTGCTTTGCCCAATTTTGACAAAACTTTTGAGGTTCATTGTGATGCAAGTGGTACCGGAATTGGCGGAGTTTTAAGGCAAGAAAAACGAGCCATTGCATATTTTAGTGAAAAACTCTCCGGTGCTCAACTTAATTATCCCATCTATGACAAAGAATTGTATGCTTTAGTGCGTGTACTACATGTTTGGGAACATTACCTTAGACCGCATGAGTTTGTCATCCATACCGATCATGAAACGCTTAAGTACCTCAAAGGTCAAACTAAATTGAACAAGCGTCATGCCAAATGGAGTGAATTCATTGAATATTTTCCTTATGTGATCAAGTACATTAAGGGTAAAGAAAATGTAGTTGCCGACGCGCTTTCACGCATAAACATGCTTGTCACTCAACTTGAGTTGAATGTTATTGGTTTTGAGCATATAAAAGACTTGTATGAGCATGATCCATCTTTTGCTTCTCCTTATGCTAAGTGTTTGACACATACGTCTTGGGAACAATATTACATCAAGGATGGTTACCTTATGAGAGCTAACAAACTTTGCATTCCCGAGTCTTCTCTTCGTTTGCTCCTTTTGCAAGAGGCTCATGGAGGCGGCCTCATGGGACACTTTGGACGCGACAAGACATTCGCCGCACTCTCCAACAACTACTTTTGGCCCAAGATGTTCATGACGTCTCACGCTTCACCAACCGATGCTACACATGTCGCAAAGCTAAGTCTAAAGCTCAATCTCATGGTCTTTACATGCCTCTTCCTATTCCATATCAACCATGGGAAGACATTAGTATGGATTTTGTACTTGGTTTGCCTAGGACTCAAAATGGCAAGGATTCCGTCTTTGTTGTTGTGGATAGATTTTCTAAAATGGCACATTTCATTCCTTGCAACAAGATAGACGATGCTTCACATGTTGCAAATCTCTTTGTAGGAAATCTTGCGACTCCATGGCGTACCAAAGACAATCGTCTCCGATCGTGACGTCAAGTTCTTGAGTTACTTTTGGAAGACCCTATGTGCCAAGCTCGAATCAAGCTCTTGTTCTCCTCGGCATACCATCCTCAAACCGACGGCCAAACGGAGGTGACGAACCGCACACTATCCACTCTACTTCGTGTCTTGATCAAGAAGAACATCAAGGAGTGGGAAGCATGTCTACCCATCGCCGAGTACGCCTACAATCGTGCAAGACATTCAACTACCGGCAAGTCCCCTTCGAGGTCGCGTCACGGTTTCAACCCGTTGTCCCCATTGGACATTCTACCACTTCCTCTCCAAGAGCGCACCAACATGGATGCAAGTGAGCGAGCAAGGTACATCAAGAAGATGCACGAAGAAACAAGGCACACCATCGGCGCCAAGTACAACGCCAAGCAAACAAGCTCAACGCCAACAAGCAACCCATCGTCTTCAACATTGGTGATCTAGTATGGCTACACCTTCGCAAGGACCGCTTCCCCAAAGAACGCAAGTCCAAACTTCTCCCTCGAGCCGATGGACCTTTCAAGGTACTAGCACTTCTAGCGACAACGCTTACAAGATCGACATACCTCGAGACAAGTACAACGTGAGCGACATCTTCAACGTCAAGGACCTCGCACCTTTCCATGGAGATGAAGCTTTTGATCCGAGGTCGGATCTCTCCCAAGGGAGGGGAGATGATGCGGAGCATCCTTCGATCATCCCCATGGACCTTCCGTCGCCTCACCAAGCTCCAAAAGGACCCATGACGAGAGCACGAGCTCGAGCTCTCGAGACCGAGGTGACTTCTCTCCTTAGTGAAATATCATATGACCCTCTCGAGACATGGCTACTACCTCAATCCAGAATGTTGTGCATGCTTAGGTACCAAGGAACCAACCTAGGAGAAGCTACAGCTCAAGATGGACACCAAGATCAAGAGGAAGAACTGCAGAGTCCAGCGGGAGCGGTACTACCGCTCAAGCCAAGCGGTACTACCGCTGGGAGCCAAGCGGTACTACCGCTCTCCATCCGGCCTACTTCCGCAAAACCCGACACACTCCAGGAATCGAACGGCGTCGGAGCGGTACTACCGCTCAAGATAAGCGGTACTACCGCTGAAAGCGGTACTATCACCACAAAGCGGTACTATCGCTGAAAGCGTACTACCGCCATGAAGCAACGGTACTACCGCCCTGCTGCGTAGCAGCGTTTGGGCGAGGCCCATGTACTCGTTTCGCCCCCAACTTACCCCTTGGAGGTCCTAGACTATAAATAGACCTTCCCCTCATCCTTTCTAGGGTTAGCTTTGGATTTGCTCATATTTCGGTGTGAGAGCCTTTGCTCATCCACTTGGCTACTTCTCCTTCGAGATCAGGACCTCTACGGAGAAGATCCCCCAAGCGGATTCAAGACCCCCTCCTAGGGTGGACCCCATCAAGACCTCCTCGCGGAGAAGAACGGCTACCCTTGTATCTTTCCTTTGTTGATCTCGGATCTTGTATCACTTTATGCATTCGATAATCTAGCACTTGTGTGATCGTTTTCTTGTCGGTTGAGTGATCTCTCTCTCGTTCTCCCCGTGTTTTCCCTCGTGTTCTTCCGCTCGTTCTTCGTGTTCCTCGTAGGGATTCTCTCCAAGCGTGAAAGATCGTCCACGTAGGGTTCCGCCCTACATCATCATACACAGTGGGTTAACCAGAGAGTTAAATTCAACAATTAGGTTAATTAGCAAGAGGGCCCCATCTTTCAGCGACTAAACTAATTAGCATAATAGTTTAAATTAAACTAGTTTAATTAAATGCGTGGGGCCACATGTCAGTGACTAGGGGTTGCCCAGTCAGCACTATTGACTGGTCGAACCAGTCAACGGGGGTCAGCGGGTCCACTAGGGCCACCAGTTAGTGACTGCGGGGGTAGCCCTGGCCGACCACGTCGGCAGGGCGCCGGAGAAGGCTCCGGCGACCTCTCCCGCCTTGGCACGACGTCGGAGACGGGTGGGATTCTCCTATAGGACACGCCTGGAGGTGCGGTTGGGCGCAAATGAACGAGGGCGATAAGCCGCATCCATTGGTGGTGGTGGTCCGTCCGCGGGTGGTCGGAATCGGCACTGGCGACGAGGTCAGCGGCGGAGCAGCTTCGGGCGAGCACGTGATTGGGGCCACGAGGTGCTAGTTGGCTGGCTAAGGGGCTCACTGGTCTCCTGGGAGGGCCAGGAGCACGTGGGATCGCCGGTGCGGGCAGAGAAGTACTGGGTGCGCGAGCCCGATGGCCATGGCGGACAGCGGAGCTCGGCTATGCTGCATGCTAGCTGTGGTGGAGGCGGAGATGCGCAACGAGAGGGAGAAGGGGCCGTAGCTCACCTTGGGGGCACACGGTGGCCCGGTGGGTGACTAGGAGCAGCAGTGGCGCGGATTCGGGGCAGCATCATTCATCAGAGCCGAGGGCGAAGGCAAGGTCATGGCGGTGCGGCGGGGCTGTCCCGATCCCCGTGGCTCTGCGGGGAGGATGAAGAGGTCGAGGCAGAGCCTGGGGGCACGTCGGCGTGGCGAAGGCCGGCCAGTGGCCGCGGTGGAGTGCGATGAGCGGTGACAGAGAGGCACGACAGAGGCGGCTCTGGAGGGGAGAGAGAGCGAGAGAGAGAGAGAGAGAGAGAGAGAGAGAGAGAGAGAGAGAGAACGAGGTGGGCAGGTGAGTGGGGGAGTGGGAGAGGGGATCGAGGGGGCACGGGCAACCTTATCCCCTCGTCAGAGCCGGAGAGGGGGTCCGGTGGAGACGCGCATGCACGGTTGCTGCCTTAGTGGGGAGGGGAAAGACGACAGGGGGGTATGGTTGGCCGGGCAGTGCAGTGGGCCAAGGCCCAGGAGAACGGTGGTGGGGGCCTTTTACCTTTACTGTTTTATTTAGTTAAGGTCATTTAAACACTATGCAAAAATGTGGCATCACCACCAATATTATCAAAAGAATATTTGTCACATGATGAACATTTTAATTTGCATATTTGAGAAGTTTGAATGTTGACTTTAATTTGAATTTGAGATTTGGATTGGATTAGAATCAAAGTGAGATTAGCAACCGTAACAATGAATATAAGGCGTCATTAGAAGGGGATTACTGTAGCATGATTCTTGGGGTGTTACAGTATCGGAGGGTATGAACCATAGAGAAGTTGGAATACAGTAGATATTACACCAATACGAATTTAGAATGAGTTCACAACAATACGTAAGTGGTGGTTTTATTTTCTTATACTAACTGAGCTTACGAGTTTTCTGTTGAGTTTTGTGTTGTGAAGTTTTCAAGTTTTGGGTAAAGATTCGATGGACTATGGAATAAGGGGTGGCAAGAGCCTAAGCTTGGGGATGCCCAAGGCACCCTAAGGTATATATTCAAGGACAACCAAGAGCCTAAGCTTGGGGATGCCCCGGATGGCATCCCCTCTTTCGTCTTCGCTCATAGTTAACTTTACTTGGAGCTATATTTTTATTCACCACATGATAGGTGTTTTGCTTGGAGCGTCATTTGATTTTCTTTTGGTTTGCTTGCTGTTTGAATAAGATACCAAGATCTGAAATTGTTAAATGTTAGAGAGTCTTCACATAGTCACATAATTATTCAACTACTCAATGATCTTCACTTATATCTCTAGTGCTTCACTTATACCTTTTTAGAGCACAGTGGTGGTTTTATTTTGTAGAAATTATTGATCTCTCATGCTTCACTTATATTATTTTGAGAGTCTTTTAGAACAACATGGTAGTTTTATTTGGCTATAAAATTAGTCCTAATATGATAGGCATCCAAGATGGGTATAATAAAAACTTCCATACATAGTGCATTGAATATTATGAGAAGTTTGATACTTGATGATTGTTTTGAGATATAAAGGTGGTATTGTTAGAGTCATGCTAGTTGGGAAACTTTGAAATTGAGAAATACTTGTGTTGAGGATTGCAAGTCCCATAGCATGCACGTATGGTAAATGTTGTGTGACAAATTTGAAGCATGGAGTGTTCTTTGATTGCTTTCCTTATAAGTGGCGGTCAGGGACGAGCGATGGTCTTTTCCTACCAATCTATCCCTCTAGGACCATGTGCGTAGTGCTTAGTTTGATTACTTGTAGATTTTTGCAATAAATATGTGAGTTCTTTATGACATAATGTTGAGTCCATGGATTATACGCACTCTCACCCTTCCATCATTGCTACCCTCTTCGGTACCATGCATTGCCCTTTCTCACCTTGAGAGTTGGTGCAAGCCGGTGCATCCAAACCACGTGATATGATACGCTCTATCACACATAAGCCTCCTTATATCTTTCACAAAACAACCACCATACCTACCCATTATGGCATTTCCATAGCCATTCCAAGATATATTGCCATGCAACTTACCACCGTTCAAGGATAGCTTATTTTCTCTGTTTTGGCAGCTACTTCCTGCCTAGTCTCTAGCTTTAGTCTTAGTTCTAGCCTTTCTCTTAGTATTTTTTTGGTTACTCCTAGCTTCTTTAGCTTATTCTCTTTTTTCTTTTTTCTTCTTCTTTTCTTTTCTCTGTTCTTCTTAAGGGGCTCCTCTCAAGCCCTTATAGTCCTTTTTTTTCTTTCATTGTACTGCTGGACCTTGCCTGGTTATTTATAAAAATTGCAGTGGGGTGTTTTGCCCTACTGTTTATAGTCAAAAAAACCTTACCACCGTTCCGTTTATTATGACACGCTCCATCATTGTCATATTGCTTTGCATGATCATGTAGTTGACATCGTATTTGTAGCAAAGCCACCTTCATAATTCTTTCATACATCCCGGTGCACCGCCGGAGGCATTCACATAGAGTCATATTTTGTTCTAAGTATCGAGTTGTAATTCTTGACTTGTAAGTAAATAAAAGTGTGATGATTTTCATTATTAGAGCATTGTCCCATGTGAGGAAAGGATGATGGAGACTATGATTCCCCCACAAGTCGGGATGAGACTCCGGACGAAAAAAAGAGAGGCCAAAGAAGCCCAAATAAAAAAGAGAGGCCAAAGAAGCCCAAACAAAATAATTAAATGAGAGAAAAAGAGAGAATGGGCAATGTTACTATCCTTTTTCCACACTTGTGCTTCAGTGTAGCACCATGATCTTCATGATAGAGAGTCTCTTATTTTGTCAATTTCATATACTAGTGGGAATTTTTCATTATAGAACTTGGCTTGTATATTCCAATGATGGGCTTCCTCAAAATTCCCTAGGTCTTCGTGAGCAAGCAAGTTGGATGCACACCCACTTAGTTTATTTTGGCGAGCTTTCGTATGTTTATAGCTCTAGTGCATCCGTTACATGGAAATACCTACTCCTCGCATTGACATCAATTGATGGGAATCTCCATAGCCCGTTGATTAGCCGCGTCAATGTGAGACTTTCTTCTTTTTTGTCTTCTCACATAACCTCCATCATCATATGCTATTCCACCCATAGTGCTATGTCCTTGGCTTGCGCTCATATATTGCATAAAAGTTGAAAGAGTTTGAAAAGGCTAAGTATGGAAAAATTGCTTGGCTTGTCATCGGGGTGTGCATGATGGGAGCATTTTGTGTGACGAAAATGAAGCATGCCCAAACTTTATGATTTTGTAGGGATAAGCTTTCTTTGGCTATGTTATTTTGATAAGACATAATTGTTTGGTTAGCATGCTTGAAGTATTATTATTTTTATGTCAATATTAAACTTTTGTCTAGAATCTTTTGGATCTAAATATTCTTGCCACAATAAAGAAGATTACATTGATAAATTATGTTAGGTAGCATTCCACATCAAATATTCTGTTTTTATCATTTACCTACTCGAGGACGAGTAGGAATTAAGCTTGGGGATGCTGATACGTCTCCAACGTATCTATAATTTTTGATTGTTCCATGCTATTATATTATCCGTCTAGGATGTTTTATATGCATTTATATGATTTTTATATGATTTTTAGTACTAACCTAGAGCCCAGTGCCAGTTTCTGTTTTTTCCTTGTTTTTGAGTATCGCAGAAAAGGAAAACCAAACGGAGTCCAATTGACCTGAAATTTCATGGAGATTATTTTTGGACCAGAAGAATCCCATGGAGTATCGGAGATGGGCCAGAAGAGTCCCGAGGCACCCACGAGGGTGGGGGACGCGTCCTACCACCCTGGGCATGCCCCCCTACCTCGTGGCCGCCTCGGAGACCCCCCTGACTTGTTCCCGACGCCAAAAATCCCTATGAATATAGAAACCCCCGAAAAGAAACCTAGATTAGGAGTTCTACCACCGCAAGTCTCTATAGCCACCAAAAACTAATCGAGACCCTGTTCTAGCACCCTGCAGGAGGTGGGATCCCTCACCGGTGGCCATCTTCATCGTCCCGGCGCTCTCCATGGCGAGGAGGGAGTAGTTCACCGTCGGGACTAAGGATATGTACCAGTAGCTATGTGTTTGATCTCTCTCTCTCTCGTGTTGTTGATTTGGCACGATCTTGATGTACCACGAGCTTTGCTACTATAGTTGGATCTTATGATGTTTCTCCCCCTCTATCTCTTGTAATGGATTGAGTTTTCCCTTTGAATTTATCTTATCGGATTGAGTCTTTTATATATTTGAGAACACTTGATGTATGTCTTGCATGTGCTTAACTGTGGTGACAATGGGATATTCACGTGATCTACTTGATGTATGTTTAGGTGATCAACTTGCGGGTTCACTCACCTTGTGAACTTATGCATAGGGGTTTGCACACGTTTTCATCTTGAATCTCCGGTAGAAATTTGGGGCACTCTTTGAAGTTCCTTGTGTTGGTTGAATAGATGAATCTGAGATTGTGTGATGCACATCGTATAATCATACCCACGGATAATTGAGGTGACATTGGAGTATCTAGGTGACATTAGGGTTTTGGTTGATCTGTATCTGAAGGTGTTATTCTAGTACGAACTCTAGGATAGATCGAACGGAAAGAATAGCTTTGTGTTGTTTTACTATGGACTCTTGAATAGATCGCTCAGAAAGGATAACTTTGAGGTGGTTTCGTACCCTACAATAATCTCTTCATTTGTTCTCCACTATTAGTGACTTTGGAGTGACTCTTTGTTGCATGTTGAGGGATAGTTATATGATCCAATTATATTATTATTGTTGAGAGAACTTGCACTAGTAAAATATGAACCCTAGGCCTTGTTTTAACACATTGCAATACCGTTTGTGCTCACTTTTATCGCTTGTTACCTTGCTGTTTTTATAATTTCAGATTACAAAAACCTATATCTACCATCCATATTGCACTTGTATCACCATCTCTTCGCCGAACTAGTGCACCTGTACAATTTACCACTATATTGGGTGTGTTAGGGACACAAGAGACTCTTTGTTATTTGGTTGCAGGGTTGTTTGAGAGAGACCATCTTCATCCTACGCCTCCCACAGATTGATAAACCTTAGGTCATCCACTTGAGGTAAATTTGCTACCGTCCTCTGCACTTGGAGGCCCAACAACGTCTACAAGAAGAAGGTTGTGTAGTAGACATCACACGTCCATGACTCCGTTTGACACACATTGCATATGTTACATTTTTTTGTTTGTGATACCATCGACACATTGGCTCTCTTTCGCACAAACCATCTCTCTCACACCCACACACGTACGTACCTACACCTAAAGAAGAGGTGCACGCAGGACGCACGTACTCACGTCTCGTTCCCACCACACCAGCGCGGGTACACGGTGGAGTTCGTTCCTGTATGAAAAGGCAGCCCACGTTATAATTTGACGTGTGTAGCGGTTGTTTACTTGAAGGAGGGTCGGGTACCATGCCTAGACGGAACAAAGTTCGACTTGACGCGTTAGTATTAAATAAAATTATATATTCCTCAATGGCACATATAGAATATAAAACAATCGAGCCTGCCTGTTTGGGTTTGTCTCTCGTCACACCATCTCACACAATGCGGTGGTGGCCGCTCTCTCTCACCGTTGGCCAGTGATCTGGCCGCATCCCATCTGCCGGTGGAAAGGGAGGATGTGCATCGTTTCTTTGTTCGACGGTTTTGAGGCAGCATGTCCTGATCTACGGTACCCTTCGTTCTCTCTAACCAAGCTCCAGCGTGGTAGGGCCTTCGCCACTTGCTCGCTGCCGCAGTATGGGCAGATCCCGGCCGCCGGCGCCCTCCTAGTAACACCCCGACGACCGTCAGGTATGGCTTCCTCCGGCCTTGCTCCACTGCCCATCTTCCCACGTTGCTGCATGTGGCTCTTCTTTAGTTGTTTGCTTAAAACGTATCTCGGCCGGCGTACTTTCCATCTTGCAATCTCGTCCTCAAACCATTTTTGATAAACCACCATGCTGCTATCTTTCCCTTATTACATGGAATATGCTTCTTTTTTGTCGGCGTATGTGTCTTCAACTCGTGTTATTGGGAAGTAATTGTTTCCTTTCGACCTCCTTTTGCAAACAGGGCTATCCATTTTCTCCTCGTTGCTATTGCGACCTTTTGGTGACCTGCACAAATCACTTTTTTCTTAAGAGTGTTTCGTGCAGTTCCGCCAAAATGTCACACGGGCAACATTTTTACATTTCTCTGGGACTGCAAAAAGAGAGATTGGTTTTGCTATCCTTCTCATCCAACTCCGTGCCTAATCTTCTCCAACAAGTAGTTAGTCCTAAAGAGAGATCCCAAAGGTGATCGCCTTCTATTTGTGTGTGTTATGTTTCATCATCTAGTTCCACTATTATTGTAATCACACTGACAGGATATCTTTGCAAATAGGGATGGTCCGCTTGATTTTAGTGGAGCTGCACAAAATGATCGGATTGTGGTGTCCACCATACACCCATTTTTTGGCTACAGAGCTGGGCGAAACTAGCTGCCAAGCAATGAACACCGTGCCCAGGAAATGGAGACATGCCTACGAACAACATCGATCAATTATATATTTTTATTTATTTGTACACCTTCTCACAACTTTGTCTTCAGTTGTGATGTGAATATTGGCGCAGCTCTGCGAACCGTTGAGATGCATTAGCAGCCATTGTAGTTTCATTTGTATTTGATGGAATGTTGTAACGAGATAATCTTGAGGCAAGAGGACACATGAATCCTAAGGTGAAACCTTTTTTTCCTGCGGGAACCAAAGTTGAAACCTTCATAGCATCACAGTACAATTTCATTAAAATTATGCGTACATATAAACAAATCGAGAAGGATTGATAGCAATGCCAGAAACAATTCAACTTCGTTTTGCCGACATGTGGGACATCCTTCATCCGGCTACACCTGCAATGCAGCAATATTGAGTGCACAACTGCAAGGAAAGATTCACCCCGCTCGTTGTGCCGGAGTAGTAATGACTAGTGAGCACTCAAATCACAGAGCCCCACCTTCGCCACAGTAAGTTGCTCGGATGAAGCAACCATCATTTCTCTGTTCCTTGAATCCGCTGGTACTCCCATATTCCCAGAGTAATAAGTTGTTCGGGCGAAGCAACCATCACTTCACCTTTCCCACAGTAAGTACTAGTACCTCCTTCTTTTACTCTAGAAACAACCACACACGAATATTTGTGGTAGCAGCACAGCAATTGAATCAAAAATCGAAACCAACCAATGAACTACTACTAATGGTGAGCGTTTGCTAGTATCATGTACTCCATCTGTCCATGTATATAGGGCTTAATGCATTTTCCGAGACTAACTTTGGCCCTATTTGGATCCATGGGTTAGAGTTAGTTTGTGCAAGTTGGGGCTCAAATATCCCTAAAGTATCCAAGCATGAGGGTTAAATTGGAGCAAGTTGCACCAAACGCACCAAAAAAACTATCCTACCCAAGAGGTGCTAATTGGAGATAGTTCTCATTTGGCCCACTCGAAAATCACTTTTCTCCCTCCATCAAGTGCATTTATTGTCAATCTAACCCTGTCACCCAAACACCTCTTTGGCTACAGTTAGTTCATGGTTAGTCATGAGTTAGTCTAACCTCTAGCTAAGTTAGAGTATCCAAACAAGAGCAGTATAGGACATGCAAGTTGCTCAAAGCATACAGTCAAATTCGTACGTGAAAGGATCTTGTTTTTAAACGCAACGTGAAAGGATCTTCAAATGATATAATTTTTAAATTATATATAATCTTATCAATAGTCAAAGGCATCCTCGAAGAATACATTAGCCCCTATATAAAATCTTATAAGTAGTCAAAACCAAGTGTTCTAAACGAGTTCACAACGAGAAACTGGACCCACTCACGGCACGGCATGCCTGTCTCATTTGGTCCGTCGGTCAAAGTGCTTCCTCTTCTTGGCATAACAATAGAGTAAAGTATTTTTTAGAATGCTCTTGGCATGTCGGTAACATGTGATGAAGTAACCGACCTCAATAGACGACAAAAATGCCAGCCCGCCGCACTTTGAGAGAGACGAGGAGGGAGAAGCGATACGGGCTGCTAGATTACTAGAGCTAGGTGTCGCACGAAGGCCAAGAAAAAATGGTGATAGCGTGGGTTAGCCATGTTTCGTACTCTTCTAGTCCACTATGGAGATGATTGGTTGATTTTATATCACTGAATAATATAAAATACTATGAGTGCATGCGCTCCACCATGAGGTTCCTTGCTCCTTCTCGGTCGTCAAGAATCTATGCTCTTCCACTCTTTTTTATTGACGTGAGCTTTGTTCATCCTTTTGCCAACACGCGGCAACTCACAGAACGACGAGAAGCTTGTTTACTACGCCTTTTCCCTCCCCAACGCGTGCTCGGTGGCTCGCGGCACGAGGATAAACTTTTGCTGCGGTGGACGTGCATCAATTCATAGTGGGAGTAACATACTCCTAGGTATTAACATAGCGTAGTCCAAGACAAGTTTGCTTATGTGGCATGTATTTAATGAGGAGAGATGTGTTTAGAGTAACATAATATTTAGTGTGGAGCACAAGCGAGTAGTCCATTGTAAAAACTAGGGTGGTGCCGTATTAATTCCGCATGTAAATAAGCTTGTAACCGTGGATTTGGGGCTCTTTCCCCTTTCTTCTTTAATGAATGATACGCACACTCGTGCGCATTCTAGAAAAAATATGTTACTGTAACATAGCGATTTCCAAGAGAGGATGAGTATACAAGGTAATAAATGAAGCCAACTAGTATGACACTACTACTATGTTACTTTGCATTATGGGGGTAGTAACTTAGACTAGTGTCATGCATGACACTAGTCTAAGTTACTCTACACTATGACCAGCCTAAGAGCATGGTTAATAGTATAGCCAGCTAATGGCTATAAGAAACTGCCATGTCATGTATAGCCATCATTTATAGTCACTCATATAGTAGTGTGGGCTACAAGGTTGGCTATAACATCACTTAGTACCCTTTTCAACCTTCTATCTTTCTCCTTCTTCACATTTATTCTATTTGTCAAGGAATCCACATATAGCTAGGCTCTTGCATGAGAGCCCACTCCCCATAATTTTCCTCGTGTCCGAGTCCTAGAAGATCTCACCCACATCATCATTAGGCATGCAGCCGCCTTGATAGACAGCATGCACAAAAGGTGTAGAGCCGACTAGGGACGCACAACGTCGTGGGCACTCCGTACGTGCTCTTGTGCGTGCGGCGTGTGTGCTTTTCCATCGGTGCTATCTCTAAGGCCGGGGCTGCAGCCAAGCTATGGAAGCGGAGGTCGAGGCCATCCCCCCGGGCGACGTCTTCATGACTTGAGGATGGGGCGAGATCACCCACGCCTGCTGTCCGGAGGGCGCGCTCGCCATCCACTTAGAATACGACAGAGCCTCCACGCTTTTCTTAAAGGTCTTCAGCGAAGACGGCCGGCGTCTGGAGTGCTGCTCCGAAAGAGGCAATCCATGCGGCGCGGCCGCGGGTGCTGAACTTTCCCTTGGCCTTGCCAACAGCTCTTTGATACGTCTCCAACGTATCTATAATTTTTGATTGTTCCATTCTATTATATTACCCCTTTTGGATGTTTATGGGCTTTATTTTACACATTTATATCATTTTTGGGACTAACCTACTAACCGGAGGCCCAGCCCATAATGTTGTTTTTTTGCCTATTTCAGTATTTCGAAGAAAAGGAATATCAAACGGAGTCCAAACGGAATGAAACCTTCGGGAGCGTGATTTTTGGAACAAACGTGATGCAGAGGACTTGGAGTGGAAGTCAAGAAGCAGCCGAGGCCTCCACGAGATAGGAGGGCGCCCCCCCCCCCCCATAGGGCACGCCCCCCTGTCTCATGGGACCCTCGGGCGGCCACCGACGTACTTCTCCCTCCTATATATACCTACGTACCCCGAAAACATCCAGGGGCACCACGAAACACAATTTCCACCGCCGTAACCTTCTGTATCCGCGAGATCTCATCTTGGAGTCTTCGTCGGTGCTCTGCCGGAGGGGGAATCAACCACGGAGGGCCTCTACATCAACATCCTTGCCCCTCCGATGAGTTGTGAGTAGTTTACCACAGACCTACGGGTCCATAGTTATTAGCTAGATGGCTTCTTCTCTCTTTTTGGATCTCAATACAATGTTCTCCCCCTCTCTTGTGGAGATCTATTCGATGTAAACTCTTTTTGCGGTGTGTTTGTCGAGATCCGATGAATTGTGGGTTTATGATCAAGTTTATCTATGAATAATATTTGGATCTTCTCTGAATTCTTTTATGTATGATTGAGTTATCTTTGCAAGTCTCTTCGAATTATCAGTTTAGTTTGGCCTACTAGATTGGTCTTTCTTGCCATGGGAGAAGTGCTTAGCTTTGGGTTCAATCTTATGTGTCCTTACCAAAGGATGTAAAGGGTTGCAAGGCACGATCGTATTGTTGCCATCAAGGATAACAAGATGGGGTTTATAACATATTGCATGAGTTTATCCCTCTACATCATGTCATCTTGCTTAATGCGTTACTCTGTTCTTATGAACTTAATACTCTAGATGCATGCTGGATAGCGGTCGATGTGTGGACTAATAGTAGTAGATGCAGGCTGGAGTCGGTCTACTTGTTATGGACGTGTTTCCTATATACATGATCATGCCTAGATAGTCTCATAACTATGCGCTTTTCTATCAATTGCTCGACAGTAATTTGTTCACCCACAATAATACTTATGCTATCTTGAGAGAATACACTAGTGAAACCTATGGCCCCCGGGTCTATCTCTTATCATATTTGCTCCCCATCTACTTTTATTTGCATCTATACTATAAAATACCAAAAATATATTTATCTTATCATACTATCTTTATTAGATCTCACTTTCGCAAGTGGCCGTGAATGGATTGACAACCCCTTTATTGCGTTGGTTGCGAGTTCTCAATTTGTTGTGTAGGTGCGTGGGACTTTTGAGGAGCCTCCTACTGGATTGATACCTTGGTTCTCAAAACTGAGGGAAATGCTTACACTACACTTGCTGCATCACCCTCTCCTCTTCGAGGAAAACCAACGCAAGCTCAAGACGTAGCAAGAAGGATTTCTGGCGCCGTTGCCGGTGAGGTCTTCACTCAAGTCAAGACATACCAAGTACCCATCACAAACCCATCTCCCTCGCATTTACATTATTTGCCATTTGCCTCTCGTTTTCCTCTCCCCCGCTTCACCCTTGCCGTTTTATTCGCCCTCTCTTTCGCAGTCTCTTCCTCGCCTTTCCGTTTGCTTTCTCGTTGCCATGGCCGAATCAAAAAGAACTAAGGGCCCTTTCCTAGGTTCTAGTACCTTGGATAACCCCTCTATCCTCTCTAAGCTCATGAATAATGATGCTATAGAAAGACCCACCGGGGTCTCCAATGAGAGCTCGAATAATTTTGATGAGGATGACTCTGGAATTTTTCGCTATTTACTTGATGAGTCTTTAAAAGATGCTTGGGATAGGTTATTAAGGATTCGTACTAGCAATGTTCCACAATATCAAATTCAATATTACTTAAAAAGTTTCTATGTTGGCTTGCCCGCTTCTTTTAAACAAGTTTTAGATTATATTTTTGAAGGAGGTTTCTTGAAGGGGATGCTATAGACAATTATGAAAAAATGAAAATTATATTTGGGCACCCTATGAATGATAAGGTTGAATCAACTACTCTTTTGTGCTTTTATCAGAATGAAATTATTAAAGAGATGAAGTCTAGTTTAGAGGCAAACTTCCATAACGTGCTTAATCTTACTTCTTCCATTAATGGCCATGTGATTAAGTTAAATAGAAGAATGAATGCCATAGAAAGGAGATCCTCCTCTCCGAGTGCCAAAGATGGCACTACTTAGATCTATCCTTGCTTTTATGCCTAGCTAGGGGCGTTAAACGATAGCGCTAGTTGGGAGGCAACCCAATTTTCTTTGTGTTTTTTTGTTTTTGTTTCTGTTTAGGAATAAATAATCCATCTAACTTATGTTTAGATGTGGTTCTATGTTTTAATTAGTGTTTGTGCCAAGTTAAACCTATAGGATCTTCTTGGATGATAGTTATTTGATCTTGCTGTAATTTCCAGAAACTTTGAGTTCACGAAAACAATTGTAAAAAATCACCAGAACGTGATAAAATAGTGATTCCAATTGCTTATGATCAATAAACAAATTGCCTAGGTAGTCCTATTTTGTCTGAAATTTTGAGTACCAGAAGATTGCGTTAATTACAGATTACTACAGACTGTTCTGTTTTTGACTGATTATGTTTTTCGTGTGTTTTTTGCTTATTTTGATGAAACTATGGTCAATAAATAGCTAATAATCCATAGAGAAGTTGGAATACAGTTGGTTTAACAAAAAAATAATAAAGAATGAGTTCATTGCAGTACCTTATGTGGTGGTTTTGTTTTCTTTCACTAACGGAGCTTATAAGATTTCCTGTTGAGTTTTGTGTTGTGAAGATTTCAAGTTTTGGGTAAAGCTTTTATGGACTATTAAATAAAGGGTGGCAAGAGCCTAAGCTTGGGGATGCCCAAGGCACCCCAAGATATTCAAGAATAGCCAAAAGCCTATGTTTGGGGATTGTCACAGCCCTAGCTTAGTCCTTGCCTGACTCTGCCTAAGCATCCATGCATCATATTTAAATTTAAAGAAACTTGAAATGGGGATGACACAACCCCCAGCACCCCCCTGGAAACAAGTAGGGTTTATTAAAATTATTTTCAATGCACCTGAAATGCCCTTCTAAAAAGTCTACCCTTTTTGTTTTGGGTTAGTACCTCTGACAAAATGGGTTCACCTTTTCCTAGGACACATAAGGTCATTGGATTAAATCATTACTATTTCCATTTGGGCATATAATGCTATATAATATTCTAAATGCCCAAATAATTCTGAAAATAAGTGTGGGCTGTTTGAAATAATCTAAACAGAGCCCCTGATTATTTTCAGGATTTTTAAAGATGCCTAAGTATTTTTAATAAAGCCCCACGATTCTGTAAAATTAGAAAACAATTAAAATGACAAAAGAGAGAGAGAGAAAGGCCAGTGGCCACTTACGTGCACTGGGCCGGCCCACCTGGCCCATGACAGTCACCACCCACCTCTGCCAGTAGGCAGAGGAGGGACACCGCGACGTCGCCGAGCTCGCCACGCCACCTCCCTGCTGCTGCAGACGCGCCCGGCCAAAGACGACCTCGAAGGGCCTCCTCGGTGCTGCGCCCGCGCCCCTGGACATCTCATTCTCTCCCCCTGTCCTCTCTCTCGCCATTTCCCGCCATGGCCGAAGCAGCTGCCGCCGCACCGCCGCCGTAGTCGCGGCCACCATCGTCCTCGCGCCGCTCAACCATGTCCGCGAGCCCCGCCGTTGTCTGCTCCGTCGAGCTAGCCGAGCCCCGAGCGCTCGCACGCTCTGCACCGCCTCCACCGACCCCGTCTTCACCGACCGTCGCCGGAGATCCCTTTCACCGTCACTGCTGCAGCAGCTCGTCCCCGACCTCGCCATCTGCCCCGCCGTGACCACCGTGAGCCTAGCTACCTCCCCATCCTCTCTGTCCCCTCTCTCGAGCACCGTAGCGACCGCACGAAGCTCAACCGCACGGGCCTCCGCCGAGCTCGTCGTCGACGAGACTCCGGCCATGCAACGGCCTAGCCACCTTGCCCGTTAGCCTCACCGCACCCCCAGGAGGCCGCAGCACCACTCCACGCATTTCTCCGTGCCTCCTAGAGATGAGCCCGAGCTCGCCCGAGCTCCGACTGCCGCCAAACACGTCGTCGGCCCCATTTCCTGCGACCCCGAGCCCAACCACCTGCACCACCCGCCGCGGCTCGCTCCCAGCTACCCATAGAGCCCAACGGCGCCCCGAACGGTGCCCTGTACGTGAAACCCGCACCTGCACCGCCGCGTTTGGCCTCGCCGGCGGCTAAACGCCGGCGAGTTGACCCTGCTGACCCTGTTTGACCATGGGTGGGCCCAGTTTGACCCCCTGGGTCAATGACAGGTGGGGCCCGACCCTGTTATTTAATTAGGATTAGTACAAATTGAATTTAGTTAAACTAATTACCCTGACACGCGGGACCCACTGTCAGGTTTGACCTGGACCGTCCCGTTGACCACTGACGTCATCCTGACGTAATGCTGACGCATTAATTCAGTTACTGGAATTATTCATATACAGGAAATTCCAGAAAATAGTACAAACTTCTAAAAATCATAGAAAATCAACGGTAACTCCAAATTAATCAAATTATATATGAAAAATGATCATAAAAATCCAATCTATCCATCTGCACTGGTTTCGTGCATGTTTAAACAACTTAACCTTGCTGTTTAGTGCAAAACATGATAAGGCACTATTTAAATTCATAATTTGAATTTGGGGTTTAACCTTTGGTTCAATATGACCCAAATCCATCTGGTTGTAGTTGCATTAGGCCAACACACTCATATTGCCATGTCACAAGCATGCATCATATTGTGCATTGCATTGATTGTGTTTCCTTCTCTGTTTCCGGTATTTGTCCCCTCTCGGTAGACGATGTTCCGATGTTGTGATCGTTGACATTGATGAAGACTCAATGCTATCTTCAGAAGTGCCAGGCAAGCAAAACCCCTTGTTCATTCTGATACAATCCCACTCTCTCGCTCCTGCTCTCTTTTACTGCATTAGGACAACAATGATTCATCTGTTACCTGCTGCGATAGCTGAACCCCTTTATCTTCTGCACGACCTGTCATTTCCACAGTAAATAGATGAAACCCACTAGCATGAGTAGGAGTTGTTTGAGCCCTGATGTGCCTACTCATTCATGCTCGTTTGTCATGCCTGCTTTGCTTAGAGTTGAGTCGGTCCGATTCATCGGGATGAATCGGAGGTGTGTAAACATGTCCTACTGTGTGTGAGCTAAGCGTGTGAACACGATTTGGTAAAGGTAGCGGTGAGAGGCCATGTAGGAGTACATGGTGGGTTGTCTCATTAAAACCGTCCTCAGGAACTGAGTTCTGTGTTTGTGATCCATGAACAGTTACTACCACACATTGGGATCCTTAATTGACTCTCTCGGCTTCTTAACCACCCTTGTTCTCTGTCCAGGAGTTGCAACTAGTTTCTGGTGTTTGTAGGACATGTGTTGGAGGCCGTGCATAGCGCTGACCCTAGGGGTGGCCTATGATGCAGTAGATACACCGTGGCCCAGTGTACCGAGCGCCCATTTGGTGTCTCGGGAACCCTGCACACATCGTTCGGGGCCGTATGTGGAAACCACGGCCGGACTCCCTGCGGATGGAACCTGAATAGGCGATAAACCTGGACTAGAGACTCGAGTGATTAGGTAGGCCGTGGCCGACACCCTCGCCAGGCTTCCGCTTGAAGGTTGCCGAAATACATGATGTGTACATGGCGGTAAGTGGCGAGAGCGTGTGTGAAGAAGTACACCCCTGCAGGGTTAACATCATCTATTTGAATAGCCGTGTCCGCAGTAAAGGACTTCTGGGTTACCTATAACAGCTCATAGACAAGTGAAAGTGGATACTCTAAAATGCGCAAGATAAGCGTGAGTGCTATGGATGGCGTTCTCGTAGGGAGACGGGAGCGGATCCATAGTGGTGTATTGATATGGTGAATATGTGGACTCATGTGCACCACCTCAAAAGAGTTATTTGCAGTCGTAGTTCAGGATAGCCACCGAGTAAAAGTTGGCTTGCTGCAGTTAAACTCCACCACTCCCTTTGTTGATACCGATGCATATCTAGTTAGTTCTGATGTAAGTCTTGCTGGGTACATTTGTACTCATGTTTGCCTATTTTATGTTTTGCAGAGAGATGTCAGTCTCGCTAGTAGTTCCTCGTGGACTTCGACGTTTAGCTTGTTACCTCAGCTACGATCTTGTGCCCTCGGCAGGATCTGGTAGATAGTCAGCCTTCTCAGCCTTTTTCATTTGTAGATGTCTGTACTCAGACATGTTAAGCTTCCGCATGTGCTTTGATTTGTATGCTCTGAATGTTGGGTCATGAGACCCATGTTTGTAGTCTAATGAATAAATACTTGAGTCGTAGAGTTATGTTATGATGCCATGTTGTATTGACACATATCGAGCATATTGTGTGTATGTTTGAAATGCTTGGTATGTGTTGGATCCGACAATCTAGTTGTTTATCCTTGGCAGCCTCTCTTATGGGGAAATGTAGTCTAGTGCTTCCTTGAGCCATAGTAGTCCGCTACAGCCCGGTTCACCGGAGTCCTGCTAGCCCAGCACTACTGCTCAGGACGCTTGACCGGCCGGCATGTGTTTTACTTTGTTCATGTGTACATCCCTTCGGGAAATGTCACGCTTGTGACATCCGAGTCCTGCCTAGCCTGCTATAGCCGGGTTCCCGAGTCCTGTTAGCCCAGTGCTACAGCCCGGATTCACACGCCGATCGACATGGTCGAAGTTGATTCATGTATGCCTGTCCCCATGGGTTAGTGCCGCTTTGGGTTCACGACTAGCCATGTCGGCCCGGTTCTTCATCATATGGATGCTAGCGACTTTGTCATATACGTGAGCCAAAAGGTGCAAACGGTCCCGGGCCATGGTAAGGCGACACCCGTGGGAATACCGTGCGTGAGGCCACAAAGTGATATGAGGTGTTACCGGCTAGATCGATGTGACTTGGAATCGAGGTCGTGACAGCTTTGGTATCAGAGCCTGACTGCCTGTAGGATTACCAAGCCAAACTGGTCGAAGTTGTGTCTAGAAATGCTTTAGTTATGTAAGGGAATTGATTGTGGAAGGGAACGTAAGGCTCTTTTTACTCCTTATACCTCATGGCCTTCTGATCTGAGTCATCCTCTTCTCTTCTACGGGGATTAAGAACTAGGCCTTCTTATCTATCTATCAGGATGACGTGTTACTAATCCATAGACTTATAGAATTGATAGTTTCAAATCTCAGTTTAGTTTTTACTACTTCCGTATGTTCATAGCTGGTCTCAGAACCTTGATATTGTGATGTTGAGTGGTCATGCCACTATTTTGCAGGATGTCTCAAATCATTTTGAGCATTTACAGCCGTTATGCCGTCCGAGTCATCCCAGATTTCTATATAATCTGAAGCATTTGCAAAATCCCTTCCTCCCATTTTGATGTCCCTTTGGGCCAGATTAACCACACTAATCGGTGAGTTGAGGTACTTTGTTGCCTCGACATATATGTTCGAACTATTATTATGAACCTAAGTGTTTTAGGGAGTCACCTAGTAATCTAGCCATGTTTGTGTTCCGGTGTGATGATTGTGGCCATTATTCTCGAAAGCATCCTGTGATGCCATTTAATAGTAGGTATTCTATTCCTGGGTTCTTGAACCCGAGATTCACCCTACTTACCTCCTGCGATAGTGTTTGCTAGTTCCTTTAGGATATTAGTAACCTTGCAATAGTCCTCGAGGTCCGTGGTATTGCCTTCTTCCAAATACCATGAACTACTTATGGCAGAAGTTCCTCATTGAACCAAAAGATCACAACCAGAGTGCTCATGATGAGTCCTCCATTCTAAATTGTGATTCTGCCAGTTCTTCCTTTCTGCATGGGTTATCTGGAAGAAACCTGTTGAACTTGGTTCGACATATTAATCTATGCATCCACAACTCAGAAAATTATATGTTCCTTGAGTTGTTTCTCTTCAGTTGTATTCCGACCATCCTCTATCAGCTGATAGCCAAGAGTATGTGTGCATTCGTGTTCATCGGTGCCTATTATCATTGTGGTCCGTCAAGCCATTATATTCTGTAATGACTAGGAGAAACAAACTCCAGTACCTTGTCCATTTCTTGGATTTGGTCAAAGTAGTTGTAATCTGCAGATCAAATGCAATCAAGCTTTTGATTCTGTTCTATCCTGAAGTATTACCCACTTTATGTCAGGAACGTCATGAGAATTGCACCTTCTCTGATGAATTCTTGATGCAGTGATACTCTCGCCATCATCGTTCATTCCTCGGTCCTGTGTTGTTGCAACCGGAATGCCGACAAGTGAACCATGATGCGTGAAATTTATAATCCTAGCAACCGTGTTGCTTGGTAGTTAAATGGACAATAACCTCATCCTTTGCAAGTTGATTATTGAATCATCACCCTAAGGTTGATTGTGCTACCTAGTCCTTATTTCCGGTGCACTCTTCGATCAATGAGTTAGGATTGTGCCAATTCCTCGCTCTTTTGATCATATCGTCTTGCTCAGAAAAGAAGGATTGTTCTCGAGCTTAGTAACATATCGGTGGTTCGTGATTTTCCGAATATCTTCTCGGAAGTATTACCAGGTTGTCACCTGGCCGCTATGTTGAGTTCGTGATCTAGTTGGTTTTCTTGTAACCACCCTTTCTCCAAGAATCTATGTCGGATACCCTGAGCTAGTTGGTTAAGCTAAACAACAACTTGGAGAGTTGTAAGATAAAAGATTTTCCGAATTTGGTTCTTTCTGAAGGGGTATCTTTGTGTTTGTGTGTGTGTTGAAGAAAGATGATATCTTCACCAATTGGTCCTCGTGATCAGTTGTTGGATTTATTGCCTTGTCAAAACTTGATTTGAGTGTGGGCTATCGTCAAATCAAATCAGAACCAAAGATGTTCGTAATGTTGTCTTACTCGTGGTTGTCGAGCATACACCATTATATCTTTTGGGTCTGACCAATGCTATTACCTTGTTCACATAGTTATGGAATTCCATCTATATGGAAATCCTGATAAATTGTTGTTGAGCCCATTGACAACATTTTCATCATCTCCATGATTCATGTTGAACATCCAGCTAGTGTTGGAAACTTCTAAAAAGCATTATCTTCATGTCCCGCTCATGAAGCATATGTTGGATGTAAGAAGTGACTTTCTCTGATTCACGTGCATTTGGTGCAAGCTGCCGCCGTGAGTTCGATAAAGGATTTTTTTTGTTTCCTATGGTACCATCCCAAGTCAGTCATGCACGTGCGAAGTGCTCTGTGGTTTGATAGGTTGGCCGCCTCCACTCCATATGTGTTCCTAGCGCACCAATCCACTGACTGGTTTTCTCAAGGAGAAGGAGTCCCTTCATAAGAGCTAATCCGGACCTATGAAAAGACTTCGATATCATCGATGATGGTTCCCCCACCTGAACTTGGTAGTGTTTAATATAAGACTACTACGTGGCCTTGCTTGTCTGGGACAGCGTGTTCACATGTTTGTAGCAGAACCCACTCATGTTTTGGAGCTTACTACCATAGTCCATCTCCCGAGAATCTCGCAACATCATCTCGTCGATTTGTGTTGCAATCTTTCCTTTTCAGACATGCTGTATGAAATGTCCTGTTACCAACCAGATCTGAATCTCAGGCAGATATGATGGTTGGAACATTCCCAACAGTTGCATTCTGTTCCCAGCTTGCACCGCCATTGTGCTAATTTCTCAGGGGCTGCCCTTCTCAGCAGTTGCTGTCCAAGATCATCTTTAAAAGTGGACTTGTCATGGGTCCCATCCATTTCCGGTGATAAGAAAAAGTCATCCATTGCGTTGTCTTCAACAAGGTAGTCCACATCATCCATCCTAGTCCGAGTATGCCATTTCTTCGAGATCTTTCAAACGATCAATTATCAATTGCCTTAAGATGGTATGAAGAGTTTCAATGATCTATGGATCAAAAGTAATTCTTTTTGCCACTTAAGGGAACAGTCCAATGAGTCACCTCTCCTAAGGTGCCCCGTTATGGAATCATGGCAATTATTTCCTCGCCACCTTGACACCATCCACCATCTTTCTAAGCGTGGAATTGTTTCCCACCAAATCAAACCCCGTCGTTGTTCTTCCATCCCTCTCGACGTGTTCTGTGTCTCAACTCAAGATGTTTCAACATCTCATTCCGTGAGTTGATCTTGTATAGCTCGATCTTCGAGAAGATCAATCCTAGTATAGTTTTTTCTGTCGCCATCGCGTGGATGAAGATCTCAAAAGCAAGGATGTCAAGATCAACGTATGCAACGAATCAACAACCTTATGAGGTGCAACCTGGATCGTGAAAATTGTGTTGGTCTTGTGCCCCTTTGTCTTCTTACCTGACGTCTTGAATCTCGGGACGAGATTCTTGTTTAGTGGGGGTGAGTTGTCACAGCCCTAGCTTAGTCCTTGCCTGAGTCTGCCTAAGCATCCATGCATCATATTTAAATTTAAAGAAACTTGAAATGGGGATGACAGAACCCCCAGCACCCCCTGGAAACAACTAGGGTTTATTAAAATTATTCTCAATGAACCTGAAATGCCCTTCTAAAAAGTCTACCCTTACCTCTGACAAAATGGGTTCACCTTTTCCTAGGACACATAAGGTCATTGGATTAAATCATTATTATTTGCATTTGGGCATATAAATGCTATAAATTATTCTAAATGCCCAAATAATATTGAAAATAAGTGTGGGCTATTGGAAATAATCTAAACAGAGCCCCTGATTATTTTCAGGATTTTTAAAGATGCCTAAGTATTTTTAATAAAGCCCCACAGTTACAAAAAATTAGAAAAACAATTAAAATGACAAAAGAGAGAGAGAGAGAAAGGCCTGTGGCCACTTACCTGCACTCGGCCGGCCCACCTGGCCCGTGCCAGTCACCACCCACCTCTGCCGGTAGGCAGAGGAGGGACACTGCAAGGTCGCCGAGCTCGCCACGCCACCTCCCTGCCTGCCTGCGTCGCCCGCACCAGCGCGACGCCACGAAGGGCCTCCTCGGTGCTGCGCCCGCGCCCCTGGACATCTCATTCTCTCCCCTGTCCTCTCTCTCGCCCTTTACCGCCATGGCCGAAGCAGCTGCCGCCGCACCGCCGCCGTAGCCGCGGCCACCGTCGTCCCCACGCCGCTCCACCGTGTCTGCGAGCCCCGCCATCGTCCGCTCCGTTGAGCTAGCCGAGCCCCGAGCGCTCGCACGGTCTGCACCGCCTCCACCGACCCCGTCTTCACCGACCGTCAACGGAGATCCCTTTCACCGTCACCGCTGCAGCAGCTCGTCCCCGACCTCGCCATCTGCCCCGCCGTGACCACCGTGAACCTAGCTACCTCCCCATCCTCTCTGTCCCCTCTCTCGAGCATCGTAGCGACCGCACGAAGCTCAACCGCACGCGCCGCCGCCGAGCTCGTCTCCGATGAGACTCCGTCCATGCAACGGCCTAGCCACCCTGCCCGTTAGCCACACCGCACCCCCAGGATACCGCAACACCATTCCACGCATTTCGCCGTGCCTCCTAGTGACGAGCCCGAGCTCGCCCGAGCTCCGGCCGCCGCCAAACACATCGCCGGCGCCATTTCTTGCGATCCCGAGCCCAACCACCTGCACCACCCGCCGCGGCTCGCTCCCAGCTACCCATAGAGCCCAGCGGCGCCCCGAATGGTGCCCTCTACGTGAAACCCGCACCTGCACCACCGCGTTTGGCCTCGCTGGTGGCTAAACGCCGGCGAGTTGACCCCGCTGACCCCATTTGACCATGGGTGGGCCCAGTTTGACCCCCCTGGGTCAATGACAGGTGGGGCCCGACCCTGTTATTTAATTAGGATTAGTACTAATTTAATTTAGTTAAACTAATTACCCTGACACGCGGGACCCACTGTCAGGTTTGACCTGGACCGTCCGCTTACCATCGACGTCACCTCGACGTAATCTCGACGATTAATTCAGCCATCGGAATTATTCTTATACAGGAAATTCCAAAAAATAGTACAAACTTCTAAAAATCATAGAAAATCAACGGTAACTCCAAATGAATCAAATTATATATGAAAAATGATCAGAAAAATCCAATCTATCCATCGGCACTGGTTTCATGCATGTTTAAACAACTTAACCTTGCTGTTTAGTGCAAAACATGATAAGGCATTATTTGAATTCATAATTTGAATTTGGGGTTGAACCTTTGGTTCAATATGACCCAAATCCATCTGGTTGTAGTTGCATTAGGCCAACACACTCATATTGCCATGTCACAAGCATGCATCATATTGTGCATTGCATTGATTGTGTTTCCTTCTCTGTGGCCGGTATTTGTCCCCTCTCGGTAGACGATGTTCCGACGTTGTGATCGTTGACACTGATGAAGACTCAATGCTATCTTCAGAAGTGCCAGGCAAGCAAAACCCCCTTGTTCATTCCGATACAATCCCACTCTCTCGCTCCTGCTCTTTTTTACTGCATTAGGACAACAATGATTCATCTGTTACTTGCTGCGGTAGCTGAACCCCATTATCCTCTGCATGACCTGTCATTTCCACAGTAAATAGATGAAACCCACTAGCATGAGTAGGAGTTGTTTGAGCCCTGATGTGCCTACTCATTCATGCTTGTTTGTCATGCCTGCTACTGCTTAGAGTTGAGTCAGGTCTGATTCATCGGGGATGAATCGGAGGTGTGTAAACATGTCCTACTGTGTGTGAGCTAAGCGTGTGAACATGATTTGGTAAAGGTAGCGGTGAGAGACCATGTAGGAGTACATGGTGGGTTGTCTCATTGAAACCGTCCTCAGGAACTGAGTTCTGTGTTTGTGATCCATGAACAGTTACTACCACACATTGGGATCCTTAATTGACTCTCTCGGCTTCTTAACCACCCTTGTTCTCTGTCCAGGAGTTGCAACTAGTTTCTGGTGTTTGTAGGATATGTGTTGGAGGCCGTGCATAGCGCTGACCCTAGGGGTGGGCTATGATGCGGTAGATACACCGTGGCTCGGTGTACCGAGCGCCTGCTTGGTGTCTCGGGAACCCTACACACATCGTTCGGGGCCAGATGTGGAAACCTCGGCGGACTCCTACGGATGGAACCTGAATAGGCGATAAACCTGGACTAGAGACTTGAGTGTTTAGGTAGGCCGTGGCCGACACCTCGCCAGGCTTCCGCTTGAAGGTTGCCGAGATACATGACGGTACATGGCGGTAAGTGGCGAGAGCATGTGTGAAGAAGTACACCCTGCAGGTTAACATCATCTATTCGAATAGCCGTGTCCATGTAAAGGACTTCTGGGTTGCCTATAACAGTTCATAGACAAGTGAAAGTGGATACTCTAAAATGCGCAAGATAAGCGTGAGTGCTATGGATGGCGTTCTCGTAGGGAGACGGGAGCGGATCCATAGTGGTGTATTGATATGGTGAATATGTGGACTCGTGTGTGCCACCTCAAAAGAGTTATTTGCAGTCGTAGTTCAGGATAGCCACCGAGTCAAAGCTGGCTTGCTGCAGTTAAACTCCACCACCCCCTTTGTTGATACCGATGCATATGTAGTTAGTTCTGATGTAAGTCTTGCTGGGTACATTTGTACTCATGTTTGTCTATTTTATGTTTTGGAGAGAGATGTCAGTCACGCTAGTAGTTCCGCGTGGACTTCGACGTTTAGCTTGTTACCTCAGCTACGATCTTGTGCCCTCGGCAGGATCTGGTAGATAGTCAGGCTTCCCAGCCTTTTTCATTTGTAGATGTCTGTACTCAGACATGTTAAGCTTCCGCGTGTGCTTTGATTTGTATGCTCTGAATGTTGGGTCATGAGACCCATGTTTGTAATATCTCGCTACTCGGAGCCTAATGAATAAATACTTGAGTCGTAGAGTTATGTTATGATGCCATTTACACATATCGAGCATATTGTGTGTACGTTTGAAATGCTTGGTATGTGTGGGATCCGACAATCTAATTGTTTATCCTTGGCAGCCTCTCTTATGGGGAAATGTAGTCTAGTGCTTCGTTGAGCCATAGTAGTCCGCTACAGCCCGGTTCACCGGAGTCCTGCTAGCCTAGCACTACTGCTTAGGACGCTTGACTGGCCGGCATGTGTTTCACTTTGTTCCTGTGTATGTCCCTTCGGGGAAATGTCACGCGGTGACATCCGGAGTCCTGCCTAGCCTGCTACAACCCGGGTTCCCGGAGTCCTGTTAGCCCAGTGCTACAGCCCGGATTCACACGCTGCTAACCGACATGCTCGAAGTTGATTCATGTATGCCTGTCCCCATGGGTTAGTGCCGCTTTGGGTTCACGACTAGCCATGTCGGCCCGAGTTCTCTGTCATATGGATGCTAGCGACACTATCACATACGTGAGCCAAAAGGCGCAAACGGTCTCGGGCCATGGTAAAGCGGCACCCGTGGGAATACCGTGCATGAGGCCGCAAAGTGATATGAGGTGTTACCGGCTAGATCGATGTGACATGGAATCGGGGTCCTGACAGGGATGCCCTGGGAAGAAATCCCCTCTTTCGTCTTCGTTCATTGGTAACTTTACTTGGAGCTATATTTTTATTCACCACATGATAAGTGTTTTGCTTGGAGCGTCGTGCATTATATTAGTCTTTGCTTTTTAGTTTACCACAATCATCATTGCTGTACACACCTTTTGCGAGAAGCCTATTTGATTAGAATTTTCTAGAATACTCTATGTGCTTCACTTATATCTTTTGAGCCTGATAGTTTTTGGTCTAGTTCTTCACTTCTATCTTTTAGAGCACGGTGGTGTCTTAATTTTGAAGAAATTGCTAGTATCTTATGCTTCACTTATATTATTTTGAGAGTCTTTTAGAACATCATGGTATTTGCTATGGTCATAAAATTGGTCATAGAATGGTTGGCATCCAAGTTGGGTATAGTAAAAACTATCATAGGAAGTGAATTGGATGCTGTGATCAACTTGATACTTGATAATTGTTTTGAGATATGGAGGTAGTGATATTAAAGTCATGCTAGTTGGGTGATTATGAATTTAAAGAATGCTTGTGTTGAAGTTAGCAAGTCCCGTAGCACACACATTTGGTTAAAGTTGTGTAAGAAATTTGAAACATTAAGTGTACCTGGCTTGTGCATCCTTATGAGTGGCGGTCGGGGACGAGCGATGGTCTTTTCCTACCAATCTATCCCCCTAGGAGCATGCGCGTAGTACTTGATTTTTGATGACTTCTAAATTTTTGCAATAAGTATATGAGTTCTTTGGACTAATGTTGAGTCCATGGATTATACGCACTTTTATCTTTCTGTCTTTGCTAGCCTCTTCGGCACCGTGCATTGCCCTTTCTCACCTTGAGAGTTTGTGCAAACATCGCCGGTGCATCCAAACCCCGTGATACGATACGCTCTATCCCAGATAAACCTCCCTATATCTTCCTCAAAACAGCCACCATACCTACCTATTATGGCATTTCCATAGCCATTCTGAGATATATTGCCATGCAACTTTCCACCGTTCCGTTCATCATCATCATGACATACTTTACTTTTGTCATATTGTCATTGCATGATCATGTAGTTGACATCGTATTTGTGGCAAAGCCGGAGGCATTCATATAGAGTCATATCTTGTTCTAGTTTCGAGTTAGTTGACATCGTATTTGTGGCAAAGCCGGAGGTATTCATATAGAGTCATATCTTGTTCTAGTTTCGAGTTGTAATCTTATGGTGTAATCAATAGAATTGTGATGATCATCATTATTAGAGCATTGCCCAATCAAAAAAAGAGAAAGGTCAAAAAGAAAAAAAAAGAAAGGCCCAAAAAAAGAGAAATTAATAAAAAGGGCAATGTTACTATCTCTTTTTCCACACTTGTGCTTCAAAGTAGCACCTTGCTCTTCATGTAGCGAGTCTCATATATTGTGCTTCAAAGTAGCACCATGTTTTTCATATAGTGAGTCTCATAATTTGTCTTTTTCATACTAGTGGGAATTTTTCATTATAGAACTTGGCTTGTATATTCCTACGATGGGCTTCCTCAAATGCCCTAGGTCTTCGTGAGCAAGAAAGTTGGATGCACACCCACTAGTTTTCTTTTGTTGAGCATTTATTTATAGGTCTGGTGCATCCGTTGCATGGCAATCCCTACTCCTCATGTTGACATCAATTGATGGGCATCTCCATAGCCCGTTGATTATCCTCGTCAATGTGAGACTTTCTCCTTTTTTGTCTTCTCCACACAATCCCCATCATCATATTCTATTCCACCCATAGTGCTATATCCATGGCTCATGCTCATGTATTGCGTGAAGGTTGAAAACGTTTGAGATTATTTAAGTATGAAACAATTGCTTGGCTTGTCATCGGGGGTATAGAAGTTGGGAACATCTTTGTGTGACGAAAATGAAGCATAGCCTAACTATATGATTTTGTAGGCATGAACTTTCTTTTGCCATGCTATTTTGAGAAGACATGATTACTTCGATTAGTATGCTTGAAGTATTACTATTTCTTTTATCAATACGAACTTTTATTTTGTATTCATTTGGATCTGAACATTCATGCCACAATAAAGAAAATTACATTATGAATTATACTAGGTAGCATTCCACATCAAAAATTTCTCTTTTTATCATTTACCTACTCGAGGACGACATGAATTAAGCTTGGGGATGCTTGATACGTCTCCAACGTATCTATAATTTTTTATTGTTCCATGCTATTATATTACCGCCTTTGGAGGTTTATGGGCTTTATTTTACACAATTATATCATTTTTGGGACTAACCTACTAACCGGAGGCCCAGCCCATATTGCTGTTTTTTTTTGCCTATTTCAGTATTTCGAAGAAAAGGAATATCAAACAGAGTCCAAACGGAATGAAACCTTCGGGAGCGTGATTTTTGGAACAAACGTGATCCAGAGGACTTGGAGTGCAAGTCAAGAAGCAGCCGAGGCCTCCACGAGATAGGACGCACCCCTCCCTATAGGGCGCGCCCCTGTCTCGTGGGCCCCTCGGGCGGCCACCGACATACTTCTTCCTTCTATATATACCTACGTACCCCGAAAACATCCAGGGGCACCACGAAATACAATTTCCACCGTCGTAACCTTCTGTATCCGCGAGATCTCATCTTGGAGCCTTTGTCAGTGCTCTGCCGGACGGGGAATCAACCACGGAGGGCCTCTACATCAACATCCTTGCCCCTCCGATGAGTTGTGAGTAGTTTACCACAGACCTACGGGTCCATAGTTATTATCTAGATGGCTTCTTCTCTCTTTTTGGATCTCAATACAATGTTCTCCCCCTCTCTTGTGGAGATATATTCGTTGTAAACTCTTTTTGCGGTGTGTTTGTCGAGATCCGATGAATTGTGGGTTTATGATCAAGTTTATCTATGAATAATATTTGAATCTTCTCTGAATTCTTTTTATGTATGATTGAGTTATCTTTGCAAGTCTCTTCGAATTATCAGTTTAGTTTGGCCTACTAGATTGGTCTTTCTTGCCATGGGAGAAGTGCTTAGCTTTGGGTTCAATCTTGCGGTGTCCTTACCCAGTGACAGAAAGGGTTGCAAGGCATGTATCGTATTGTTGCCATCAAGGATAACAAGATGGGGTTTATATCATATAGCATGAGTTTATCCCTCTACATCATGTCATCTTGCTTAATGCGTTACTCTGTTCTAATGAACTTAATACTCTAGATGCATGCTGGATAGCGGTCGGTGTGTGGATTAATAGTAGTAGATGCAGGCAGGAGTCGGTCTACTTGTTATGGACGTGATGCCTATATACATGATCATGCCTAGATAATCTCATAACTATGCGCTTTTATATCAATTGCTCGACAGTAATTTGTTCACCCACCGTAATACTTATGCTATCTTGAGGGAAGCCACTAGTGAAACCTATGGCCTCCGGGTCTATCTCTTATCATATTTGCTCCCCATCTACTTTCTACTTTTATTTGCATCTTTACTTTTTGCATATACTATAAAATACCAAAAATATATTTATCTTATCATACTATCTTTATTAGATCTCACTTTCGCAAGTGGCCGTGAAGGGATTGACAACCCCTTTATTGCGTTTGTTGCGAGTTCTCAGTTTGTTTGTGTAGGTGCGTGGGACTTTTGAGGAGCCTCCTACTGGATTGTTACCTTGTTCTCAAAACTGAGGGAAATACTTACGCTACACTTGCTGCATCACCCTCTCCTCTTCGAGGAAAACCAACGCAAGCTCAAGACGTAGCACTCCTCTAGTAGCAGCAGCGACTCCCCAGAATCCAGTGATTCTCCGGAGTCTAGTGACGATGACAGTTATGAGACACTGAGCTCTCGCCACACCCGGAGCACAGCAGCGGCTTCCGCCCGGCGGCATCGGTGATGCCCTGTGCCGGGGGTTCTTCAAGGTCCTCTTCTTTTCTTTTCCCTGCGTGGAATCATGACTAGCCCCGTGGGGGTGTGTTAGGAACTGTAATACTTTTTCCTTAATGTTATTATTCCTACTTCGGCGTTGTGACTGCGTATCTCGCTTTTGCACGGCACTCCTTTTCGTTCTCCAGGTAGCTTAGTGCTCTACGCCGACAAGACCCAGTCCCCAGGCAGGCTTCAGCCGTTGCAGGTATGCCAGGTCACGATGTCGTGGTCAAGGCCAGGAGGTGAGCGGCCTGAGGTTCGGTAAGAGCCCCTGAGGTGCGATGCTCAGGAGGTCCCCTTTAGCGTGCAAGCAGCTCCCCGTAGGCTGAAAAGGAAAATGGCATTGCCCGAGCGAGATCGCGTGAGTCCACATACTGGGTCGCGAGGTTCACACCGATATGTATGGGGTGACTTATCTTGGCGAGCCCGCGGTGATTTCCTTGCGTGATGCCTGATCGTGTCCTGGTGGTGGCACTTCTAGGCAGGGCTTGTGCCGATTCCCGTTTTTCTTGCTCATTTAGATGCTCTACGTACTCGGGTCCTGGCCATCGAACGAGGCTCAGTCGCCACAGGTATGACAGGTTGCGATGCCGTGGTCAAGGCCAAGGGGTGAGGGCTCGAGAGCCAGTAAGAGCCCCTGAGGCGCGATGCTCAGCCCCCCCCCCCCCATTTAATGTGCAAGCGAATTGCGTGAAAAAGGAGTCACCGGCGGGTTCGCTCGTAGTCTGGCTCTGGAGGTTCCTACGAGTTAGTCGTAGAAGGAGATCATAACACACAGCTGTGCTTGCTGTCCCGCCATTGATCTTTCCACAATAAGGTGAAGCCACTTAGGACCTGGTGTGGTGACGTGCGCGGGGCAGGCCACGAGTCAGAGCTCGATCTCTCAAATTTATCGGTGCTGCAGGGACAGACCCGAGCACAGGCGCCGTGCCAGCAGCCCCGTGGCGGGATGAGCAAACTGTGGGTTAGCAATGCACGGAGATCACAAAGGGCAACGAAGCACCGGACAGGCAGGTGATAATCATAAAGCAACTCATAGGACGGGTAAAGCCAGTACATATAGATGGAAAGAACGATACATGCCATAGGGGTCGACCCACGCGGCTTGGCGATAATGCAGCCCGAGGGGCGCCCCCAACTGAACAAACCAAAAAGTGTCACCTGGCACCGTTGCTGAAGGGGTGTTGAAGTAGCTGCAGATGCGTGCTGCAGAATTCGCTCCTCACGAGTCATTAGGGTCCTGAACCGCGTGAGGCTCTGGAGGCCCGGGGGGCTCTCGAGGATCCGGTGCCACCTCCAATAGGATCGCCTGGTGCCTGGCCTCTTGAGCCGCTAGGATACCCCGCATGTGGTGCTGGTGCGTGGTAGCCCTGTTCAGCAGACCAAAATGCATGCGAACATAGCTATGAGGGGGCCCTTGCACCGGCCAACGAGGGACGCCCACAGAGCTCTTGAGAAGCGGCTTTGTTGAGCCCTGGGATGTTGAAGCGGACGCGCAGCTCGCTTCCCTCGTAAGGAGCGGGAGCTGCGCTGGAGGCTGTAGGGCAACACTCACCTCGCATGGCTCTTGCCTCCTGAAGCTCCTTGCTTACCTTGGTGATGGACTCCTGAGCGCCGAGCGTCGAGCACCCTCCTCGCGAAAGCACGCATTGAAGCATTCCTCCACGTTGTGCCCAAATGCCTCCCTCGTGACGCTGTCCAGCTCAAAGGCCCTCCAGAGGAGAGCCCCCGAGCCCAGCCTGAGAGGGGCGCTGGGCGTGCCTTCCTATGGGAGAGGGGAAGGGGCCCCATCAGTGGGCGCAGGTCCTGAAGCATGGCCGTCAGACGCCCCATCCTCCCGTGGCCCTAGTCGGAGTAACTGCTTCTTCTTCTTGAGAATGGCCTTAGGAGGGTAGATAGCGCCCCCTTGTTCTGGGTTCTCGACCGCCGCAGCATGGTTGGCGTGCTCGAGGGAGCACACCGCGTCTTTTTCGTAGTAGGCGACCGTGATGATACCGCAGCTTTATGGCATCTTGAGGACATTGTAGCCATAATGTGTTGTAGCCATGAACTTAGCCATGGCTGGATACCCAAGGATGGCGTTATAAGGGAGGCGAATATGGGCGACATTGAAGTCGATGAGCTCAGTGCGGTAGTTGTCACGCTTGCCAAAGGTGACAGGGAGGCGGATCTGCTCTATCGGGTTGGTGGAGCCGTCGGTCACTCCTAAGAAAGGCTCGGTAGGCTGAAGCTGGTCGTACGGCACCTGGAGTCTATATAACGTCTCAACGGAGAGAACATTGAGCCCCGCGCCGCCATTGCTGATTGTCTTGGTGACGAGGACGTTGCTTATGGTAGGCGAGCAGAGCATCAAGAAGGCGCTGGCAGTGGCCGTGCACTTGAGCTGATCAGTAGAGTCGAAGGTGATGGCGTCCTTGGACCACCTGAGCGGATGCGTCGCCTCGAGCTTGGGGAGGGCCGCGTTCACCTCGCTAGGGAACTGCTTGAAGATGCGATGGGAGGCAGGGGCCTGACCGCCGCCCACGATGCAAGCTATGGCACGAGGCTCTTGAAAGCCCCCGGCCCCATCATCTTGGTGGTGGTCATCATTCCTTCTTGGTGGTGGTGGCAGCGAAGGAAGGCCAACATTACCCTGAGGACAGTCCTCACGAGGCTGATCCCTCCAGGGACCCTCGCAAGGCTGGCGCTGCCAGCAGTCCTCACGAGGCTGATCGCGCCAATCCTAGCAGGGGCCGCGGTTGTCCCAGCGTCCTCCGCCTCGACCTCCTCCACTGCCATAGCCTTGGTCGTTGCGCTCGGGGCGACGACCGAGGCGCCCCTCTCGGATGGCCCATAGCTCTTGGCAGTCATTGGTGTTGTGGCTGTGCACGTTGTGGAAGATGTAGAACGGGCGGCTGCCCTTGCAGGACTCTGGGTGGTCACTACCACGCTTCATCTCAGGTTCGGCTGCAGCACAGCTGGGCCCTTGCATTTCACGTCCTTGGCCTTGGCTTTATTGTCTTCTGGGTCAGCCTCAGGAACTCCAGGAGGCAGAGGCAACCTTCCTCGGCCCTTGCGCATTTGGTTTCCATGTTGAGCATCTCTAGAGCCAAGCACAGGCCCTCATGTATGGCGAGCTCTACCTTCATCTTGACGTCGCGGACGACATTGGTCAACGCCGAAATGATGGCCTCATCCGACACCTTGGAAATCTTGAGGCGAACGTTGGTGAAGCGCTAGATGTATTTGTGCAAGGTCTCTGCTAACTGCTGCTTGATGCATCGCACCTCACCCGCGGCTGGTGCACGGTGGCGAGTTCCCTTGAATATGGCGATGAAGCACTCTCGCATCTCATCCCAGGAGGAGATCGATCCCGCGGGGAGGTTCAAGAGCGACGAGCGCGCGCCATCCTTGAGGGCCATGGGAAACAATTTCGCCATGACCTTATCATCGCTGTTAACCGCCTCGATGCTCAGTTCGTAGAGCTCCAGGAACTCAGCAGTGTCGGGGGTGCCGTCGTAGCATGGAGGCAGGTCTGGCTTGAACTTCCCTGGCCAGACGACGCGGCGTAGCTCCAGGGTGAACGCGCGACAGCCCGCCGCACTCACCAGAGCCAGCTATGGAGGTGGAGCATGATATTGGCGCTCGTGCACCACCACCTGAGGCGGCTTGCGGTCTTGATGTGGTAGTGCTGGGAGCGTACATGCCTCTCCTTCGGGCCACTGCACCACTTGGCAACTTTCCTCGTCGTGCGCCAGCGCCTTGCACAGCGGGTCATGCTGAGGAGCCTCTCGCTTTGGCTCGAGGACGACGTCTTGCCTGGGAGGTGGAGGAGGCGCACTGTGGGCCATGTTGCCCGCAAGAGGCGGCGGGGGAGGCAGCGAGCGTGACGGCGCAGGGGCCTCTCCCGCGGCACTGACGAGCTCGGCGATGCGGTCCAGCCAGTCCTCGTAGAGATCATCGATCAGGCAGTAGTGCAGGCACTCGCGGGCCATGAGCAATGCATCCTGCACGTTCGCCGGCCCTCGACGGGCATGAGAAGACGAAGCAGCCGCCGGAGTCAGCGACGGGGTGGCGATGCGCGCACCACGCTGCACAAAAGGCTGCACCAACGAAGCCTGCTCCTCATGGGCCCCGGGGCCTATGGCAGCGTTGGCCGCAGGTGATGGTGAACGACGGGGAGCGTCGTCGCCTACAGCCGCTGTCTGGGCGACGCAGGCGGCGAGGGTGGCCCGACGCTGTACACGAACTCAATGAGCTAACGAAATGATGGCGAATCGGCCGGCGGAAGCGAGGCTCCAACGCACACCTACCTGGCGCGCCAAATGTCAAATTCGGGGCTCCGTGCTTTCTCTTCTTAGGTGCTCGTCCGGAATAACCAGGGCACAATCGCAGTAGTTCTCCTTTGGCCACCTTAGCCGATAATAACGGAACGTAAGGCTGCATACCCAGGCGCCGGGCAAACCCAACATCTGACCAAAGACATGATTCGGAGCTGATGCATACAAGGCCAAACTCGTGACGCCGAACACTCCTGAAGGTATTCAGACTTTAGAATAGACGATGGGCTCAAGAATGCCCATTCATTATAAACCCTATGTTTCTAGGTACGTGCGTTAATCTGTCGTGGCGAAATGCCAATAACGGCAGTATCCTCTGTGGGTATGGAACCCATGGGATGGTTAAACAACAAGAGGCAATAGAAAAGGTTTACGCAGGGGCTTAATCTAAAAAGAAACCTGTTGAACGGGGCCCTGCTGCACGTCTGCGCCTTTGTCTCCGTTGTGCCGTATCCTGGAAGGGTATCGCGCGAACATTGTCTGTGAAAAAAGAAAACTCGTAGGAGAGTACAACGTAAGTATGCTATGGATAGTAAAAGTGTAAGATGTTGGCCTGCCAATAAGGTTGAGCCAAGTGTGGGGCTGTATTAAATATTTATAGCCCCTGGTGTCCACTATGGGATTACATATACGGTGCCCTGATTCAATTTTATCCGGGCGACCGGACTCGTCTAACCGTGCTATGGTCTTAATGACCAGTCATGTTTTCTGATTTTGGGGGCCGCTTATAGTCCGGCCGCTAGGGCCGTCGCAAATTCCTCTGCGCAAGAAGAGTGCTCTGTGATTCCGCTAACGGTGATGACGCCACATGGACCGGGCATCTTGAGTGTAATGTAGCCATAGTGCAGCAATGCGTTGAAGTGGGCGAAGGCCATTCTTCCAAGCAATGCATGATAGTGCTTTGGAAGGGTGCGATGATGAAGAGTAGCTCTTCGCTTCTGGAGTTGCCTGGAGAGCCGAATGTTACCTCCAGTACGATGGAGCCCCTGCTGTGGTCTTCAACGCCTGGTATCACACCTTTAAAGGTGGTGTTGCTTTGGTTAATTCTGGATGGTTTTATCCCCATCCTGCGGGCAGTGTCCTCATATATTAAATTGAGACTACTGCCGCCGTCCATAAGGACACGGGTGAGACGGTATCCATCGATTATCGGGTCAAGCACCAAGGCCTTTGATCCTCCGCGTCGAATACTAGTTCGGTCGTCCAAGTGATCGAAGGTGATCGGATAAGACATCCAGTAGTTAGGTGTGAGTACGATGGGCTCTATATCGAGCGCGTCTCTATGCGCACGTTCGTTCCTTATCATGGATGTGTGAGTTGCGTGGATCATGTTCACTGTTTTAACCTCTGGCGGGAATTTTTTCTGTCCCCCAGTGTTCAGCTGGCGAGGTTCATCCTCGTCTTCACTTGGTGTTTCCCTTCCCTTGTGTTCGGCATTTAATTTGCCGGCCTGCTTGAAGACCCTGCACTCTCTGTGCGTGTGGTTCGCAGGTTTGTGAGGGGTGCCATGAATTTGGCACAGTCTGTCTAGGACTCTATTCAGACCGGATGGTCCCTCTTTACTACCTTTAAATGGCTTCTTTTGCTGATCAGGTCGAGAGCCCATGAATCCGACATTAAACTTTGTGTTATCCGGGCTCTCTTCCTTGTTTTGGCGCTTGTTTTTATTACGCCGTGGCTTCCCGTTGCCATCCCTTATTTCGGATGTGCTGGGGTTGCTGGTGCCTTTACGGGCTAGCCAGCTATCTTCACCCGCTCAAAAGCGGGTCATAAGGCTTGTTAGGGCTGCCATTGTCCTTGGCTTTTCTTGGCCGAGGTGTCTGGCGAGCCACTCGTCGCGGATGCTGTGTTTGAATGCCGCTAAGGCTTCGGCGTCCGGACAATCGACAGTTTGATTCTTCTTAGTGAGGAATCTGTTCCAAAGCTTGCCGTTGGACTCTCCAGGCTGTTGGATTATGTGGCTTAAGTCGTCCGCATCCGGAGGCCGGACATAAGTCCCTTAAAAATTGGCCCCGAAAGCATCCTCGAGTTCCTCCCAACTCCCAATTGAATTTTCGGGGAGGCTTTTCAACCAGTGTCGAGTTGGTCCCTACAACTTTAGGGAAAGGTATTTGATGGCGTGGAGGTCATCCCCACGAGCCATGTGAATATGTAGGATAAAATCCTCGATCCAAACACCTGGGTCTGTCGTTCCATCGTATGCCTCTATATTCACAGGTTTAAAGCCCTCTGGAAATTTATGGTCTAGTACTTCTTCGGTAAAGCACAGGGGGTGAGCAGCCCCTCTGTATTTGGGCATGTTGTGGCATGCCGTCGGCTGTTGTTGTGTCCGATGTTTATTCCGAACAGGTATTCGATTGGCATAATCATTTTGGTGACCATAGTCCCTCGCCGGGGTGTGACCTTTAGATCCATAAATGGACTTGGCCGCGCCAAATTTCTTATCCAGGTGCTCACGTAGATCATGCGCGGCGTTGGTAGCCGCTTTGTTGCGGTTATGAAGTGGCACGGCTTCGTCGTCGAATTCTGGAAGTAGCTTGCGTTTTGGATAGCTCTTTGTATGGCGATCATCGCCATATCTTTCTTCAGTGTCTAGCACTTTATTCCATCTATGGTTTAGCGTTTCCTGTGCGGCTTTGAGCCGATGCTTCTGCTTCTTTAGACTGCTTGCGGTGGCCATAAGCTTTCTGTGGAGGTTATCCCATTCCACGCGTTTTTCCGGGATGATGAATGCATCGTCATCCGGACTGCTTTCTTGTGCTGGTTCGGTTTGATGACCTCGTCCGTCGGGATCATTGTCCTCGGGCGTCTGCTCCGAACTGTGTTCGGGGTGGCTTGGTTCGCCCTGCTCCATCGCTGGGTCCGTATGGTCGTTGTTTCCTTCGAGTTGACTGTAGTATCGATCCTTCTGGCGCTCTTGTCGCTATTTTTACTGTTGCTGGACTTAGAACGGCGTCTGCACCGTCGCTTTGGCTTTTGCCCGGGGGTTTTATCTTTCGGATTGTCGCCTTTGTCCTCTTTGGGCGTATCCACCATGTATATGTCATATGACGAGGCAGAAGTCCTGCGCCCCATAGATTCTGAATCTTCTCCTCCATCGTCGTCCATACCGTTGATGCCTTCGGAGTCGAAGTCATGCACATCGGTTAAATCATCGATCATGGCTATGAAGTGGGTGGTGGGTGTGTAACGAATTTCTTCGTCGCCTGCTTCCCACTCGAGCCGGACATAGTTTGGCCCAGAATTTTCTGTCAAAGAGAGAGTTTTTAACGAGTTCAGCATGTCGCCAAAGGGCGAGTGCTGGAAGATATCCGCAGTGGTGAACTCCATTACCGGAGCCCAACCTGGCTCGACTGTCTCGGTAGTGCGCGGTCCGGAAACAACATCCGGATATGAATCCAGGGGTCCGGAGTCACAGGCCACCACAAAGGTAAGGCCTGTGTTCGGCTCCACCGCCGATGAGTGTGTGACCTGCGGGGCGGGGTCCAGCCCTCCGTCCTTAGGCAATGTAGCCTGCTCCGGGTTTAGGTCTGAGGCTACTGCGGGGGTGATACCCCGAGCTTTGTCCGACATCAGGTCTAAGCCGTGCTCGTCGTGACTGTCCGGTGCTCCTGCCATAGGCCCGAATCCGTCGAAGATCCAGTCTCCGCGGATCTCCGCCATGTAGTTTAGGTTTCCGATCCTGATCTGGTGGCCAGGGGCGTAGCTATCAACCTGCTCCAGATGGCCAAGCGAATTGGCCCGAGGGCGAAGCCGCCGAACACGAAGATCTGTCCGGGGAGAAAGGGCTCACCGGGACCGTATTGTTGACGATGGTTGAAGGAGCCATCAAGCCCTGTAGCGATGACACAGAGGAACTCTCAAAGAAAGCACCAATGTCGGTGTCAAAACTGGCGGATCTCGGTTAGGGGGTCCCGATCTGTGCGTCTCAGGTCTTCGCTCAAGTCAAGACATACCAAGTACCCATCACAAACCCATCTCCCTCGCATTTACATTATTTTCCATTTGCCTCTCGTTTTCCTCTCTCCCACTTCACCCTTGCCGTTTTATTCGCCCTCTCTTTCCCAGTCCCCTCCTCTCTTTTTGCTTGCCGTTCTTCTGTTTGCTTGTGTGTTGGATTACTTGTGTGACTTCTTGAATACCAATAATAATGATTTCCTTAGTACTCCGATTGCTCCTCTTAATAATGATGAGTCTTGTGAAATCAATACCGCTTTGCTGAATCTTGTTATGAAAGATCAATTCACCGGCCTTCCTAGTGAAGATGCCGCTACTCATCTAAACAATTTTGTTGATTTGTGTGATATGCAAAAGAAGAAAGATTTGAATAACAATATTGTCAAATTGAAGTTATTTCCATTTTCACTTAGAGATCATGCTAAAGTTTGGTTCTCGTCTTTGCCTAAGAATAGTATTGATTCTTGGAACAAGTGCAAAGATGCTTTTATCTCTAAGTATTTTTCTCCCTCTAAGATCATCACTCTTAGGAACGATATTATAAACTTTAAACAACTTGATCATGAGCATGTTTCCCAATCTTGGGAAAGAATGAAATTGATGCTTTCCAATTGCCCTACTCATTGTTTGAATTTATGGATGATCATACAAAAAATTTATGCCGGTTTGAACTTTGCTTCTAGAAATCTCATAGATTCGGCCGCGGGAGGCACATTTATGGAAATCACGTTAGGAGATGCTACAAAACTTCTTGATAATATTATGGCTAATTATTCTCAATGGCACACCGAAAGATCTTATAGTAAAAAAGTGCATGCTATAGAAGAAATCAATGTTTTGAGTGGAAAGATGGATGAACTTATGAAGATGTTTGCAACTAAAAATACTCCTCTTGATCCCAATGATATGCCTTTGTATTCCTTGATTGAGAATAATAATGAATCTATGGATGTGAATTTTGTTGGTAGAAATAGTTTTGGAAACAATGCTTATAGAGGAAATTTTAATACTAGACCGTTCCCTAGTAATCCCTCTAATAATTATGGAAATTCCTACAATAATTCTTATGGTAATTTTAATAAGATGCCCTCTGAATTTGAGAATAGTGTGAAAGAATTAATGATTTCTCAAAAGAATTTTAATGCTTTGCTTGAAGAAAAAATGCTCAAAGTTGATGATTTGGCTAGGAACGTTGATAGACTTTCGCTTGACGTTGATTCTCTTAAAATTAGATCTTCCCATCCTAAGCATGATATCAATGAGTCTCTCAAAGTAATGAGAATTTCCATTGACGAGTGCAAGGAAAGAACTGCTAGATTGCGTGCTAAAAAAGAAAGCTTTATAAAGGCGTGTTCTTCTAGTTTATGTGAAAATAATGATGAGGGTCTTAAAGTTATTGATGCGTCTCCGATTAGATCTATGTTTTGTACTATGAATGTTGATGATTATGGGACTGATGATGAATCAACTTTGCCTAGAATGCGTCACAAGAATTCGGAATCTTTAGATCTTAATGTTAAATTTGGTAAAAGTGAGATTGGAGAATCCTCAACTTCTAATAATGTTGAACCTACTATCTCGGATTTCAAGGAATTTAATTATGATAATTGCTCTATAAAAGGTTGTATTTCCTTGTTGCAAGCCGTTGTTAATTCTCCTCATGCTTATAGTCAAAACAAAGCTTTTACCAAACATATTGTTGATGCCTTGATGCAATCTTATGATGAAAAACTTAATTTGGAAGTTTCTATACCTAGAAAACTTAACGATGAGTGGGAACCTACTATAAAGATTAGAATTAAAGATTATGAGTGTTTTGCTTTGTGTGATTTGGGTGCTAGTGTTTCCACAATTCCGAAAACTTTATGTGATATTCTAGGTTTCCATGATATTGATGATTGTTCTTTAAATTTGCACCTTGCGGATTCCACCATTAAAAAGCCTATGGGAAGGATCAATGATGTTCTTATTGTTGCAAATATAAATTTGGTGCCCGTAGATTTTATCGTTCTTGATACAGATTGCAATCTTTCTTGCCCTATTATTCTTGGTAGACCTTTCCTTAGAACGATGGGTGCGATTATTGATATGAAGGAAGGGAATATTAGATTCCAATTTCCATTAAAGAAAGTCATGGAGCACTTTCCAGGAAAGAAACTTAAATTACCTTATGAATCTATAATGCGTGCTACTTATGAGTTTAGTGCCAAAGATGGCACTCGTTAGATCTATCCTTGCTTTTATGCCTAGCTAGGGGCGTTAAACGATAGTGCTAGTTGGGAGGCAACCCAATTTTATTTTTAGTTTTTTGTTTTTTCTTCTGTTTAGGAATAAATAATCTATCTACCTTCTGTTTAGATGTGGTTTTATCTTTTAATTAGTGTTTGTGCCAAGTTAAACCTATAGGACCTTCTTGGATGATAGTTATTTGATCTTGCTGTAATTTCCAGAAACTTTCGGTTCACGAAAACAATTGTTAAAAATCAGAAGAACGTGATAAAATAGTGATTCCAATTGCTTCTGATCAATAAACCAATTTCCTAGGTCTTCCTAGTTCGGCTGAATTTTTTGATTTCCATAAGTTTGCCTTAGTTACAGATTAACACAGACTGTTCTGTTTTTGACAGATTCTGTTTTTCGTGTGTTGTTTGCTTATTTTGATGAATCTATGGTCAATAAAATAGTTTATAATCCATAGAGAAGTTGGAATACAGTAGGTTTAACACCAAAATAAATAAATAATGAGTTCATTCCAGTACCTTATGTGGTGGTTTTGTTTTCTTTCACTAACGGAGCTTATAAGATTTCCTGTTGAGTTTTGTGTTGTGAAGTTTTCAAGTTTTGGGTAAAGCTTTTATGGACTATAGAATAAAGGGTGGAAAGAGCCTAAGTTTGGGGATGCCCAAGGCACCCCAAGATATTCAAGAATAGCCAAAAGCCTAAACTTGGGGATGCCCCGGGAAGGCATCCCTTCTTTCGTCTTCGTTCATTGGTAACTTTACTTGGAGCTATATTTTTATTCACCACATGATAAGTGTTTTGCTTGGAGCGTCGTGTATTATATTAGTATTTTCTTCTTAGTTTACCACAATAATCCTTGCTGTACACACCTTTTGGGAGAAGCCTATTTGAGTAGAATTTGCTAGAATACTCTATGTGCTTCACTTATATCTTTTGAGCTTTGTAGTTTTTTCTCTAGTGCTTCACTTATATCTTTTAGAGCACGGTGGTGTCTTAATTTTGAAGAAATTGCTAGTCTCTCATGCTTCACTTATATTATTTTGAGAGTCTTTTAGAACAGCATGGTATTTTCTATGGTCATAAAGTTGGTCCTAGAATGGTAGGCATCCAAGTTGGGTATAATAAATACTATCATAGGAAGTGAATTGGATGCTATGATCAACTTGGTACTTGATAATTGTTTTGAGATATGGAGGTAGTGATATTAAAGTCATGCTAGTTGGGTGATTATGAATTTGAAGAATGCTTGTGTTGAAGTTAGCAAGTCTCGTAGCATGCACGTATGGTTAAAGTTGTGTAACAAATTTGAAACATGAAGTGTACCTGGCTTGTGTATCATTATGAGTGGCGGTCGGGGGCGAGCGATGGTCTTTTCCTACCAATCTATCCCCCTAGGAGCATGCACGTAGTACTTGATTTTTGATGACTTCTAAATTTTTGCAATAAGTATATGAATTCTTTTGACTAATGTTGAGTCCATGGATTATACGCACTTTTATCTTTCCGCCTTTGCTAGCCTCTTCGGTACCGTGCATTTCCATTTCTCACCTTGAGAGTTGGTGCAAACTTCGCCAGTGCATCCAAACCCCGTGACAAGATACGCTCTATCACACATAAACCTCCCTATATCTTCCTCAAAACAGCCACCATACCTACCTATTATGGCATTTCCATAGCCATTCCGAGATATATTGCCATGCAACTTTCCACCGTTCCGTTCATCATCATCATGACATACTTTACTTTTTTCATATTGCCATTACATGATCATGTAGTTGACATCATATTTGTGGCAAAGCCACCATGCATTATTTTTCATACATGTCACTCTTGATTCATTGCACCATCCTGGTACACCGCCGGAGGCATTCATATAGAGTCATATCTTTTTCTAGTTTCGAGTTGTAATCCTTATGTTGTAATCAATAGAAGTGTGATGATCATCATTATTAGAGCATTGCCCAATCAAAAAAAAAGAGAAAGGCCAAAAAGAAAAAAAGAAAGGCCCAAAAAAAAGAGAAAATAAATCAAAAGGGCAATGTTACTATCTCTTTTTCCACACTTGTGCTTCAAAGTAGCACCTTGTTCTTCATGTAGTGAGTCTCATATATTGTGCTTGAAAGTAGCACCATGTTTTTCATATAGTGAGTATCATAAGTTGTCCTTTTCATACTAGTGGGAATTTTTCATTATAGAACTTGGCTTGTATATTCCTACGATGGGCTTCCTCAAATGCCCTAGGTCTTCGTGAGCAAGCAAGTTGGATGCACACCCACTAGTTTTCTTTTGTTGAGCATTTATTTATAGCTCTAGTGCATCCGTTGCATTGCAATCCCTACTCCTCATGTTGACATCAATTGATGGGCATCTCCATAGCCCGTTGATTATCCTCGTTAATGTGAGACTTTCTCCTTTTTTTGTCTTCTCCACACAATCCACATCATCATATTCTATTCCACCCATAGTGCTATATCCATGGCTCATGCTCATGTATTGCGTGAAGGTTGAAAAGTTTGAGATTATTTAAGTATGAAACAATTGCTTGCCTTGTCATCGGGGCTATAGAAGTTGGGAACATCTTTGTGTGACGAAAATGAAGCATAGCCTAACTATATGATTTTGTAGGGATGAACTTTCTTTTGCCATGCTATTTTGAGAAGACATGATTACCTTGATTAGTATGCTTGAAGTATTACTATTTCTTTTATCAATATGAACTTTTATTTTGTATTCATTTGGATCTGAACATTCATGCCACAATAAAGAAAATTACATTATCAATTATGCTAGGTAGCATTCCACATCAAAAATTCTCTTTTTATCATTTACCTACTCGAGGACGAGCAGGAATTAAGCTTGGGGATGCTTGATACATCTCCAACGTATCTATAATTTTTTATTGTTCCATGCTATTATATTACCCCTTTTGGATGTTTACTGGCTTTATTTTACACATTTATATCATTTTTGGGACTAACCTACTAACCGGAGGCCCAGCCCATATTGCTGTTTTTTTGCCTATTTCAGTATTTCAAAGAAAAGGAATATCAAACGAAGTCCAAACGGAATGAAACCTTCGGGAGCGTGATTTTTGGAACAAACGTGATCCAGAGGACTTGGAGTGCAAGTCAAGAAGCAGCCGAGGCCTCCACGAGATAGGAGGGCGCGCCCCCCCTTATAGGGCGCACCCCCTGTCTCGTGGGCTCCTCGCGCGGCCACCGACGTACTTCTTCCTCCTATATATACCTACGTACCCCGAAAACATCCGGGGGCACCATGAAACACAATTTCCACCGCCGTAACCTTCTGTATCCGCGAGATATCATCTTGGAGCCTTCGCCGGCACTCTGCCGGAGGGGGAATCGACCACGGAGGGCCTCTACGTCAACATCCTTGCCCCTCCGATGAGTTGTGAGTAGTTTACCACAGAACTACGGGTCCATAGTTATTAGCTAGATGGCTTCTTCTATCTTTTTGGATCTCAATACAATGTTCTCCCCCTCTCTTGTGGAGATCTATTCGATGTAAACTCTTTTTGCGGAATGTTTGTCGAGATCCGATGAATTGTGGGCTTATGATCAAGTTTATCTATGAATTATATTTGAATCTTCTCTGAATTCTTTTATGTATGATTGAGTTGTCTTTGCAAGTCTCTTCGAATTATCTGTTTAGTTTGGCCTACTAGATTGGTCTTTCTTGCCATGGGAGAAGTGCTTAGCTTTGGGTTCAATCTTGACGTGTCCTTACCCAGTGACAGAAAGGGTTGCAAGGCACGTATTGTATTGTTGCTATCGAGGATAACAAGATGGGGTTTATGTAACATCCCAAAATTCTAATTTTTGGAATGTTATATTAAATAAATAGTTTTGATTGTTTGTTTGATTGTTGTCTGAATGATTGAGTGAAATTGAGTGAAATTCGAAACTTTTTGAAGGTTAAATGAGAGGGAATTAAAGGACTTTCCCAAACTTTCATTTTTCTTTTATGATCTCCGGGAATTCAAATTCTTTTCATCACAAAACCCTGGAGAGAAGATGGCATGACTTCTTCCATTTATTTAAATGACAAGGGGTATTGAAAATATTTTCCAATTCTGAAACTTTATGCAACTCAATGATTTTCACGAGCGAAGATAAAATGACTTCTTCAAAACATATGAAATATGAGTTGGGAGTTTTAAAAGAATTAAATTCAAAGTTCTTTTGAATTTATTTCCAATTGGAGTTATTTGAGTTTTATTCAAATTATTTTTCCAAAAACAAAATATATGGAAAATAGGGTAACATGATTCCCTACATCAGAAAATTGAGAGAAATTAATTTGAAGTCATTTTGGTATTTTAAAATGATTTTATTGGATTTTATTGGACCAGTAGCACTGTGTGAATTATTAAAATTTGTGTGGATTTTATTTGACATTAGAATAATGTTCATCTTGTAGGAAATATTTTTCTGCAAATTTTGATATATTATATGCCTATATAAAAGTTATAATTATTTTGTTTTTGTTTTTGTTCTGTGAAATTTTGTTAAAAAAAATATGCAGCTCCTTAGGCCAAAGGCCCAAGCCGCCGACCAGCCACCGGCCAAGGCCATCGCACGCACACACCTAGGGGGCCAGGGAGCCCAGGTTTCCTATTCTTTTACAAATCCTAGTAGGATTTGATCCCGTTTCGTTATTCCGTTTATTCTGATTTGTTTCTAGATCTTTTCCCTCTTTGTTTCCTAATCCTAGTCTATTTCTTGTCCCTTACCCCAAGCAAAGCCCTCCCCTCCCCAATATAAATACCCAAGCACCCCCTTCAACACATCAAACCAACACCTCTCCTCTCCTCTCCTCTCCTCTTAGCAGCAGCAAGAAGCAGCAGCACCACCACCGCCGTCAAGTGTCGCCGCCGCGCCCTCGACCTCTCCTGAGGTTTATATGATCTCCTCTCCACCGTCCCGTGATCTCCTTTCCTCTAGGAGCAACCGCAACATTGGATCCGATCTTCTTCCCCAATTCCGACGACTACTCCGGTGAGATCCACGAAATCCCGTAATTCATTTTTTTCAGAAAATAGCAATCTTAGAAAATTCATATCTTTTAGAGTTTTTAGTATTTTTGAGTGATTCCAATTGCTATGTGTCACAAATTTGCTGAAGTTTCTGTTAGTTCAATTTTATTTCACATTTGAGCAGTTTAAATTTGTGTTTGTCTGAATTTTCTCAAATCACTAGATTTGAGCTATTTTGAGTTAGGAATATTCTTTTTGACCGATTCTTTTTGCTCCTGGTCTCTAGGACCTTTGTTTATCCAGTAGTATTTAGTATTTTATTTCTAGGTTATTTTAAATTAGGTTTTAGAAAAACAGTATTGTTTTATTATTAGTTCTGTTTTAGCTTTTTCTTTATTGTTTTTATTAGTTTTAAATTATTTCTTTTTGTCACTTTTGATAAAATTAGTTGTGTTTCTGTTAGAAAACAGGAGAAAAATTTATTTTATTTTAAAAATTTATTTTCCTTAGTTTTGTATGAAACCTTCTATAGGTCATAGTTAGAGTTTTATAAAAGCTTTTTATGTGTTTCTTTTTGCAAATAAAATTTTATGAAAAAATACTTTCTGTTAACTTAGTTGTTTTACTTTTTATTTTCTGTTAAATTATTAGTTTAGTGTTTTAATTGCTGTTAAGTTTTTTTTACTTAGGGCAAAACTATGTTAGATGCTTGTAGCAAAGTCATAGATTTTCGTTAGTAGTTTTTCTTTCTAGTTTTATTTGAAGCTTCTTTGGACTTTGTTGGAGTTTTATTATTGAGTTTTATTTGTTTTAATTGTTATTTTGAGTGTTAGTATTGCTTGCTAGAATGATTGCTTATGTGTATGCTATGTTTGACTATATAGATTTTCAACGGAGTGACGATTAGTTCTACCAAGTCATTTTCTGACAGCGTTGTTATCTTCATCAAGTATTACCAGGCAAGTTCACTTTGACCATGTTTTTCATACCTATGTGTTTTATTGCATCTAGTGTCATCTTCGCAACAATCCCTCCAGAGTGATATTGAATTCTTGTAGTTGATTAGTATGCATGAGGTAGGAACCCATCACCTGTTACCAAGCCCGGACGCTATTTATTTTAATGCTACGCTATAGTAGACGGGTTGGTATGAGTGCTTCGAGTGGTGTGAAGAAGGAGGACTCTACGTCAATGACGACAACTCCATGATGGCATCTGCAAGGACTGCATTTTCAAGGCCTCAAGACTTCAAGACTCGAGACAAGAATTCAATACACACTACTGGGTGAAGGATGGTTGACGGGCACCCTGGAGAAACCAGTGGTTGGCCGGGATGCATGGAGAAGCGCCATGACATCTTGCGGAAAGCTTCACCCAGACTCAAAGAGACGGAAGAATACTTCACGCCCGCAAGCTTTTCTATCTCGGAACTCTCAACACCGGACTGATAACCTAATTGTGGGCAACTTATGATGATTTGGGCTATGAGACATCGGTTGGCGGAACCATGTCATGATAGAAAACTCCATAGTACAGACTCATTTATTCCTTTGATGTAGGGAAAATAAAAATCAGCTTTTACGCAAACAAAACTTAGATACAGAGCCATAAAGCCATACTGCATATAGTATAGTTTATCATCTGTTTTCTCTTATTGTGATCTTGCCGATACATTCAATGTACTGACCTACACGGCTGCAACGTATCATGTTGCAGATTTTTCCTCGACGAGTAAGAGTTACGATACAGGGTTACGGTCTACACTCAACCTGCCGATGGCGTTGATGGGACTCCACACCCGTTTGATTGTTTCCGCTGAGTATTATGAGGTATATATCATTTTACGTTATTTATACATGTGATTGCACTTTGATATATACATTGATGTACTGTGTGCCAAAGATCTTGATCCGAGGATGGCACAGATACACGTAGGCTTGACCGTCGAGGTCGGTCGCTTCTGATATGGTATCGAGCACATGTTGACTGTAGGACATGCCCCTAGAAACCGGAAAGCCCTAGGACAGGAAATTTCTAAAACTTTATTTTCAAAAAGACTCTTACTTCTCATCTTTTCTGATTTTATCAAATAGACCCTCTCACCTCAAATAGTTAGAATATACCCCCTATCCTTTGATCACCCGGAGGATCAACTGAAGACGCTCCAAGAAGGATTTGATATCGGAAAACTGATGACCCCTTTAGAGTAAAGAGGATTTCACCATGTATTAGAAGCTAGAACAGTTGAAGACTCCGAAGACTTGAAAGGATCTGAAGAATTATTGGACCTTTAGAAGACCAAACCCCTGTTATACACTTACGTTAGATGCGATGATTTGTGAGCTGTCATTTGTTTGATGTTTTTCTGACAGCCACAAAGTAAAACTCGTTTCTTGAAAAACTGTTGTATTGTGTGTATATCCCTCCCCACCTCTCTCATATCTCATCCCAAAACTTTTGAACCCCATAGATGATGAATGAAGTTGGACTGATATTCTCGGATCAAGACTCACCGGAGGCAGAGCTATGGATGCATAACATGGAAAATCACTTCTGGAGCAACTTGGTTTCAAGGAAGTATGAAGTTCAATACGCTCTTCAGTACTTTACAGGAAGTGCTGCAACCTGGTGGAACATGCATCAAGCCATACAGGGATTTAATGGAGTAGGAACTTGGGAGGAACTCAAGAAGACCCTGATGAAATCACGTCTTATCCGGAAGCACAATGATACACCAAGAAGTAAACCTTGTGCCTGCAAGATTTGCGGAGAAATAGGACACACCCAGGAGGAACACAAAGATGGATGCCCTCATTGTGAGAAGAAACACCCGGTGAGGAATGCCCAACTAGTCAGGTGACTTTGTTTCTTGTGTGAAGGAACCACCCACTACCCGACTCAGTGTCACATTTACCCCATGGTGCAACAAACTATTCAGGAGCAGGAAGAAGGAATGAAAGAAGCGCTCCGAGAAGTTATGAAAGAACTGTGATGAAGGAATGTGTTGAAGACCCGATGGAGAAGGCCTCAACAGATTTTACTCCAATGGCTGCTATTCATGTGGAGAAGAAGGACATTTTTCGCAGATTGCACCAAGGAAAGAAAAGAGTATCTGGGATATTTCCGACAGCAGAAGTGAAGTTTGACCTCTGGAAATAGAAGCTCCGATCATTCTGAGAGAAATCCGGAAGAGAAAAGAAGGCAACCCCGAACAACACAATTTTCGCAGAGAAGGACCTGAGTCATATCACTTGTTACAGGTGCAAGGATTTAGGTCATTACGCTAGTAAATGTCCAGAAAAGAGGCCAAGAATCCAAGGAGCCTACATAATCACAAAGAAGCCCCGAGACATGTCGGAAGTCTTTTGTTTTCGCTGCAAGGAAGCAGGACATTATGCTACTAAATGTCCCAACAAGATGAAAGCTGGAGTTGAGTAGTTGGAATTTTGATATTGGAAACAAGAGTAATAGAAAGCAATTTCATTTTCATGAGTACAATAAGTTGAGTTATGTAATGGGTGCTCAGAATTTGTAATGGATTTATGAAATCAATAAAGTTAAGGTGACATGTTTTCATATGTTTAATTGTAGGAGTTGTTACTCTGTGAACAAAGATTTTTACCATTTTCGAGGATATGAGAAATATGGTCTATGGATGGATTTGTGAATTTCATTTTTAGGGTGGTAGTACCCTAAGAAGAACACTAGACCAATGGAAATGGAAATGTGTCCCGCAGGTTGGAGTTTGGAAAAAAAAAGTTGGAGTTTTGCTTTTGATATGATGGTATGAAGAAAAGCAGTACTCTTGGATTTAAAGGATGTGTAATATGGAACAAGAGAGTTACCCCAAGGATGAGTTAAAGCTGCACTAGTGTTGAAGTGGGCCATAACCCACAGGCCCAAGAATTAATAAGGATCAAGTACCCACTGGAGAAAGAAATTTTGGGAATAGACTACGATTTGATCAAACGACGATTCTATAGGAGTTTACGCAAAACCTGAGAATTGTTAAGGAACGATAGATGTTTGTTTGGCCTGCAGAATCAATGGATTTTTCGAACTTGGTTCGTCGACAAGAGAAATTCTGCAATGCTTGTGAGGATGACCGAGTGTTAGAATGCGAGATTCGCAAAACCATGTACAAGGTAATGATTTGGGTGCGGGATGGATTGATCACCATACCAACTTACTCTTATTATTCGCTTTGCTATATGGGATGGTAAAATCTGAGTGACTTACCTATAGTAGAGAGACGACGATCAAAACCTTGTTTAAACCTTAGAAAGGTATAGGTATTTTTTCCCTTGTACACGGCAGTTGTTGCCAACCGTAGGTTATCTGGTGAGGTTCAACCCGGACCCGTTTTCTGTAGGGAAACCATAAATCGTTGACCACCATGAGGTACCGATATTTTTTAGAATTGGCGCCGGACCCGTCAGCTATGAAGACCCAGTCTCGGAATAACCTTACCAAGAGTAAAAGACAAAAGAATTAAGGAAAGGTTATGCCACTACGGAAGAGCCCAGAGAAGGAATTATCCTTAATATCTCGAAGACCGACACTTTGTCGACAATAAGGATGGAGTATCTGAGTTTTGATGGAACCGTAATAATGCTTCTAAGGGTGGTAGCACCGAGACCCGGAGACGATCGATGGATTTTTGAGAAGACCCCAAACCCTAACCTATTTCTTGTTAGCCTCTTGAATCTCGGGACGAGATTCATTTTAAATGTGTAGATTTGTAACATCCCAAAATTCTAAATTTTGGAATGTTATATTAAATAAATAGTTTTGATTGTTTGTTTGATTGTTGTCTGAATGATTGAGTGAAATTGAGTGAAATTGAAACTTTTGAAGGTTAAATGAGAGGAATTAAAGGACTTTCCCAAACTTTCATTTTTCTTTTATGATCTCCGAATTCAAATTCTTTTCATCACAAAACCACGGAGAGAAGATGACATGACTTCTTCCATTTATTTAAATGACAAGGGTATTGAAAATATTTTCCAATTCTGAAACTTTATGCAACTCAATGATTTTCACGAGCGAAGATAAAATGACTTCTTCAAAACATATGAAATATGAGTTGGGAGTTTTAAAGAATTAAATTCAAAGTTCTTTTGAATTTATTTCCAATTTGGAGTTATTTGAGTTTTATTCAAATTATTTTTCCAAAAACAAAATATATGGAAAATAGGGTAACATGATTCCCTACATCAGAAAATTGGAGAGAAATTAATTTGAAGTCATTTTGGTATTTTAAAATGATTTTATTGGATTTTATTGGACCAGTAGCACTGTGTGAATTATTAAAATTTGTGTGGATTTTATTTGACATTAGAATAATGTTCATCTTGTAGGAAATATTTTTCTGCAAATTTTGATATATTATATGCCTATATAAAAGTTTTAATTATTTTGTTTTTGTTTTTGTTCTGTGAAATTTTGTTAAAAAAAATATGCAGCTCCTTGGGCCAAAGGCCCAAGCCGCCGACCAGCCACCGGCCAAGGCCATCGCACGCACACACCTAGGGGGCCAGGAGCCCAGGTTTCCTATTCTTTACAAATCCTAGTAGGATTTGATCCCGTTCGTTATTCCGTTTATTCCGATTTGTTTCTAGATCTTTTCCTCTTTGTTTCCTAATCCTAGTCTATTTCTTGTCCCTTACCCCAAGCAAAGCCCTCCCCTCCCCAATATAAATACCCAAGCACCCCCTTCAACACATCAAACCAACACCTCTCCTCTCCTCTCCTCTCCTCTTCAGCAGCAGCAGTGCAGCACCACCCGCCGCCGCCAAGTGCGCCGCCCGCCTCGACCTCTCCTGAGGTTTATATGATCTCCTCTCCACCGTCCCGTGATCTCCTTTCCTCTAGGAGCAACCGCAACATCGGTTCCGATCTTCTTCCCCAACTCCGACGACTACTCCGTGAGATCCACGAAATCCCGTAATTCATTTTTTCAGAAAATAGCAATCTTAGAAAATTCATATCTTTTAGAGTTTTTAGTATTTTGAGTGATTCCAATTGCTATGTGTCAAAAATTTGCTGAAGTTTCTGTTAGTTCAATTTTATTTCACATTTGAGCAGTTTAAATTTGTGTTTGTATGAATTTTCTCAAATCACTAGATTTGAGCTATTTTGAGTTAGGAATATTATTTTTGACCGATTCTTTTTGCTCCTGGTCTCTAGGACCTTTGTTTATCCAATAGTATTTAGTATTATATTTATAGGTTAATTTAAATTAGGTTTTTAGCAAAACAGTACTGTTTTATTATTAGTTCTGTTTTAGCTTTTTCTTTATTGTTTTTATTAGTTTTAAATTATTTCTTTTTGTCACTTTTGACAAAATTAGTTGTGTTTCTGTTAGAAAACAGGAGAAAATTTATTTTATTTTAAAAATTTATTTTCCTTAGTTTTGTATGAAGCCTTCTATAGGTCATAGTTAGAGTTTTATAAAAGCTTTTTATGTGTTTCTTTTTGCAAATAAAATTTTATGAAAAAATACTTTCTGTTAACTTAGTTGTTTTACTTTTTATTTTCTGTTAAATTATTAGTTTAGTGTTTTAATTGCTGTTAAGTTTTTTTACTTAGGGCAAAACTATGTTAGATGCTTGTAGCAAAGTCATAGATTTTCTTTAGTAGTTTTTCTTTCTAGTTTTATTTGAAGCTTCTTTGGACTTTGTTGGAGTTTTATTATTGAGTTTTTTTTGTTTTAATTGTTATTTTGAGTGTTAGTATTGCTTGCTAGAATGATTGCTTATGTGTATGCTATGTTTGACTATATAGATTTTCAACGGAGTGACGATTAGTTCTACCAAGTCATTTTCTGACAGCGTTGTTATCTTCATCAAGTATTACCAGGCAAGTTCACTTTGACCATGTTTTTCATACCTATGTGTTTTATTGCATCTAGTGTCATCTTCGCAACAATCTCTCCAGTAGTGATATTGAATTCTTGTAGTTGATTAGTATGCATGAGGTAGGAACCCATCACCCTGTTACCAAGCCCGGGACGTCATTTATTTTAATGCTACGCTATAGTAGACGGGTTGGTATGAGTGCTTCGAGTGGTGTGAAGAAGGAGGACTCTCGTCAATGACGACAACTCCATGATGGCATCTGCAAGGACTGCATTTTCAAGGCCTCAAGACTTCAAGACTCGAGACAAGAATTCAATATACACTCTTGGGTGAAGGATGGTTGACGGCACCTGGAGAAACCAGTGGTTGGCGGGATGCATGGAGAAGCGCCATGACATCTTGCGGAAAGCTTCACCCAGACTCAAAGAGACGGAAGAATACTTCACGCCGGAAGCTTACCTGCAACCGCAAGTCATTATGGGCTCTGGCTTGGTTGACCTTAGTTGTGACTCTGGCTGGGACGGTACTAGCAGATGTAGAACTACGGTAGGATGGGTTGAGTACGGACGGTGGTCGAGGAACTCTTTGGAAGACCATGTTTGGTCATCTTGTTTTCAAACACTCTGAAGTGCGAGAACGTAAAGAGAGGATCGAATCTTGCGGTAAAGTGTACAAACCTCTGCAGAGGGTTAAAACCTAATCGATTAGCCGTGTCCCCGGTTACGGACAATTTGAGCATCTGGACTTGGATCTATCTCGGAACTCTCAACACCGGACTGATAACCTAATTGTGGGCAACTTATGATGATTTGGGCTATGAGACATCGGTTGGCGGAACCATGTCATGATAGAAAACTCCATAGTACAGACTCATTTATTCCTTTGATGTAGGGAAAATAAAATCAGCTTTACATAAACAAAACTTAGATACTGAGCCATAAAGCCATACTGCATATAGTATAGTTTATCATCTGTTTTCTCTTATTGTGATCTTGCGGTACATTCAATGTCTTGACCTACACGGCTGCAACGTATCATGTTGCAGATTTTTCCTCGACGAGTAAGAGTTACGATCTGGTTACGGTCTACACTCAACCTGCCGATGGCGTTGATGGGACTCCACACCCGTTTGATTGTTTCCGCTGAGTATTATGAGGTATATATCATTTTACGTTATTTATACATGTGATTGCACTTTGATATATACATTGATGTCTGTGTGTGCCGAAGATCTTGATCCGAGGATGGCACAGATACACAGAGGCTTGACCGTCTGAGGTCGGGTCGCTACAGTTTATATCATATTGCATGAGTTTATCCCTCTACATCATGTCATCTTGCTTAATGCGTTACTCTGTTCTTATGAACTTAATACTCTAGATGCATGCTGGATAGCGGTCGATGTGTGGAGTAATAGTAGTAGATGCAAGCAGGAGTCGGTCTACTTGTTATGGATGTGATGCCTATATACATGATCATTCCTAGATAATCTCATAACTATGCACTATTCTATCAATTGCTCGACAGTAATTTATTCACCCACCGTAATACTTATGCTATCTTGAGAGAAGCAACTAGTGAAACCTATGGCCCCGATTCTATCTCTTATCATATTTGCTCCCAATCTAATTTTATTTGCATCTTTACTTTTTGCATCTATACTATAAAATACCAAAAATATATTTATCTTATCATACTATATTTATTAGATCTCACTTTCGCAAGTGGCCGTGAAGGGATTGACAACCCCTTTATTGCGTTGGTTGTGAGTTCTCAGTTTGTTTGTGTAGGTGCGTGGGACTTTTGAGGAGCCTCCTACTGGATTGATACCTTGGTTCTCAAAACTGAGGGAAATACTTACGCTACACTTGCTGCATCACCCTCTCCTCTTCGAGGAAAACCAACGCAAGCTCAAGACGTAGCAACCACGCACGCGCGCGTCCGCCCACACACGCCTGCGCTCGCGCCGTGCCTGCCACCGCTCCCCTGCCTCGTGATAAACCACAAGTATAGGGGATCGCAACCGTTTTCGAGGGTAGATTATTCAACCCAAATTTATTGACTCGACACAAGGGGAGCCAAAGAATATTCTCAACTATTTGCAGTTGAGTTGTCAATTCAACCACACTTGGATAACTTAATATCTGGAGCAAAGTAGTATTTTTTGGTTTTGTAGTGATTGTAACAGTAGCAACAGAAAATTAACTAAGCGGAGAACAATATGTGAAAAGCTCGTAGGCATTGGATCAGTGATGGAGAATTATGCTGGATGCGGTTCATCATGTAACAGTCATAACATAGGGTGACATAGAACTAGCTCCAATTCATCAATGTAATGTAGGCACGTATTCCGAATATAGTCATACGTGCATGGAAAAGAACTTGCATGGCATCTTTTGTCCTACCCTCCCGTGGCAGCGGGGTCCTAGCGGAAACTAAGGGATACTAAGGCCTCCTTTTCATTGAGTACCGGAGCAAAGCATTAACACATAGTGAATACATGAACTCCTCAAACTACGGTCATCACCGGGAGTGGTCCCGATTATTGTCACTTCGGGGTTGCCGGATCATAACACATAGTAGGTTACTATGGACTTGCAAGATAGGTTCAAGAACTCACATACATTCATGAAAACATAATAGGTTAAGATCTGAAATCATGGCACTCAGGCCCTAGTGACAAGCATTAAGCATAGCAAAGTCATAGCAACCTCAACCTCAGAACATAGTGGACACTAGGGATCAAACCCTAACAAACTAACTCGATTACATGATAAATCTCATCCAACCCATCACCCTCCAGCAATCCTACGATGGAATTACTCACGCACGGCGGTGAGCATCATGAAATTGGTGATGGAGGATGGTTGGTGATGACGATGGCAACGGATTCCCCACTCCGGAGCCCCGAACGGACTCCAGATCAGCCCTCCCGAGAGAGATTAGGGCTTGGCGGCGGCTCCGTATCGTAAAACGCGATGAATCCTTCTCTCTGATTTTTTTTCTCCCCGAACACGAATATATAGAGTTGGAGTTGATGTTGGTGGAGCTCCAGGGGCCCACGAGGCTGGGGGGCGCGCCTTGGGGGGGCAGGCGCTCCTCCCACCCTCGTAGACAGGGTGTGGGCCCCCTGGCCTTGATTCTTTCGCCAGTATTTTATATTATTTCCAAAAATAATCTCCGTGCAGTTTCAGGTCATTCCGAGAACTTTTGTTTCTGCACAAAGATAACACCATGGTAATTCTGCTGAAAACAGCGTCAGTCCGGGTTAGTTCCATTCAAATCATGCAAGTTAGAGTCCAAAACAAGGGCAAAAGTGTTTGGAAAAGTAGATATGACGGAGACGTATCAACTCCCCCAAGCTTAAACCTTTGCTTGTCCTCAAGCAATTCAGTTGATAAACTGAAAGTGATAAAGAAAAACTTTTACAAACTCTGTTTTCTCTTGTTGTTGTAAATATGTAAAGCCAGCATTCAAGTTTTCAACAAAGATTATGAAATAGCCATAGTCCCAATAACACTTAGGTCTCATGTTTACTCATGTCAATGGCATAATCAACTAGCGAGCAATAATAATAGATCTCGGATGACAACACTTTCTCAAAACAATCATAATATGATATAACAAGATGGTATCTCGCTAGCCCTTTCTGAGACGGCAAAACATAAATGCAGAGCACCTTTAAAGATCAAGGACTGACTAGACATTGTAATTCATGGTAAAAGAGATTCAGTCATAGTCATACCTAATATAAATTAATAGTAATAGATGCAAATGATAGCGGTGCTCTCTAGCTGGTGCTTTTTAATAAGAGGGTGATGACTCAACATAAAATTAAGTAGATAGGCCCTTCGCAAAGGGAACCAGGAATTTGTAGAGGTGCCAAAGCTCAATTTTGAAATAGAGATAAATAATATTTTGAGTGGCATACTTTCATTGTCAACATAACAATCGAGAGATGGCGGTATCTTCCATGCTACACACATTATAGGCGGTTCCCAAACAGAATGGTAAAGTTTATACTCCCCCTCCACCAACAAGCATCAATCCATGGCTTGCTCGAAACAACGAGTACCTCCAACTAACAAGAGCCCCGGGGGAGTTTTGTTTGCAATTATTTTGATTTGGTTTGCATAAAGCATGGGACTGGGCATCCCGGTGACCAGCCATTTTCTCGTGAGTGAGGAATAGAGTCCACTCCTCATGAGAATAACCCGCCTAGCATGGAAGATACAGAGAACCCTAGTTGATACATGAGCTATTCTAGCATGCAAAATAGAATTTCATTTGAAGGTTTAGAGTTTGGCACGTATAAATTTACTTGAAACGGCAGGTAGATACCACATATAGGAAGGTATAGTGGACTCATATGGAATAACTTTGGGGTTTAAGGGATTGGATGCACAAGCAGTATACCCGCTCAGTACATGTGAAGGATAGCAAAAGACTGGGAAGCTACCAACTAGAGAGCGACAACAGTCATGAACATTGAGTGCAAGCATGAGTAGGATATAGTCCACCATGAACATAAATATCGTGAAGGCTATGTTGATTTTTTTCAACTACATGTGTGAACATGTGCCAAGTCAAGTCACTTGAATCATTCAAACGAGGATACCACCCTATCATACCACATCACAACCATTTTAATAGCATGTTGGCACGCAAGGTAAACCATTATAAACTCCTAGCTAATTAAGCATGGCATAAGCAACTATAATCTCTAATTATCATTACAAACATGTTTATTCATAATAGGATGAATCAGGAACGATGAACTAATCATATTTACAAAAAGAAGAGAGGTCGAGTTCATACCAGCTTCTCTCATCTCAATTAGTCCATCATATATCGTCATAATTGCCTTTCACTTGCACGACCGAACGATGTGAATAATAATAATAGTGCATGTGCATTGGACTAAGCTGGAATCTGAGAGCATTCAATAAACAGGAGAAGACAAGGCAATATGGGCTCTTGGTTAAATCAACAATATTGCAATTAAGAGCCACTTTAACATTTCATTATGGTCTTCTCCTATCGACCCCCCAAAGAAAAAGAAAGGGAATAAAACTATTTACACGGGAAAGCTCCCAACAAGCAAAAGAAGAACATGAAATATTTTTGGGTTTTCTTTTAATTATTAATACTACAACAAGAAAATAAGCTAGCTAAAAGCTACTACTAATTTTTTTAGTTTTTCTTAAGGTTTTTCAAACACACAAGAAGAAAGCATAAAAAGGAAAATAAACTAGCATGGATATTAGAGTGAAAAAGTATGAGCACCGACAACTAGCATGAGTTTGTGAACATAAATGTAATGTCGGTGAGAAATGTGTACTCCCACAAGCTTAGGCTTTTGGCCTAAGTTGGTATACTGCCATGGCTAGCCTGGACGATATCCGAAGTTGTAAGTGGGGTCGTACTGAGATGCAGCGGCTATTGCATCGTGGGCTGCAGCTTGGAGGCGAGCTGCCCTCGTCCTCCTCTCGTACTCATTTGCCTCCTCACTGGTTATGATATATCTCCCCTTTGCATATGCGTTAAATTCTTCCTTGATTCCTGCTCGATCCATGAAGTCCTCTGAAGGCCATTCACAAGCCCGCACTTGAGCTTCCCTCGGTGGCTCATCGTCCGCATTGCGTATTGCGGGCCTGGGCCCTTGCTTCCTTGAAGGACCACCTTGGTACATTTTCCTAAACATATTTCTTCCTCAAGGAACAATCCCGCAAAGCAGTTTTGTGAGTGGAGCTTTGAGCAAGGAGATCAAAAATAACAGCAAAATGAACTAGAACTAGTGCTTGAGCTGGTTGGTGATTTTTTGGGAGGAAGGAGTGTGTGGTTGCTGGCGTAAATGGAGGGGAGCCACCATGGGCCCACGAGGCAGGGGCGCGCCCAGGGGGGTCGGCGCGCCCTGGACCCTCGTGACCAGGTGCTTGCTCCCCCTGATGTGTTCTAAGTGCCAGATATTCTCAAATATTCCAGAAAAAATCATATTTCAATTTCGGGGCATATGGAGAACTTTTTTTTTCGGGGTATTTTTTATTGCACGGATAATTCAGAAAACTGACAGGAAATATTATTTTTACTTTATTTCAACTAAATAACAGAAAGTAAAAGGAGGGTACAGAAGGTTGTGCTTTCTAACTTCATCCATCTCATGCTCATGAAAAGGAATCCACTAACAAGGTTGATCAAGTCTTATTAACAAACTCATTCCGAATCACATGAAACCAGAGATTTTTCGAATAGCACTAGGTTACCTCAACGTGGATATGCACGTCCCCAATAATAAGAATATCATATTTCTTTTTGACAGTAGGTAGAGGAAATTCAAAATCTCCAAAAATAATTGATGGAAATTTTCCAATAGAGTTTATGCTATGAACTTGAGGTTGTTTCCTCGGAAAGTGTACCATATGCTCATTACCATTAACATGAAAAGTGACATTGCCTTTGTTGCAATCAATAACAACCCCTGCAGTGTTCAAAAAGGGTCTTCCAAGAATAATAGACATACTATCGTCCTCGGGAATATCAAGAATAACAAATTCCGTTAAAATATTAACGTTTGCAACCACAACCGGCACATCCTCACAAATGCCGACAGGTATAGTAGTCGATTTATCAGCCACTTGCAGACATATTTTAGTAGGTGTCAACTTATTCAAATCAAGTCTACGATATAAAGAGAGAGGCATAACACTAACACCAGCTCCAAGATCACATAAAGCAGTTCTAACATAATTCCTTTTAATGGAGCATGGTATAGTGGGTACTCCTGGATCTCCTAACTTCTTTGGTATTCCTCCCTTAAAAGTATAATTAGAAAGCATGGTGCAAATTTCAGCTTCCGGTATCTTTCTTTTATTTGTAGCAATAACTTTCATATACTTAGCATAAGGATTCATTTTGAGCATATCAGTTAAACGCATACGCAGAAAGATAGGTCTAATCATTTCAGCAAAGTGCTCAAAATCCTCATCATCCTTTTTCTTAGATGGTTTGGGAGGAAAAGGCATGGGTTTCTGAACTGTCACAGCCCTATAACTATTTGCAGATAGTTGCATCAGTGAGCATCATGTATCCTGTTAATTTGAAGTAAACTTGAAATGGGGATTGATCAAACCCTAGCACCTAAAGAAATCAAATAGGTTCAAATAAAATCTTTTCCAGAAAACCCAAAATGCCTTTGAAAATGTTCATGATTTCTGATAAACGTGAAAACCTCTGCAAAAATGATGAGCATATTTCCAGGGTTATTTAAATGATTTAGTATTTTTACTCAATCCAGAAAACAAAGACAAAAATAGAAAAACAGAAATAAAATTAGAAAGGGCTGAAAATCACCCGGCCTTACCTGAGAGGCCCAACAGCAGCCGGCCAAGCCCAGCCACCTCCCCTGCCAGTTGTCTTCCTCCTCTCGCCAGAAGGCAGAGGGGAAGAAGTCTGCAGCGCTTCAGGCTGCAGCACGCAGCTGCCTGCCTGGCCCCTCCCTGGCCAGCGCGACGCTCGGATCGTCTCCCCATGGCCTCCGGAACCGACCGACCCCTTGCTCACTCTTTCCCCCTCGCCCCTCGCTCTCTTCACGCCATGGTCGACGCACGCCCGAGCTCGTCTCCACCTTAGTCATGCGCACAGCCGCCCCCGAGCCTCTCCGACCTATCCCCGAGCTCCGCCTCGTTTTCTTCGCCCTCTCCACCAAGTTGTATGACGCCAGAAGCCCTTGGACGTCGCTAGCATCGTCGTTTCCCTCGTCGGCCACCAAAGATCGTCGTCGTCGATTCGACGCCCCAAGCGCCTCCTCGAGCACACGGAGCTTCTCTTCGACCTCACCGTGAGCCCCTGCTCCAAACCCCTCCTCATCCCCTCACGATTGTGCACTCTAGCCCCATTCCCCACCGCGCCCGAGAGCTCACCGCCGCCGGACCTCACGCCGTCGTGGCCAGAGCCCGTTTCCACCGCTCGTGATCACTCGGACGTCCTCCTAGCTTCTCCAGGGAGGCGCACCAGGGGTGTCCTACTCCTACTAGGAGTAGGATTCCCCCCCCAAATCCTAGTCCAACTAGGGTTTGACCAAGGGGAGAGGGAGAGAGGCGCCACCCCTTCTCCTAATCCTAATAGGACTAGGGAAGGGGAAGGCTGCGCCAGCTATAGGGCCCCTTTTCTCTTTCCCACTAAGGCCCATCAAGGCCCATTGACTCCCCGGGAGGTTCCGGTAACCCCCCGGTACTCCGGTAAAATTCCCAATTTCACCCGGAGTGATTCCGGAGTCCAAATATAGGCTTCCAATATATCAATCTTTATGTCTCGACCATTTCGAGACTCCTCGTCATGTCCGTGATCTCATCCGGGACTCCGAACAACCTTCGGTACATCAATATCATATAAACTCATAATAACTGTCATCGAAACTTTAAGCGTGCGGACCCTACGGGTTCGAGAACTATGTAGACATGATTGAGACACCTCTCTGGTCAATAACCAATAGCGGGACCTGGATGCCCATATTGGCTCCTACATATTCTACGAAGATCTTTATCGGTCAGACCGCATAACAACATACGTTGTTCCCTTTGTCATCGGTATGTTACTTGCCCGAGATTCGATCGTCGGTATCCAATACCTAGTTCAATCTCGTTACTGGCAAGTCTCTTTTCTCGTTCCGTAATACATCATCTCACAACTAACACCTTTAGTTGCAATGCTTGCAAGGCTTATGTGATGTGCATTACCGAGAGGGCCCGAGATACCTCTCCGACAATCGGAGTGACAAATCCTAATCTCAAATATGCCAACCCAACATGTACCTTGGAGACACCTGTAATGTACCTTTATAATCACCCGATTCGTTGTGACGTTTGGTAGCACCCAAAGTGTTCCTCGGGCAAACGGAGTTGCATAATCTCATAGTCATAGGAACATGTATAAGTCATGAAGAAAAGCACTAGCAACAAACTATACGATCAGGTGCTATGCTAATGGAATGGGTCATGTCAATCAGATCATTCAACCAATGATGTGATCCCATTAATCAAATAACAACTCCTTGTTCATGGTTAGGAAACATAACCATCTTTGATTAACGAGCTAGTCAAGTAGAGGCATACTAGTGACACTGTAGGTTTATGTATTCACACATGTATTATGTTTCCGGTTAATACAATTCTAGCATGAATAATAAACATTTATCATGATATAAGGAAATAAATAATAACATTATTATTGCCTCTAGGGCATATTTCCTTCATCTCCCACTTGCACTAGAGTCAATAATCTAGTTCACATCGCCATGTGATTTAACATCAATAGTTCACATCTATATGTGGTTAACACCCATAGTTCACATCGACATGTGACCAACACCCAAAGGGTTTACTAGAGTCAGTAATCTAGTTCACATCGCCATGTGATTAACACCCAAAGAGTACTAAGGTGTGATCATGTTTTGCTTGTGAGATAATTTTAGTCAACAGGTCATCACATTCAGAGCCGTAAGTATTTTGCAAATCTCTATGTCTACAATGCTCGCACGGAGCTACTCTAGCTAATTGCTCCCACTTTCAATATGTATCTAGATCGTGACTTAGAGTCATCCAGATCGGTGTCAAAACTTGCATCGACGTAACCCTTTACGCACTAACCTTTTGTCACTTCCATAATCGAGAAACATATCCTTATTCTACTAAGGATAATTTTGACCGCTGTCCATTGATCTACTCCTAGATCACTATTGCACTCCTTGCCAAGCATAGTGGTAGGGTATGCAATAGATCTGGTACACAACATGACATACTTTATAGAACCTATGGCTGATGCATAGGGAATGACTTTCATTCTCTTTCTATCTTCTGCCGTGGTCGGGTTTTGAGTCTTACTCAATCTCACACCTTGTAACACAGGCAAGAACTCTTTCTTTGACTGTTCCATTTTGAACTACTTCAAAATCTTGTCAAGATATGTATTCATTGAAAAACTTTATCAAGCGTCTTGATCTATCTCTATAGATCTTGATGCTCAATATGTAAGCAGCTTCACCGAGGTCTTTCTTTGAAAAACTCCTTTCAAACACTCCTTTATGCTTTGCAGAATAATTCTACATTATTTCTGATCAACAATATGTCATTCACATATACTTATCGAAATCTTGTAGTGCTCCCACTCACTTTCTTGTAAATACAGGCTTCTCCAAAAGTCTGTATAAAACCATATGCTTTGATCACACTATCAAAGCGTTTATTCCAACTCCGAGATGCTTGCACCAGTCCATAGATGGATCGCTGGAGCTTGCACATTTTGTTAGCTCCTTTAGGATTGACAAAACCTTCTGGATTGCATCATATACAACTCTTCTTTAATAAATCCATTAAAGAACGTAGTTTTGACATCCATTTGCCAGATTTCATAAAATGTGGCAATTGCTAACATGATTCGGACAGACTTAAGCATCGCTACAGTTGAGAAAATCTCATTTGTAGTCAACTCCTTGAACTTGTCGAAAAACCTTTTTGTGACAAGTCGAGCTTTGTAGATAGTAACACTACTATCAGTGTCCGTCTTCCTCTTGAAGATCCATTTATTTAACATGGCTTGCTGATCATGGAGCAAGTCCATCAAAGTCCACACTTTGTTCTCATATATGGATCCCATCTCAGATTTCATGGTCTCAAACCATTTCGCGGAATCTGGGCTCATCATCGCTTCCTCATAGTTCGTAGGTTCATCATGGTCTAGTAACATGACTTCTAGAATAAGATAACCGTACCACTCTGGTGCAGATCTTACTCTGGAAGACCTACGAGGTTTTAGTAGCAACTTGATCTGAAGTTTCATGATCATCATCATTAACTTCCTCACTAATTGGTGTACGAATCACTGGAACTGATTCCTGTGATGAACTACTTTCCAATAAGGGAGAAGGTACAATTACCTCATCAAGTTCTACTTTCCTCCCACTCACTTCTTTCGAGAGAAACTTCTTCTCTAGAAAGGATCCATCTTAGCAACGAAAAACTTGCCTTCGGATCTGTGATAGAAGGTGTACCCAATAGTTGCCTTTGGGTATTCTATGAAGACGCATTTCTCGATTTGGGTTCGAGCTTATCGGTGAAAACTTTTTCACATAAGCATCACAACTCCAAACTTTAAGAAACGACACTTAGGTTTATTGCTAAACCATAGTTCATACGGTGTCATCTCAACGGATTTAGATGGTTGCCCTATTAAACGTGAATGCAGCTGTCTCTAATGCATAACCCCAAAGCGATAGTGGTAAATCGGTAAGATACATCATAAATCGCACCATATCCAATAAAGTGCGATTCTGACGTTCGGACACACCATTATGCTGTGGTGTTCGGTGGCGTGAGTAGTGAAACTATTTCACATTGTTTTATCGAAGGCCAAACTCGTAACTCAAATATTTTTCTCTCTGCGATCATATCGTAGAAACTTTTATTTTCTGTTACGATGATTCTTCACTTCACTCTGAAATTCTTTGAACTTTTCAAATGTTTCAGACTTGTGTTTCATCAAGTAGATATACCCATATCTGCTTAAATCATCTGTGAAGTTCAGAAAATAACGATACTTGCCGTGAGCTTTAATACTCATCGGACCGCATACATCAGTATGTATTATTTCCAATAAGTCATTTGCTCGCTCCATTGTTCCGAGAGCGAGTCTTTAGTCATCTTGCCCATAAGGCATGGTTCATAAGCATCAAGTGATTCATAATCAAGTGATTCCAAAATCCCATCAGCATGGAGCTTCTTCATGCGCTTTACACCAATATGACCTAAACGGCAAGTGCCACAAATAAGTTGCACTATCATTATTAACTTTGCATCTTTTGGTTTCAATATTATGAATATGTGTATCACTATGATCGAGATCCAATGAACCATTTTCATTGAGTGTGTAACCATATAAGGTTTTATTCATGTAAGCAGAACAACAATTTATTCTCTTACTTAAATGAATAACCGTATTGCAATAAACATGATCAAATCATATTCATGCTCAACATAAACGCCAAATAACATTTATTTAGGTTTAACACTAATCGAAAGTATAGGGAGTGTGCGATGATGATCATATCAATCTTGGAACTACTTCCAACACTCATCGTCACTTCCCCTTCAACTAGTTTCGTTCATTCGCAACTCCGTTTCGAGTGACTACTCTTAGCAACTGAACCAAGTATCAAATACCGAGGGGTTGCTACGAACACTAGTAAAATACACATCAATAATCTGTATATCAAATATACCTTTGTTCACTTTGCCAACCTTCTTATCCGCCAAATACTTGGGGTAGTTCCGCTTCGGTGACCAGTTCCATTGTAGCAAAAGCACTTAGTCTCGTGCTTAGATCCAGACTTGGGCTTCTTCACTCGAGCAGCAACTTGCTTGCCGCTCTTCTTGAAGTTCCCCTTCTTCCCTTTGCCCTTTTCCTTGAGACTAGTGGTCTTGTCAACCATCAACACTTGATGTTTTCTTGATTTCTACCTTCACGATTTTAGCATCGCGAAGAGCTTGGGAATTGTTTTCGTCATCCCTTGCATATTATAGTTCATCACGAAGTTCTAGTAACTTTAGTGATGGTGACTAGAGAATTCTGTCAATCACTATCTTATCGGAAGATTAACTCCCACTTGATTCAAGCGATTGAAGTACTCGGACAATCTGAGCACATGCTCACTAGTTGAGCGATTCTCCTCCATCTTTTAGCTATAGAACTTGTTGGAGACTTCATATCTCTCAACTCGGTATTTGCTTGAAATATTAACTTCAATTCTGGAACATCTCATATGGTCCATGACGCTCAAAACGCCTTTGAAGTCCCGATTCTAAGCCGTTAAGCATGGTGCACGAAACTATCAAGTAGTCATCATATTGAGCTGGCCAAACGCTCATAACGCCTCAGATTCGCTCATATTGAGCTAGCCAAACGCTCATAACGCCCGCATCTGCTCCTGCAATAGGTCTGTCACCTAGCGGTGCATTAAGGACATAATTCTTCTGCGCAGCAAATGAGGATAAACCTCAGATCACGGATCCAATCCGCATCATTGCTACTAACATTTTCAATACAATTTTTCTAGGAACACATATAAAAACATAGGGAAGCAACAACGCGAGCTATTGATCTACAACATAATTTGCAAAATACTACCAGGACTAAGTTCATGATAAATTAAAGTTCAATTAATCATATTACTTAAGAACTCCCACTTAGAAAAATATCCTCCAATTCTCTAAGTGATTGCGTGATCCATATCAACTACACCATGACCGATCATCACGTGTGATGGAGTAGTTTCAATGGTGAACATCAATATGTTGATCATATCTACTATATGATTCACGCCGACCTTTCGGTCTCCGTGTTCCGAGGTCATATCTTATATGCATAGCTCGTCAAGTATAACCTGAGTATTCCGCGGTACAACTGTTTTGCACCCGTTGTATTTGAACGTAGAGCCTATCACACCCGATCATCACGTGGTGTCTCAAAGACGAAGAACTTTCATAACGGTGCATACTCGGGAGAACACTTCTTGATAATTTAGTAAGGATCATCTTATAATGCTACCGTCAATCAAAGCAAGATAAGATGCATAAAGGATTAACATCACATGCAATCAATATAAGTGATATGATATGGCCATCATCATTTTGTGCTTGTGATTCCATCTCAAGCACCGTCATGATCACCATCGCCACCGGCGCGACACCTTGATCTCCATCGTAGCATCGTTGTCGTCTCGCCAACTATTGCTTCTACGACTATCGCTACTCCTTAGTGATAAAGTAAAGCAATTACATGGCGTTGCATTTCATACAATAAAGCGACAACCATATGGCTCTCGCCGATTGCCGATAACTCGGTTACAAAACATGATCATCTCATACAATAAAATATAGCATCACGTCTTGACCATATCACATCACAACATGCCCTGCAAAAACAAGTTAGACGTCCTCTACTTTGTTGTTGCAAGTTTTACGTGGCTGCTACGGGCTGAGCAAGAACCGTTCTTACCTACGCATCAAAGCCACAACGATACTTCGTCAAATAGACTCCGTTTTTAACCTTCTCAAGGACCGGGCGTAGCCACACTCGATTCAACTAAAGTGAGAGAGACAGACACCCGCCGGTCACCTTTAAGCAACGAGTGCTCGGAGCGGTGAAACCAGTCTCGCGTAAGCGTACGCGTAATGTCGGTCCGGGCCGCTTCATCTCACAATACCGCTGAACCAAAGTATATTTATGCTTAACACCAAATAACACTTATTTAGGTTCCACACTAATCCCGAAAGTAACGATGAGTGTTGGAAGTAGTTCCAAGATTGATATGATCATCATCGCACACTCCCTATACTTTCGGGATTAGTGTGGAACCTAAATAAGTGTTATTTGGTGTTAAGCATAAATATGATTTGATCATGTTTATTGCAATACGGTTATTCATTTAAGTAAGAGAATAAATTGTTGTTCTGTTTACATGAATAAAAACCTTATATGGTTACACACTCAATGAAAATGGTTCATTGGATCTCGATCATAGTGATACACATATTCATAATATTGAAACCAAAAGATGCAAAGTTAATAATGATAGTGCAACTTATTTGTGGCACTGCCGTTTAGGTCATATTGGTGTAAAGCGCATGAAGAAGCTCCATGCTGATGGGATTTTGGAATCACTTGATTATGAATCACTTGATGCTTGCGAACCATGCCTTATGGGCAAGATGACTAAAGACTCTGTTCTCCGGAACAATGGAGCGAGCAAATGACTTATTGGAAATAATACATACTGATGTATGCGGTCCGATGAGTATTAAAGCTCACGGCAAGTATCGTTATTTTCTGAACTTCACAGATGATTTAAGCAGATATGGGTATATCTACTTGATGAAACACAAGTCTGAAACATTTGAAAAGTTCAAAGAATTTCAGAGTGAAGTGAAGAATCATCGTAACAGAAAATAAAAGTTTCTACGATATGATCGCAGAGGAAAAATATTTGAGTTACGAGTTTGGCCTTCAGTTAAAACAATGTGAAATAGTTTCACTACTCACGCCACCTGGAACACCACAGCATAATGGTGTGTCTGAACGTCGTAACCGCACTTTATTGGATATGGTGCGATTTATGATGTATCTTACCGATTTACCACTATCGCTTTGGGGTTATGCATTAGAGACAGCTGCATTCACGTTTAATAGGGCAACCATCTAAATCCGTTGAGATGACACCGTATGAACTATGGTTTAGCAGTAAACCTAAGCTGTCGTTTCTTAAAGTTTGGAGTTGTGATGCTTATGTGAAAAGTTTTCACCGATAAGCTCGAACCCAAATCGAGAAATGCGTCTTCATAGAATACCCAAAGGCAACTATTGGGTACACCTTCTATCACAGATCCGAAGGCAAGTTTTTCGTTGCTAAGATGGATCCTTTCTAGAGAAGAAGTTTCTCTCGAAAGAAGTGAGTGGGAGGAAAGTAGAACTTGATGAGGTAATTGTACCTTCTCCCTTATTGGAAAGTAGTTCATCACAGAAATCAGTTCCAAGTGATTCCTACACCAATTAGTGAGGAAGTTAATGATGATGATCATGAAACTTCAGATCAAGTTGCTACCAAACCTCGTGAGGTCTTCCAGAGTAAGATCCGCACTGAGTGGTACGGTAATCCTATTCTAAAAGTCATGTTACTAGACCATGATGAACCTACGAACTATGAAGAAGCGATGGTGAGCCCAGATTCCGCGAAATGGTTTGAGACCATGAAATCTGAGATGGGATCCATGTATGAGAACAAAGTATGGACTTTGGTTGACTTGCCCGATGATCGGCAAGCCATTGAGAATAAATGGATCTTCAAGAGGAAGACGGACACGATAGTAGTGTTACTATCTACAAAGCTCGACTTGTCGCAAAAAGGTTTTGACAAGTTCAAGGTGTTGACTACAATGAGATTTTCTCAATTGTAGCGATGCTTAAGTCTGTCGAATCATGTTAGCAATTGCCACATTTTATGAAATCTGGCAAATGGATGTCAAAACTACATTCTTTAATGGATTTATTAAAGAAGAGTTGTATATGATGCAACAGAAGGTTTTGTCAATCCTAAAGGAGCTAACAAAATGTGCAAGCTCCAGCGATCCATCTATGGACTGGTGCAAGCATCTCGAGTTGGAATAAACGCTTTGATAGTGTGATCAAAGCATATGGTTTTATACAGACTTTTGGAGAAGCCTGTATTTACAAGAAAGTGAGTGGGAGCACTACAGCATTTACGATAAGTATATGTGAATGACATATTGTTGATCAGAAATAATGTAGAATTATTCTGCAAAGCATAAAGGAGTGTTTGAAAGGAGTTTTTCAAAGAAAGACCTCGGTGAAGCTGCTTACATATTGAGCATCAAGATCTATAGAGATAGATCAAGACGCTTGATAAAGTTTTTCAATGAATACATATCTTGACAAGATTTTGAAGTAGTTCAAAATGGAACAGTCAAAGAAAGAGTTCTTGCCTGTGTTACAAGGTGTGAGATTGAGTAAGACTCAAAACCCGACCACGGCAGAAGATAGAAAGAGAATGAAAGTCATTCCCTATGCATCAGCCATAGGTTCTATAAAGTATGTCATGCTGTGTACCAGATCTATTGCATACCCTACCACTATGCTTGGCAAGGGAGTGCAATAGTGATCTAGGAGTAGATCAATGGACAGCGGTCAAAATTATCCTTAGTAGAATAAGGATATGTTTCTCGATTATGGAAGTGACAAAAGGTTCGTCGTAAAGGGTTACGTCGATGCAAGTTTTGACACCGATCCGATGACTCTAAGTCACGATCTAGATACATATTGAAAGTGGGAGCAATTAGCTAGAGTAGCTCCGCAGAGCATTGTAGACATAGAGATTTGCAAAATACTTACGGCTCTGAATGTGACAGACCCGTTGACTAAAATTATCTCACAAGCAAAACATGATCACACCTTAGTACTCTTTGGGTGTTAATCACATGGCGATGTGAACTAGATTACTGACTCTAGTAAACCCTTTGGGTGTTGGTCACATGTCGATGTGAACTATGGGTGTTAACCACATATAGATGTGAACTATTGATGTTAAATCACATGGCGATGTGAACTAGATTATTGACTCTAGTGCAAGTGGGAGACTCAAGGAAATATGCCCTAGAGGCAATAATAATGTTATTATTTATTTCCTTATATCATGATAAATGTTTATTATTCATGCTAGAATTGTATTAACCGAAACATAATACATGTGTGAATACATAAACCTACAGAGTGTCACTAGTATGCCTCTACTTGACTAGCTCGTTAATCAAAGATGGTTATGTTTCCTAACCATGAACAAGGAGTTGTTATTTGATTAATGGGATCACATCATTGGTTGAATGATCTGATTGACATGACCCATTCCATTAGCATAGCACCTGATCGTATAGTTTGTTGCTAGTGCTTTTCTTCATGACTTATACATGTTCCTATGACTATGAGATTATGCAACTCCCGTTTGCCCGAGGAACACTTTGGTGCTACCAAACGTCTGGCAACGAACTGGGTGATTATAAAGGTACATTACAGGTGTCTCCGAAGGTACATGTTGGGTAGGTAGTATGACTTGTATCGCCCACAACTCACTTGTGTTCTACTCGTGCATATGACATCAACGCATAAAACCAGGCTCTGATACCACTGTTGGGGAACGTAGTAATTTCAAAAATTTTCCTACGATCACGCAAGACCATGGTGATGGCATAGCAACGAGAGGAAGAGTGTCGTCCACGCACTGTCGAGACCGAAAGCGAAGCGTTATAACAACGCTGTTGATGTAGTCGACGTCTTCACGACCCGACCGATCCAAGCACCGAACGTCACGGCACCTCCGAGTTCTGCACACGTTCAGCTCGATGGCGCCCTCGAACTCCGATCCAGCCGAAAGTGTCGAGGAGAGTTCCACAAGACGACGACGGCGTGGACGATGATGATGTTCCACCGACGCAGGGCTTCGCCTAAGCTCCGCCACGGTATGATCGAGGTGTAATCTGGTGGAAGGGGCACCGACACGGCTAAGGAACGATCTAATCGATCAACTTGTGTGTCATGGGGTGCCCCTGCCCTGTATATAAAGGAGGGAAGGGAGGGCTGGCCGGCCAGAGGGAGGCGCACCGGGGTGTCCTACTCCTACTAGGAGTAGGATTCCCCCAAATCCTAGTCCAACTAGGGTTTGACCAAGGGAGAGGGAGAGAGGCGCCACCCCTTCTCCTAATCCTAATAGGACTAGGAAGGGGGAAGGCTGCGCCAGCTATAGGGCCCCCTTTCTCTTTCCCACTAAGGCCCATCAAGGCCCATTGACTCCCGGGAGGTTCCAGTAACCCTGTACTCGGTAAAATTCCCAATTTCACCCGGAGTGATTCCGAGTCCAAATATAGGCTTCCAATATATCAATCTTTATGTCTCGACCATTTCGAGACTCCTCGTCATGTCCGTGATCTCATCGGGACTCGAACAACCTTGGTACATCAATATCATATAAACTCATAATAACCGTCATCGAAACTTTAAGCGTGCGGACCCTACGGGTTCGAGAACTATGTAGACATGACCGAGACACCTCTCGGTCAATAACCAATAGCGGGACCTGGATGCCCATATTGGCTCCTACATATTCTACGAAGATCTTTATCGGTCGAGACCGCATAACAACATCGTTGTTCCCTTTGTCATCGGTATGTTACTTGCCCGAGATTCGATCGTCGGTATCCAATACCTAGTTCAATCTAATTCATTGGCAAGTCTCTTTTCTCGTTCCGTAATACATCATCTCACAACTAACACCTTTAGTTGCAATGCTTGCAAGGCTTATGTGATGTGCATTACCGAGAGGGCCGAGATACCTCTCCGACAATCGGAGTGACAAATCCTAATCTCAAATATGCCAACCCAACATGTACCTTGGAGACACCTGTAATGTACCTTTATAATCACCCGATTACGCGTTGTGACGTTTGGTAGCACCCAAAGTGTTCCTCGGCAAACGGAGTTGCATAATCTCATAGTCATAGGAACATGTATAAGTCATGAAGAAAAGCACTAGCAACAAACTATACGATCAGGTGCTATGCTAATGGAATGGGTCATGTCAATCAGATCATTCAACCAATGATGTGATCCCATTAATCAAATAACAACTCCTTGTTCATGGTTAGGAAACATAACCATCTTTGATTAACGAGCTAGTCAAGTAGAGGCATACTAGTGACACTCTGAGGTTTATGTATTCACACATGTATTATGTTTCCGGTTAATACAATTCTAGCATGAATAATAAACATTTATCATGATATAAGGAAATAAATAATAACATTTATTATTGCCTCTAGGGCATATTTCCTTGATCTCCCACTTGCACTAGAGTCAATAATCTAGATTACACAAGAATGATTCTAACACCCATGGAGTCTTGGTGCTGATCATGTTTTGCTCGTGGAAGAGGCTTAGTCAACGGTTCGCAACATTCAGATCCGTATGTATCTTGCATATCTCTATGTCTCCCACCGGACCAAATCCGGATGGAGTTGAAGCGTCTTTTGATGTGCTTGGTTCTCTTGTGAAATCTGGATTCCTTTGCCAAGGCAATTGCACGATATTGTCACAAAAGATTTTCATTGGACCCGATACACTAGGTACAACACCTAGATCGGTTATGAACTCCTTCATCCAGACTCCTTCATTAGCTGCTTCCGAAGCAGCTATGTACTCAACTTCACATGTAGATCCCATAGCGACGCTTTGTTTGGAACTGCACCAGGTGACAGCTCCACCGTTTAATGTAAATACGTATCCGGTTTGCGATTTAGAATCGTCCGGATCAGTGTCAAAGCTTGCATCGACGTAACTGTTCTTACGAGCTCTTTGTCACCGCCATAAATGAGAAACATATCCTTAGTTCTTCTCAAGTACTTAAGGATGTTCTTGACCGCTGTCCGATGATCCACTCTGGATTACTTTGGTACCTGCCGCTAAACTTACAGCAAGGCACACATCAGGTCTGGTACACAGCATTGCATACATGATAGAGCCTATGGCTGAAGCATAGGAACATCTTTCATTTCTCTCTATCTTCTGCGGTGGTCGGGCATTGAGTCTTACTCAACTTCACACCTTGTAATACCGGCAAGAACCCTTTCTTTGCTCGATCCATTTTGAACTTTTTCAAAACTTTATCAAGGTATGTGCTTTGTGAAAGTCCTATTAAGCGCCTTGATCTATCTCTATAGATCTTAATGCCCAATATGTAAGCAGCTTCACCGAGGTCTTTCATCGAAAAACTTTTATTCAAGTATCCCTTTATGCTATCCAGAAATTCTATATCATTTCCGATCAATAATATGTCATCCACATATAATATCGAAATGCTACTGAGCTCCCACTCACTTTCTTGTAAATACAGGCTTCTCCAAAAGTGCATATAAAACCAAATGCTTTGATCACACTATCAAAACGTTTATTCCAACTCCGAGAGGCTTGCACCAGTCCATAAATGGATCGCTGGAGCTTGCACACTTTGTTAGCTCCCTTTGGATCGACAAAACCTTCTGGTTGCATCATATACAACTCTTCTTCCGTAAATCCATTCAGAATGCAGTTTTAACATCCATTTGCCAAATTTCATAATCATAAAATGCGCAATTGCTAACATGATTCGGACGGACTTAAGCATCGCCACTGGTGAGAAAGTCTCATCGTAGTCAACCCTTGAACTTGTCGAAAACCTTTTGCAACAAGTCGAGCTTTATAGACGATAACATTACCATCAGCGTCGGTCTTCTTCTTGAAGATCCATTTATTCTCAATTGCTTGCCGATCATCGGGCAAGTCAACCAAAGTCCACACTTTGTTCTCATACATGGATCCCATCTCAGATTTCATGGCCTCAAGCCATTTTGTGGAATCTGGGCTCACCATCGCTTCTTCATAGTTCGTAGGTTCATCATGTTCCAAAGAATATGACTTCCAAAACAGGATTACCGTACCACTGCAGTGCGGATCTTGCTCTGGTTGATCTCTGAAGTTCTGAGAAACTTGATCTGAAGTTTCATGATCATCATCATTAGCTTCCTCCTATTTGGTGTAGGTGTCACGAAACTGTTTTCGTGATGTACTACTTCTCAATAAGGGAGTAGATACAGATTATCTCATCAAGTTCTACTTTCCTCCCACTCACTTCTTTCGAGAGAAACTCCTTCTCTAGAAAGTTTCAATTTAGCAACAAAATCTTGCCTTCGGATCTGTGATAGAAGGTGTACCCAACTGTCTCCTTTGGGTATCCTATGAAGACACATTTCTCGATTTGGGTTCGAGCTTATCAGGTTGAAGCTTTTTCACATAAGCATCGCAGCCCCAAACTTTCAAAAACGACAACTTTGGTTTCTTGCCAAACCACAGTTCATAAGGCGTCGTTTCAACGGATTTAGATGGTGCCCTATTTAAAGTGAATGCAGCCGTCTCTAAAGCATAACCCCAAAACGATAGCGGTAAATTAGTAAGAGACATCATAGATCGCACCATATCTAATAAAGTACGACACGACGCTCGGACACACCATTACGTTGTGGTGTTCCAGGTGGCGTAAGTTGCGAAACTATTCCGCATTGTTTCAAATGTAGGCCAAACTCGTAACTCAAATATTCTCCTCCACGATCAGATCGCAGAAACTTTATTTTCTTGTTACGATGATTTTCCACTTCACTCTGAAATTCTTTGAACTTTTCAAATGTTTCAGACTTGTGTTTCATTAAGTAGATATACCCATATCTGCTCAAATCATCTGTGAAGGTGAGAAAATAACGATATCCGCCACGAGCCTCAACATTCATTGGACCACATACATCGGTATGTATGATTTCCAATAAATCTGTTGCTCTCTCCATAGTTCCGAGAACGGTGTTTTAGTCATCTTGCCCATAAGGCACGGTTCGCAAGTGCCAAGTGATTCATAATCAAGTGACTCCAAAAGTCCATCAAGATGGAGTTTCTTCATGCGCTTTACATCGATATGACCTAAACGGCGGTGCCACAAATAAGTTGCACCATCATTATCAACTCTGCATCTTTTGGTTTCAACATTATGAATATGTGTATCACTACTATCAAGATTAAGTAAAACAAACCATTCTTCAATGGTGCATGACCATAAAAGATATTATTCATATAAATAGAACAACCATTATTCTCTCGATTTAAATGAATAACCGTCTCGCATCAAACAAGATCCAGATATAATGTTCATGCTCAACGATGGTACTAAATAACAATTATTTAGGTCTAATACTAATCCCGAAGGTAGATGTAGAGGTAGCGTGCCGATTGCGATCACATCGACTTTGGAACCATTTCCCACGCAAGATCGTCACCTCGTCCTTAGCCAATCTTCGCAATCCGTAGCCCTGCTTTGAGTTGCAAATATTAGCAATGAACCAGTATCAAATACCAGGTGCTCTGCGAGTATTAGTAAGGTACACATCAATAACAAGTATATCACATATACCTTTGTTAACCTTGCCATCCTTCTTATCCGCCAAATACTTGGGGCAGTTCCGCTTCAAAGGACCAGCCTGCTTGCAATAGAAGCACTCGGTTTCAGGCTTAGGACCAGACTTGGGTTTCTTCTCTTGATCAGCAACTTGCTTGCTGCTCTTTTGAAGTTTCCTTTTCTTTCCTTTGCCCTTTTCTTGAAACTAGTGGTTTTGTTAACCATCAACACTTGATGCTCCTTTTGATTTCTACCTCCATGCTTTCAAAGATCGCCAAGAGCTCGGCATAGTTTTGGTCATCCTTGCATATTATAGTTCATCACGAAGCTCTTGTAGCTTGGTGGCGTGATTGGAGAATTACATCAATGACGCAATCATCCGGAAGATTAACTCCCAGTTGAATCAAGTGATTGTTATATCCGCACATTACGAGTATATGCTCACCGACAGAACCATTCTCCTCCATCTTACAGCTATAGAACTTATTGGAGACTTCATATCTCTCAATCCGGGCATTCGCTTGGAATATTAACTTCAACTCTGGAACATCTCATATGCTCCATGGTGTTCAAAACGACGTTGAAGTCCCGGTTCTAAGCCGTAAAGCATGGCACATCGAACTATAGAGTAGTCATCAGCTTTGCTTTGCCAGACGTTCACAACTTTCGCGCAGCCCTTGCATTCAGGCCCGGCACCTAACGGTGCTTCGGGACGTAATTCTTCCAATGCAGCAATAAGGATAATCCTCGTTACGGACCCAGTCCGTGTAATTGCTGCCATCATCTTTCAACTTTGCTTTCTCAAGGAACGCATTAAAATTCAACGGAACAACAAAGACGAGCCATCTATCTACACATCATAGACAAGCAAGATACTATCAGTACTAAGTTCATGATAAATTTAAGTTCAATTAATCATATTACTTAAGAACTCCCACTTAGAAAAATATCCTCTAATTCTCTAAGTGATTGCGTGATCCATTTCAACTACACCATGACCGATCATCACGTGTGATGGAGTAGTTTCAATGGTGAACATCAATATGTTGATCATATCTACTATATGATTCACGCCGACCTTCGGTCTCCGTGTTCCGAGGTCATATCTTATATGCATAGCTCGTCAAGTATAACCTGAGTATTCGCGTGTGCAACTGTTTTGCACCCGTTGTATTTGAACGTAGAGCCTATCACACCCGATCATCACGTGGTGTCTCAAAGACGAAGAACTTTCATAACGGTGCATACTCGGGAGAACACTTCTTGATAATTTAGTAAGGGATCATCTTATAATGCTACCGTCAATCAAAGCAAAATAAGATGCATAAAGGATTAACATCACATGCAATCAATATAAGTGATATGATATGGCCATCATCATCTTGTGCTTGTGATCTCCATCTCCAAGCACCGTCATGATCACCATCGTCACCCGCGCGACACCTTGATCTCCATCGTAGCATCGTTGTCGTCTCGCCAACTATTGCTTCTACGACTATCGCTACTCCTTAGTGATAAAGTAAAGCAATTACATGGCGTTGCATCTCATACAATAAAGCGACAACCATATGGCTCCTCGCCATTGCCGATAACTCGGTTACAAAACATGATCATCTCATACAATAAAATATAGCATCATGTCTTGACCATATCACATCACAACATGCCCTGCAAAAACAAGTTAGACGTCCTCTACTTTGTTGTTGCAAGTTTTACGTGGCTGCTACGGGCTGAGCAAGAACCGTTCTTACCTACGCATCAAAGCCACAACGATACTTCGTCAAATAGACTCCGTTTAACCTTCTCAAGGACCGGGCGTAGCCACACTCAGTTCAACTAAAGTGAGAGAGACAGACACCCGCCGGTCACCTTTAAGCAACGAGTGCTCACAGCGGTGAAACCAGTCTCGCGTAAGCGTCGCGTAATGTCGGTCCGGCCGCTTCATCTCACAATACCGCTGAACCAAAGTATGACATGCTGGTAGGTAGTATGACTTGTATCGCCCACAACTCACTTGTGTTCTACTCGTGCATATGACATCAACGCATAAAACCAGGCTCGGATGCCACTGTTGGGGAACGAGTAATTTCAAAAATTTTCCTACGATCACGCAAGACCATGGTGATGGCATAGCAACGAGAGGAAGAGTGTCCGTCCACGCCCTCGTGAGACCGAAAGCGAAGCGTTATAACAACGCGGTTGATGTAGTCGACGTCTTCACGATCCAACCGATCCAAGCACCGAACGACGGCACCTCCGAGTTCTGCACACGCTCAGCTCGATGACGTCCCTCGAACTCCGATCCAGCCGAGTGTTGAGGAGAGTTCCGTCAAGACTGACGGCGTGGTGACGATGATGATGTTCCACCGACGCAGGCTTCGCCTAAGCTCCGCCACGGTATGATCGAGGTGTAATCTGGTGGAAGGGGCACCGACACGGCTAAGGAACGATCTAATCGATCAACTTGTGTGTCATGGGGTGCCCCTGCCCTGTATATAAAGGAGGGAAGGGGAGGGCTGGCCGGCCAGGAGGGAGGCGCATCAGGGTGTCCTACTCCTACTAGGGTAGGATTCCCCCAAATCCTAGTCCAACTAGGGTTTGACCAAGGGAGAGGGAGAGAGGGCCACCCCTTCTCCTAATCCTAATAGGACTAGGGAAGGGGAAGGCTGCGCCAGCTATAGGGCCCCTTTCTCTTTCCCACTAAGGCCCATCAAGGCCCATTGACTCCCGGGAGGTTCCGGTAACCCCGGTACTCGTAAAATTCCCAATTTCACCCGGAGTGATTCCGAGTCCAAACATAGGCTTCCAATATATCAATCTTTATGTCTCGACCATTTCGAGACTCCTCGTCATGTCCGTGATCTCATCCGGACTCGAACAACCTTCGTACATCAATATCATATAAACTCATAATAACATCATCGAAACGTTAAGCGTGCGGACCCTACGGGTTCGAGAACTATGTAGACATGACCGAGACACCTCTCGGTCAATAACCAATAGCGGGACCTGGATGCCCATATTGGCTCCTACATATTCTACGAAGATCTTTATCGGTCGGACCGCATAACAACATCGTTGTTCCCTTTGTCATCGGTATGTTACTTGCCCGAGATTCGATCGTCGGTATCCAATACCTAGTTCAATCTCGTTCTTGGCAAGTCTCTTTTCTCGTTCCGTAATACATCATCTCACAACTAACACATTTAGTTGCAATGCTTGCAAGGCTTATGTGATGTGCATTACCGAGAGGGCCCGAGATACCTCTCCGACAATCGGAGTGACAAATCCTAATCTCAAATATGCCAACCCAACATGTACCTTCGGAGACACCTGTAATGTACCTTTATAATCACCCAGCCACGTTGTGACGTTTGGTAGCACCCAAAGTGTTCCTCGGCAAACGGAGTTGCATAATCTCATAGTCATAGGAACATGTATAAGTCATGAAGAAAAGCACTAGCAACAAACTATACGATCAGGTGCTATGCTAATGGAATGGGTCATGTCAATCAGATCATTCAACCAATGATGTGATCCCATTAATCAAATAACAACTCCTTGTTCATGGTTAGGAAACATAACCATCTTTGATTAACGAGCTAGTCAAGTAGAGGCATACTAGTGACACTCTGAGGTTTATGTATTCACACATGTATTATGTTTCCGGTTAATACAATTCTAGCATGAATAATAAACATTTATCATGATATAAGGAAATAAATAATAACATTTATTATTGCCTCTAGGGCATATTTCCTTGATCTCCCACTTGCACTAGAGTCAATAATCTAGATTACACAAGAATGATTCTAACACCCATGGAGTCTTGGTGCTGATCATGTTTTGCTCGTGGAAGAGGCTTAGTCAAGCGGTCGCAACATTCAGATCCGTATGTATCTTGCATATCTCTATGTCTCCCACCTGGACCAAATCCCGGATGGAGTTGAAGCGTCTTTTGATGTGCTTGGTTCTCTTGTGAAATCTGGATTCCTTTGCCAAGGCAATTGCACCGGTATTGTCACAAAAGATTTTCATTGGACCCGATACACTAGGTACAACACCTAGATCGGTTATGAACTCCTTCATCCAGACTCCTTCATTAGCTGCTTCCGAAGCAGCTATGTACTCAGCTTCACATGTAGATCCCGCAACGACGCTTTGTTTGGAACTGCACCAACTGACAGCTCCACCGTTTAATGTAAATACGTATCCGGTTTGCGATTTAGAATCGTCCGGATCAGTGTCAAAGCTTGCATCGACGTAACCGTTTACGACGAGCTCTTTGTCACCGCCATAAATGAGAAACATATCCTTAGTTCTTCTCAAGTACTTAAGGATGTTCTTGACCGCTGTCCGATGATCCACTCTGGATTACTTTGGTACCTGCTCGCTAAACTTACTGCAAGGCACACATCAGGTCTGGTACACAGCATTGCATACATGATAGAGCCTATGGCTGAAGCATAGGAACATCTTTCATTTCTCTCTATCTTCTGCGGTGGTCGGGCATTGAGTCTTACTCAACTTCACACCTTGTAATACCGGCAAGAACCCTTTCTTTGCTCGATCCATTTTGAACTTTTTCAAAACTTTATCAAGGTATGTGCTTTGTGAAAGTCCTATTAAGCGTCTTGATCTATCTCTATAGATCTTAATGCCCAATATGTAAGCAGCTTCACCGAGGTCTTTCATCGAAAAACTTTTATTCAAGTATCCCTTTATGCTATCCAGAAATTCTATATCATTTCCGATCAATAATATGTCATCCACATATAATATCGAAATGCTACTGAGCTCCCACTCACTTTCTTGTAAATACAGGCTTCTCCAAAAGTCTCATATAAAACCAAATGCTTTGATCACACTATCAAAACGTTTATTCCAACTCCGAGAGGCTTGCACCAGTCCATAAATGGATCGCTGGAGCTTGCACACTTTGTTAGCTCCTTTGGATCGACAAAACCTTCTGGTTGCATCATATACAACTCTTCTTCCGTAAATCCATTCAGAATGCAGTTTTAACATCCATTTGCCAAATTTCATAATCATAAAATGCGGCAATTGCTAACATGATTCGGACGGACTTAAGCATCGCCACTGGTGAGAAAGTCTCATCGTAGTCAACCCCTTGAACTTGTCGAAAACCTTTTGCAACAAGTCGAGCTTTATAGACGATAACATTACCATCAGCGTCGGTCTTCTTCTTGAAGATCCATTTATTCTCAATTGCTTGCCGATCATCGGGCAAGTCAACCAAAGTCCACACTTTGTTCTCATACATGGATCCCATCTCAGATTTCATGGCCTCAAGCCATTTTGTGGAATCTGGGCTCACCATCGCTTCTTCATAGTTCGTAGGTTCATCATGTTCAAAGAACATGACTTCCAAAACAGGATTACCGTACCACTCAGTGCGGATCTTGCTCTGGTTGATCTCTGAAGTTCTGTAGAAACTTGATCTGAAGTTTCATGATCATCATCATTAGCTTCCTCCCTATTTGGTGTAGGTGTCACGTAAACTGTTTTTCGTGATGTACTACTTCTCAATAAGGGAGTAGATACAGATTATCTCATCAAGTTCTACTTTCCTCCCACTCACTTCTTTCGAGAGAAACTCCTTCTCTAGAAAGTTTCCAATTTAGCAACAAAAATCTTGCCTTCGGATCTGTGATAGAAGGTGTACCCAACTGTCTCCTTTGGGTATCCTATGAAGACACATTTCTCGATTTGGGTTCGAGCTTATCAGGTTGAAGCTTTTTCACATAAGCATCGCAGCCCCAAACTTTCAAAAGCGACAACTTTGGTTTCTTGCCAAACCACAGTTCATAAGGCGTCGCTTCAGCGGTTTAGATGGTGCCCTATTTAAAGTGAATGCAGCCGTCTCTAAAGCATAACCCCAAAACGATAGCGGTAAATTAGTAAGAGACATCATAGATCGCACCATATCTAATAAAGTACGACACGACGTTCGGACACACCATTACGTTGTGGTGTTCCAGGTGGCGTAAGTTGCGAAACTATTCCGCATTGTTTCAAATGTAGGCCAAACTCGTAACTCAAATATTCTCCTCCACGATCAGATCGCAGAAACTTTATTTTCTTGTTACGATGATTTTCCACTTCACTCTGAAATTCTTTGAACTTTTCAAATGTTTCAGACTTGTGTTTCATTAAGTAGATATACCCATATCTGCTCAAATCATCTGTGAAGGTGAGAAAATAACGATATCCGCCACGAGCCTCAACATTCATTGGACCACATACATCGGTATGTATGATTTCCAATAAATCTGTTGCTCTCTCCATAGTTCCGAGAACGGTGTTTTAGTCATCTTGCCCATAAGGCACGGTTCTTAAGTGCCAAGTGATTCATAATCAAGTGACTCCAAAAGTCCATCAGCATGGAGTTTCTTCATGCGCTTTACATCGATATGACCTAAACGGCAAGTGCCACAAATAAGTTGCACCATCATTATCAACTCTGCATCTTTTGGTTTCAACATTATGAATATGTGTATCACTACTATCAAGATTAAGTAAAACAAACCATTCTTCAATGGTGCATGACCATAAAAGATATTATTCATATAAATAGAACAACCATTATTCTCTGATTTAAATGAATAACCGTCTCGCATCAAACAAGATCCAGATATAATGTTCATGCTCAACGATGGTACTAAATAACAATTATTTAGGTCTAATACTAATCCGAAGGTAGATGTAGAGGTAGCGCGTCGATTGCGATCACATCGACTTTGGAACCATTTCCCACGCGCGATCGTCACCTCGTCCTTAGCCAATCTTCGCAATCCGTAGCCCTGCTTTGAGTTGCAAATATTAGCAGAACCGGTATCAAATACCCAGTGCTCTGCGAGTATTAGTAAGGTACACATCAATAACAAGTATATCACATATACCTTTGTTAACCTTGCCATCCTTCTTATCCGCCAAATACTTGGGGCAGTTCCGCTCAAATGACCAGCCTGCTTGCAATAGAAGCACTCGGTTTCAGGCTTAGGACCAGACTTGGGTTTCTTCTCTTGATCAGCAACTTGCTTGCTGCTCTTTTGAAGTTTCCTTTTCTTTCCTTTGCCCTTTTCTTGAAACTAGTGGTTTTGTTAACCATCAACACTTGATGCTCCTTTTGATTTCTACCTCCATGCTTTCGGCATCGCGAAGAGCTCGGGCATAGTTTTGGTCATCCCTTGCATATTATAGTTCATCACGAAGCTCTTGTAGCTTGGTGGCGTGATTGGAGAATTCTGTCAATGACGCAATCATCCGGAAGATTAACTCCCAGTTGAATCAAGTGATTGTTATATCCGGACATTACGAGTATATGCTCACCGACGAACCATTCTCCTCCATCTTACAGCTATAGAACTTATTGGAGACTTCATATCTCTCAATCCGGGCATTCGCTTGGAATATTAACTTCAACTCTGGAACATCTCATATGCTCCATGGTGTTCAAAACGACGTTGAAGTCCCGGTTCTAAGCCGTAAAGCATGGCACACTTGAACTATAGAGTAGTCATCGCTTTGCTTTGCCGGACGTTCACAACTTCGGCGCAGCCCTTGCATCAGGCCCGGCACCTAACGGTGCTTCCGGGACGTAATTCTTCCGTGCAGCAATAAGGATAATCCTCTCGTTACGGACCCAGTCCGTGTAATTGCTGCCATCATCTTTCAACTTTGCTTTCTCAAGGAACGCATTAAAATTCAACGGAACAACAAAGACGAGCCATCTATCTACACATCATAGACAAGCAAGATACTATCGGTACTAAGTTCATGATAAATTTAAGTTCAATTAATCATATTACTTAAGAACTCCCACTTAGAAAAATATCCCTCTAATTCTCTAAGTGATTGCGTGATCCATTTCAACTACACCATGACCGATCATCACGTGTGATGGAGTAGTTTCAATGGTGAACATCAATATGTTGATCATATCTACTATATGATTCACGCTCGACCTTCGGTCTCCGTGTTCCGAGGTCATATCTTATATGCATAGCTCGTCAAGTATAACCTGAGTATTCGCGTGTGCAACTGTTTTGCACCCGTTGTATTTGAGCGTAGAGCCTATCACACCCGATCATCACGTGGTGTCTCAAAGACGAAGAACTTTCGCAACGGTGCATACTCGGGAGAACACTTCTTGATAATTTAGTAAGGATCATCTTATAATGCTACCGTCAATCAAAGCAAAATAAGATGCATAAAGGATTAACATCACATGCAATCAATATAAGTGATATGATATGGCCATCATCATCTTGTGCTTGTGATCTCCATCTCAAGCACCGTCATGATCACCATCGTCACCGGCGCGACACCTTGATCTCCATCGTAGCATCGTTGTCGTCTCGCCAACTATTGCTTCTACGACTATCGCTACTCCTTAGTGATAAAGTAAAGCAATTACATGGCGTTGCATCTCATACAATAAAGCGACAACCATATGGCTTCTGCGATTGTCGATAACTTCGGTTACAAAACATGATCATCTCATACAATAAAATATAGCATCATGTCTTGACCATATCACATCACAACATGCCCTGCAAAAACAAGTTAGACGTCCTCTACTTTGTTGTTGCAAGTTTTACGTGGCTGCTACGGGCTGAGCAAGAACCGTTCTTACCACGCATCAAAGCCACAACGATACTTCGTCAAATAGACTCCGTTTAACCTTCTCAAGGACCGGCGTAGCCACACTCAGTTCAACTAAAGTGAGAGAGACAGACACCCGCCGGTCACCTTTAAGCAACGAGTGCTCACAGCGGTGAAACCAGTCTCGCGAAGCGTCACGCGTAATGTCGGTCCGGGCGCTTCATCTCACAATACCGCTGAACCAAAGTATGACATGCATCTGGTAGGTAGTATGACTTGTATCGCCCACAACTCACTTGTGTTCTACTCGTGCATATGACATCAACGCATAAAACCAGGCTCGGATGCCACTTTGTTGGGGAACGAGTAATTTCAAAAATTTTCCTACGATCACGCAAGACCATGGTGATGGCATAGCAACGAGAGGGAAGAGTGTCCGTCCACGCACCCTCGTGACCGAAAGCGAAGCGTTATAACAACGCTGTTGATGTAGTCGACGTCTTCACGATCCGACCGATCCAAGCACCGAACGACGGCACCTCCGAGTTCTGCACACGCTCAGCTCGATGACGTCCCTCGAACTCCGATCCAGCCGAAAGTGTCGAGGGAGAGTTCCGTCAAGACGACGGCGTGGTGACGATGATGATGTTCCACCGACGCAGGGCTTCGCCTAAGCTCCGCCACGGTATGATCGAGGTGTAATCTGGTGGAAGGGGCACCGCACACGGCTAAGGAACGATCTAATCGATCAACTTGTGTGTCATGGGGTGCCCCTGCCCTGTATATAAAGGAGGGAAGGGAGGGCTGGCCGGCCAGGAGGGAGGCGCACCAGGGGTGTCCTACTCCTACTAGGAGTAGGATTCCCCCCCCAAATCCTAGTCCAACTAGGGTTTGACCAAGGGGAGAGGGAGAGAGGGGGCGCCACCCCCTTCTCCTAATCCTAATAGGACTAGGGAAGGGGGGAAGGCTGCGGCCAGCTATAGGGCCCCCTTTTCTCTTTCCCACTAAGGCCCATCAAGGCCCATTGACTCCCCGGGAGGTTCCGGTAACCCCCCGGTACTCCGGTAAAATTCCCAATTTCACCCGGAGTGATTCCGGAGTCCAAATATAGGCTTCCAATATATCAATCTTTATGTCTCGACCATTTCGAGACTCCTCGTCATGTCCGTGATCTCATCCGGGACTCCGAACAACCTTCGGTACATCAATATCATATAAACTCATAATAACTGTCATCGAAACTTTAAGCGTGCGGACCCTACGGGTTCGAGAACTATGTAGACATGACTGAGACACCTCTCTGGTCAATAACCAATAGCGGGACCTGGATGCCCATATTGGCTCCTACATATTCTACGAAGATCTTTATCGGTCAGACCGCATAACAACATACGTTGTTCCTTTGTCATCGGTATGTTACTTGCCCGAGATTCGATCGTCGGTATCCAATACCTAGTTCAATCTCACATCGGCAAGTCTCTTTTCTCGTTCCGTAATACATCATCTCACAACTAACACCTTTAGTTGCAATGCTTGCAAGGCTTATGTGATGTGCATTACCGAGAGGGCCCCGAGATACCTCTCCGACAATCGGAGTGACAAATCCTAATCTCGAAATATGCCAACCCAACATGTACCTTCGGAGACACCTGTAATGTACCTTTATAATCACCCGATTCACGTTGTGACGTTTGGTAGCACCCAAAGTGTTCCTCGGGCAAACGGGAGTTGCATAATCTCATAGTCATAGGAACATGTATAAGTCATGAAGAAAAGCACTAGCAACAAACTATACGATCAGGTGCTATGCTAATGGAATGGGTCATGTCAATCAGATCATTCAACCAATGATGTGATCCCATTAATCAAATAACAACTCCTTGTTCATGGTTAGGAAACATAACCATCTTTGATTAACGAGCTAGTCAAGTAGAGGCATACTAGTGACACTCTGTAGGTTTATGTATTCACACATGTATTATGTTTCCGGTTAATACAATTCTAGCATGAATAATAAACATTTATCATGATATAAGGAAATAAATAATAACATTTATTATTGCCTCTAGGGCATATTTCCTTCATCTAACCCGCAGCCCATCCTGCTCCCTAACGCACTGCAGCGCCGCGCTCGCACGCACGGGGACTCCGGCTGCCGCGCTTCTCGCTGTCGGCGTTGTTTCCGTGCACCCCAGCCACCGCCGCTTGCTGCTTTGGAAGCGCGCAAGCGTGCTCTTCGCGTGGAGCCAAACCCCGCCGCAAACCACCACTTGTAGCACGAGCCCGAGCATCTCCAGCGTGCCGCCGCCGTCGGATGCGGTCACCAGCAGTTAATCCCGGATTAGGTGACGTGGCTTCATTAGTTTAGGGTTAATCACATGCTTAGCTAACCCCTACTCACTGACAAGTGGGCCCCGCCCTGCTAACAGCTCTAGCTTAGGTTAATTACAACACTGCTAGTCCACTGAGTCAATGCCACGTGGGCCCCACAGGTCAGGTTTGACCTGGGTAGCCGCGTTGACCTGCTGAAGTCAGCATGAGGTCATGCTGACGCAGCAAATATGTTCTAGGATTTAAAATAAATCAGAAATGATTTATAAATTTCAGAAAATACCCCAAACTTCAAAAAACCATAGGAATTAATCTATAGCTCAGAATGAAATAATACTTGGCTCCTCGGAGCCTAATGAATAAATACTTGGGAATATAGTTGTCTGTACTCAGCCTTCTTCATTTGTAGTTGTCTGTACTCAGACAAGTTAAGCGTCCGCATGTGCTTGTTGTTTGTATGCTCTGTATGTTGGGGTCATGAGACCCATGTTTGTAATACTTGGCTCCTTGGAGCCTAATGAATAAATACTTGGGTCGTAGAGTTATTTGTGATGCCATGTTGTATTTACACATATCGAGCATATTGTGTGTATGATTGAAATGCTTGGTATGTGTGGGATCCGACAACCTAGTTGTTTATCCTTGGTAGCCTCTCTTATGGGGAAATCTAGTCTTGTGCTTCCATGAGCCATACTACACTACAAAAAAAAGACACATCCGTGACATTTTGGGCCGAACGAATTTTTTTCTGTCATACATATGACACTTCTATGACGGTAATTGTGACAAAAGCCGGTATAATCATAGATGTGGTGGGCTCCTACTTCTATGACAAAAAATCATGACAGAATATGGGCTTTTCATCCTGGGCGGGCCGGAGACGCAGCTGCATGACATTCTTTGGGCAGTCCATGATGGAAAAAACCGTGGTAGAAGCGAGGGGGAGGAAAATTTCGGGGATTTCCCGGTTACGGTGGGAGGTCGAGGGCCGAGTGATGCGCGTTTCTCTCATACAACTACGCGCGTTTGTGCGAGGCGTTGGCTCTAACTGAACCCGAGTGAGGCGTTGGGCTCTAACTGAACCCGGCGATTGCCTTTGGAGGCTACGCGTTCATCGAACCCGGCGATCGATCAATGGCGTTAATCAACCCGATCAAGCGATTCCTTCACTACTGCCGCTAATCAAGCCGATCGATTGATGAACAAGTGAGCGTTGCGGGGGGTTGGATGAGCAAATGAGCGGTGGCATTGCCTCTCGGATGAACATGACCCGTGGTGTGGAGGGCTGGATGAGCGATGAGCGGTGGAGGGGTGCCCGTTGAGGGGTGGTTGAACAGGACCCCGTGGTGTGGAGGGCTGGATGAATAGTAGACGGTAGAGGGGTGGTTGAACAGTAGCCGGTGGAGTAGCGCGCGGTAGAGGCTGGTTGAATAGGAGCCCGTGGAGGCTGGAGGAGGTCGACGGTGGAGATGAACTGTATCCCGTGGAGTCCCGTTTTGCAGTACGCCAACCCCTCCCGATCAACAGGACCCCCGTTTCGGCCGTAGGAGGTCCGTTTCATCCGTTTTGCGGTACACCACACCCCTCCCGGTCAACAGGACCCCCATTTCGACCGTAGGAGGTCCGTTTCCTCCGTTTTGTGGTATGCCACACCCTTCCCGATCAACAGGACCCGTTCCGAATGTAAGAGGTATGTTCCCTCTGTTCTGCGGTACGCCAGGCCTCGTTTCCATCGCTTGTTCTGTCCAAGCCACCCCGATGAACATGACCACCGCATTTCGTTCCGACCCAGCCGGTTGGCTCCCCATGAACATGACGACGACGCTGTTTCTCCGTTCCGACCCAGCCATGTACGTATGCGTGAGTACGTGTTCGAGAACCTGCCCGTATGTACGTACGTGGCCGTATTTTCTTTCTTGCACCCTGGCCGCTGTACGTACGTATACATGCTACGTGTGCGCCTCTACTACGACACGTACGCGCCTCTACTACGACACGTGCGCGCCTCTACATCGACTAGTATATATGTACGTACACGTTCGTGACCAGAATGCCAACGCTACGTACGCTTCGACCAGGTGGGTCCCGACTGTTAGGCACTTCCTTGCGTGCGAAGATGTAGCTGGTGGGTCCCAATAGTCAGGGGGGCGAATTGTTTTTTTTTGCCCGGACGCACTTCCTTGCGTGCGAAGGTGTAGCTGATGGGTCCCAGCAGTCAGGGGGGAAACGTTTTTTTCACGAAATACGGTGGCCCGTCCGGTGGGTCCCGGCTGTCAGGTGGAGGAATAATTATTTTGCACGTAATAAGGAGGCACTTCGTTGCTGCGGCCGTGGACCCAGTTGTCAGCCTCTCCACGTACAGTCCACGTCCGATGGAAGCCGTTCCTTGACCACGTTGACCACGGCGCATAGAGAGCACCAAGGCGGTGGACGACGGCGAGGCCTAGGAAGGGGACGACACGGAGTCGGGGAAGACGCGGCAGCGGATGCCCACGCATAGAGAAGTACGAGGGTTGACTGATTCGCTGGGGTGTGAGGCTACCGTCGCCGCAGAATAATAGGGGGTGTGGGTGAGTAGAGGGATGGCCTGGCCAGCGGTGGGAGTAGTAGGGGGCGGTGAGGCCTCCGCCGCATCGCAGCCGTCCACGGGAGGCAGGAGCACGAGGCATGACCGGCGCTGGATTGGGTGGCTGGAGCAAGAAGACCAGAGGTTGAGGAAGCACTACGGCCGTTGGATGGACATCGTATGGTCACTGGAGCTAGAATCGTGCATATTGACTAAGTTGACAAAGCCCTCCGTCCCCGTCAACTTAGTAGGCCCACAAGTCAGCCTGCCACTATATTTGGTTCCCAGCTAATGTGGGGAGTATTCATTTTTTGTGCGTAATAAGGAGGCACTTCCTTGCGTGCGAAGATATAGCTGGTGGGTCCGAGCTGTCAGCGGCGGTAACGTTTTTTTGCCAAATACACAGGCCCTTTCGGTGGGCCCCTGATGTCAGGTGGAGGAATCATTATTTTGCGTGTAATAAGGAGGCATTTCCTTGCGTGCGGCCGTGGACCCAGCTGTCGGTCTCTCCACATACAGTCCACTTAAGATGCATGTCGGTCGTTGACCATGTTGACCAGGCCGCGCCGAGAGCACCAGGGCGGTGGATGATGGCGAGGCCTAGGAAGGGAATGACACGGAGGCAGGTAAGACTTGGCAGTTGTTTCCCATGCGGAGGGGAGTACGACTGTACGAGGGTTTACTGGTTCGTCTGCCGTCGCCGGAGAATAACAGCAGGTGTGGGTGAGTAGAGGGATGGCTAGGCCAGCGATGGGAGTACGTTAGGCGGTGAGGCTGCTTGGCAAAGACGGCCGGTCATGGGAGGAGGGAGCAGCAGTCCCTTGGCGCTTGTTTGAGCGGATGGAGCAGGAAGAGCAGCGATTGAAGAAGCACGACGGCCGTTCGATGGACATCCAACACTCACTACTTGTACGTCAACCTTTTTTTAGGAAAGCCTCAAATGTGTGGAAAACAGCATATAGCCCATCTGCCATTATTTCTAATAATTTACAGCCCATTTGCTAATTCTTAAGGTTTTTTTGGAGCCCATATTCTTTTTGTTAGCATTACAGCCCATATTGTGGCCACGGTTAAAAAATTATACGAAATTTTGCATATTTCGGTGCGGTCCGAACTGTTTTTAATCCCAAAATTTTGACTCACATTCAAACTGATTTTAAAAATAAATGTATATCAATATAAAATCCAACAAATTCTCCATGAGTAAAAATTAATGTAATTTAAAATCTCGAAATGAAAAAAAGATATTTGAAACTAATTGCCGGTTTGATGTGTTTTAAAAATGTACAGCCCATTTCTCATTACTGATAGGCCATTTTCTCGGCCAGCCGAATGAAGCTCTCCTCGTCTTGAAAGATTTGCAGCCCAACAGGCCTGACAAAGCGACTTACTTGGCAAATCACAAAAAACTGGGTTGTGGCCATGGACCCGGTATCGGCCTCTCCACGTCTGAGACTCTTTCGATGGAAGTCGGTCGTTGACCACATTGACCACGCCGTGCCGAGAGCACCAAGGCGGTGGACGACGGCGAGGACTAGGAAGGGGGCGACGCGGAGCCGGGGAAGACGTGGCAGTGGATGCCCACGCGGACAGGAGTACGAGGGTTCACTGGTTCGGCTGCGGCGTGAGGTTGCCGTCGCCGCAGAATAACAGGGGGTGTGGGTGAGTAGAGGGATACCCTGGGCCAGGGTGGGAGTAGTAGGGGGCGGTGAGGCCTCCGCGACATCACAGCCGGCCCCGAGAGGCAGGAGCATGCGGCACGACCGACGCTGCTTTGGGCGGCTGGAGCAAGAAGATCAGAGGTTGAAGAAGCACTATGGCCGTTGGATGGATATCGTACGGTCACTGGAGCTAGAGTCGTTCATATTGACTAAGTTGACAAATCCCTCCGTCCTCGTCAACTTAGTAGGCCCACAAGTCAGCCACCCACTATGGTTGGTCCCAGCAATCAGGGGGTATTCATTTTTTGGTGCGTAATAAGGAGGCACTTCCTTGCGTGCGAAGATATAGCTGGTGGGTCCGACCTGTCAATGGGGGGAACGTTTTTTTCGCGAAATACAGAAGCGCTTCCCATGTACAGTGCACGTACAGTGCATAAGAAGGAGGAACTTTCCTTGCGTGTGACCATGGACCTCGTGGGTCCCAGTCGTCAGGCTCTGCACGTACAGTCCTCTTCCGATGACTCTCATATGTTGACCACGCTGCGCCGAGCGCAGCGAGGCGGTGGACGATGGCGAGGCCCTAGACTGGAATGACCCGAAGATGGGGAAGACGCGGCAGTGGAGTCGCAAAAAGAGAGGATTGGGAAACTTGACTGGTTCGGGTGCGGGGTGGGCCTACACTCGGCAGAGAATAACAGGAGGTGCGGAGTGGAGCGATGGCCTGGCCATCGGCGGGGTAGCGTTTCGCTGAGGTGCGCAAAACAACGCCACTGGATGCCGAAGGCTGGAGCAGGCGGTTCCGGCAGCGCTGGGGGAAGAAGACGAGAGATTGAAGAAGAATGCCGGCCGTTGGATGTAAATCCAATGCCTTCTTAGGATTCGACCTACTGGCTCACATGTCAGCCAACCCATTTGTTTTTTTAGTCCATTTGGTGGGCTGGGTGAAACAATGATGTAGCATCTATGCAGCCAGTTTAAATCCCATTTGCATTTTTCTCGAAATTCGCGGACTTGCTGGGCTGGGTGAAAATATCATGTTGGGCTAGACGGAGAAATGTTATAAAAACATAAACACATGATTGCACGTCAGTAAAATCTTTGCAAGCTTATGTATGCAATCACTAGGAGTTAACTTGCCAAGTTATATATAAACAATTATTATTGTTATTTTGTAAGAACTTTCAATTTACAAAATAAAATATCATTTTAATTTGATGAGTTAATAGTACAATGGGTATTATTATTTTTTAGGCTAGACGTGGGATAGTTGAGTTTGTTCTAGGGGAAAGTACTGGGAGAAAACTCAGTTTACATCGAAAAAGAAAGTGGAAGAAAATTCAGAGACCTGCTGGGTCCACCTGAGGAGGGGAATATGTTGGGAGGAAGGAGATTCAAAGCACGGCAGCCGAGTGAACTAGTTTTTTTTACGGACAAGTGAAATAGCCACTAAAAAAAGCAATCAGGTTAATGGGTTCTTAAAAGAAATATTTCGGACAAAACAGATAATTACGACACATAGGCTAATGCATGAAACACTCAGATGATATAGGTGCTTATAAACAGATAAAGTACAACATCTAGACCTTCCTGGCACGCTTGATCATGATGCTGCGGTTGTCCGTGTACTCGTCGGTTACGGGAAGCAGACATGCCCTCATGTCCAAGATCTACCTGCACATGTCGTAGCATGCGTATGTATCCTTGGCCGCGTAGGTTATGTAGGCTAGATTCAGAGGTACCTCCCACGTGTTCGGGTCATCTTCTTTCATGTTGGCGTATCAGGAGTCGATGATGGTCTCAGCGGGGTCAACCACGGAGTCCTTCTCCTGCCCGTTGCTGATGATCTTGTATTGCTTCTGGATGTCGACAAGCTTGTTGCACTAGATGGCCGAATCATCACGTTCTTCCTTCTCTCCACCGTAGCGAAGGTGCAGTCGGCGCTGCCGATGAAACGGGTGAATGCTCCAGAACCTGGTGCAGCCATAGGACTGAGGCGAGGTAGAGCTTCACCGAGTCCGTATCGTTGGTGTACATCACATTCAACTTGGTGCAGCCATAGGACTGAACGGCGAACTCAAAGGGGAACTCCTTGCTGAAGTCCATATCCAGCAGGCTCACCCCTCGGATCGCCATTGGAGTCTCTTTGAGTGAACGAGTGTGTAAGCGGCGGCATCAGTTCGTTTTTCAGCTCTTGGGGAACTGGATTCAACAGTAAGCCGAGTGTGTACAGGCGACAATAGTTACTACCCCTCCCTCGTCCGCTGCACGCCCGGCAGAAGATGCAACCTCGGCGCATTCAAACGCCTCCATTAAGAAACCTACTCCGGCCACACGTCGGTTCACGAGCGGGTCTGTATTGGTACTGTAATAACAAGAGTTAGTGGCCACTTTACTTAAATTTATTTAGCTTTAATAGAAATTTATACTTAAAACAAGCAATGCATTCACTCGTTCTATCAGCGCCACAGGATCAACATGCACAACAATTAGAATTATTATTCGCAGGAAGCACACGATCAACACATTTGTCGCACTTTCAAAAAGATAATAATACCAAGTTTGAACTGTTTGTTATGGTTGTTGTCCTCTGCATCATCATGCCGTGTTTCTCAGCTTGCAAGATTCAGAACCAACAAATAAGATCCAAATAATAAGTACAACAAAGATGCCTACACATCTCATTGATTCCCAGCTTGCAGATTCAGAACCAACAAATAAGATCCAAATAATAAGTATAACAAAGATGCCTACACATCTCATTGATTCCCAGCTTGCAAGATTCAGAACCAACAAATAAGATTCAAATAATAAGTACAACAAAGATGCCTACACATCTCACTGATTCCCAGCTTGCAAGATTCAGAACCAACCCATTAGAGCCTTTTGATAAAGTGAATATCGGGATCAAATCCATCTTGGCTAGCCATGTCATATAATCGAAGAACTTGGCGAATGCTCTTGACCTTCACAACATCTGTAGTAGAGTATTCCTGTTTGCACAACATGTTTGCACAGCACAAACAAGGAGACAGGAGAGCATGATTTCGCTTTAATAGCGGCCTCCTTGAACTCAACCTCCAACTCTACTTGGATGAGGTCTGACTGGAGTTCCATGATTCAATTCATGCGCCTTTTTCTGCAGTTCACCTGAAATGAAGCAAAGATTGCATCATTCAGCTAGCAAGACGTACCTGCTCTTGTGAGCTGGCAGGTTCTTATTTAGTAGTTGAACTAAAATTGAGGAACATTAAGGTTGGCTGTCCGGCTCATGTAAGGTGCAACTATAATTTTCTTATCCTTTTGTGCAGTTCCACTAAAATAAAGTGCCATTGTGGTGACAGTGACGGGTCCATCTTGAAAAGGCTAATAAATTGTTGCACGAGATTACCAGCAGAACTTGACGGAGATTTTGGAAACTCCAATCACCATTTTGTGCAGTTCCACCAAAATTGAGAAATTTTTCCCACGTGACATTTTAGTTGAACTGCACAAGACACTCATTCCAAAAAAAAGTGTTTTGTGCAGTTCACCAAAAGGTCACAATAGCAACAAGGTGAAATGGATATCCCTATCTGCACAAAAAGATAGAAAGTAAATAGTTGTTGGTAAATAAGAACATACGAAACATATACAAAATGAAAAGAAGCATCTTAATTATGTTCATGGCAATCACGCAAGGACCATAGAAATTTTAAAACGTCAGCAATGCTTCATGTTACCAGAAGCATTACGATCAACAATGAGATTCCTCAAATATGGGATTACTTTAATGGTGGCATTGCTTGTTTACCAGACACCGTAAATCAACAGCAGCTAAAGAGTTGGTTTAAGGGCATGGGACCGTGGGGACACCAGGACACTCAGCAGCGTAAAGGAGCAACTTACTTACCATACTGGGGAAAACAGCAGGATTGCCATTTGTAACACAGTTTAATTGCATCTTATCACTGGAGGCATTAGATTAACAATAACACTGGTTAGACATGTCCCTAAGGTAACAGTGTGATCGCTTCATTTTACATGTGCCCTTACATTAACAACAACAGAAGGTTGGTATAAGGACATGCGACGAGTGGACGATCAAGACAATGTACCTACAAGGAGGCATAAAGTGGTGATGCCGAGTTTGTTCATGCTATGTGAGGGTAGCAAACCTAATCCTGGAGACCTTGTACTATGTGAGGGCAGCAAATCTAATCCTGGAGACCTTTTACTATGTGAGGGCAGCAAATCTAATCCTGGAGACCTTTTACTATGTGAGGGAAGCAAATCTAGTCCTGAGACCTTTTACTATGTGAGGGCAGCAAATCTAATCCTGGAGACCTTTTACTATGTGATGGCAGCAAATCTAATCCTGGACATACTCTGTTGACTTGTCCACCAGCCGCCAATTTCTATCATTCTTTCAACCAATAATAGATCTGTTCCTTATCCAGTTTGTACTGCGTTTTCCCATTATTTCCCTTTTCAACCAAGAGACTGGTTGGGTATCCGGTCTCTACTACTTTCACCATATTATTTCCTCTTTGAATCAAGTCCTAGATTCATGCTACAACTTCCCCCCTTTCTTCGTTGTTTGAACAAAGCCCTAGATTCGAATGCATGAAGTAGCTTTACCTCTAATAATACTAAAAATTTAGGTGGCTTTGGAAGAGCTGATGGGAGTAGAAAAAGATGCACATGCAGACACGTGGGGAGCTAGGGCAGTAGAGCAAGGCCGCTTTCGAAGAACTTATACCTGAGGGTCGCCAGGATGTCGGCGGCGGCAGGTTGGATCTGCGGACAATACGGCATGGAGGAAGAAGGGTCGGAGGACCTCCCGAGCCGGTGCTGTGTTGGAGAGAACGGCTCGGGCAGAGGATCGGGCCCTTCGGCAGCTGTGGGTTTCCTCCCTCGGCGGCGATGACCGCGTGAAAGATGCACCTTTTAGTCCTCTACACACACCGGCCGAAGGGATCCGGCCCGATCTGTGACTAGCGGTGAGCAGAGAGAAAATGTCTTGTTTATATCTGGAGAGGATGAGAGAATGAAGAGAGCAACCCCAGTAAAGCAAGCGCTCAGGGCCCTGCGTCCATATATAGTGGAGTGATTATCTTTTTTCTCTCCACAACAAGCGTTTCAATTTGTGTACGTGGCATTAAAGAAAAGAAACTCTCTATTGAAGGTGACTACTGTACGACTCCTACTTACTACTAGTAGTACTACAATATTGTTCACTTGTGCTCCCTGCACCTCCATTCATTGTACAACCCCACGGGTGAATAAACATACAGTAAGTACTGTATTTATATAGAACGAACAAGCTCGAACTATTTTCGCGTAGTTAAAAGTTGAGGGCGGGGCTTTTCCCGGGCAGTACGCGCGACAGTTTTCGGGTAGGCGGTTTGGCAGAGAGGCGAGGAGGGTGAGCGAGTGGGACTGTGCGATTTTACGGTGCATTACTGCTGGAAAGACTTGTGATATGACCAGTCACTATCTATATCTATATCTATACCCTTATAAAAAAACGAGTTAGCGATGATGGTGTGCCCACCAACTTGTAATACAGACCGTATGATCTATAACTGACGGATAGAAAGCAAACTATGATAATTTTACAAAAGATACCCGCACCTCTCTCCACATCATTATCTCCCGCAACATCATTACTCAGCAATTAAAAAAGGAATAAGTCTTTGGAACAATCTAGCATGCATGGTGGCTGCTGCCGCCTGCCGGCGCCGTCCATCCCCATGCCTCCGCCCATTCCGACCACCACGCTCCACTACTCCTCGCCTTATCTCTCATCTTTCATTTTTTCGATGACATTCTCGAGAAACAAGTTTTCCGATAAAATTCTCGAGATATCATTAGTTTTTACACATGGGATTACTCCTGCATGGGTCAATCACAACAGGTGTTTTGTAAAAAAATGCATATTGATGTTCCGTGCAATGTACGAGAATCTTGCTTGTAATTATATAACGCAAATCACGTGCAGGAAGTGACATTTTTTTGACACAACCACGTTAACATGGCCATGTAAATCACTAGCTAAAGTAAATACCATTATACTTATATCTCGATGCAAAAGGTTGAGTACATGTCCGAAGAGTAGAGTCGCACACACACACTGCTCTCTCGAATCTCTCTCTCACACACACCCGATTCGTGGTGCCCACTTAAGGCATATGTATGTAACAATTTGTGCACCCGCGGGTACACGTGATGCTGCGCATTTATTTAAGCCGGAAAACAAACCCAAACAGTAGCTGCATTCATTCCCCTCCGCCGCCACTTCTCTGGTCGCCGTCGCTGTGCTAGCACTCCTATATAAGGATGGACCGGTCGCTTCCCACGGACGTGCGCGGGCGGTGGAAGAGGAAGGAGAAGGGAAGCGGGCTGTGGAGTAACGCTTTTTACCACAATTTCTTAGGAAACTGAGTGCAATAATTGAGTAGTTTTGCAAACTACCAAGATTACACCAAACGGTTCAAAACCTATACTCCCTTGCCGGCCAGCGCTTCCGCGTGAAACAGTCAGCGTCGCTCGAGCGTCGATGCTGCATTAATGCCCGCCGAGCGGAGGCGACCTCTCACCGGGCGCCCGGCTTTGAAGTGGCGCGACGGCCGAGAGCGCCGCTTCGGTGCACGCGACTGCTCCGCGTCGAGACTGGCCATAGGCCCTGTTTGGATCCATGGGTTAGAGTTAGTTTGAGCTAGTAGTCATGAATTACTGGTGCTCCGACCGGGGTGATGCCCCCCTTCCGTTTCGCGCTCTAATCTGGTGCATGACACGTCGACCCAGATGCTGGCTCTCCCACATGTCGGAGTAGTAAGAAGGAGCAAAGAATGATGTATACTAGTACTGTACTACTCAGGTCGGAGGAGTGCGAACCACGGTAGCCCAGTGAACCAGTAGTGCGAACCACAGTAGCCCAGTGAACCAGCAGTAGAAAACAATTTGATGATATGGCCATAAAAAACAATGTGCTACGGTCCACACTGTAGCATGTACATTAATACTCCTGTTTGTTTGGATCCCTGAGTTAGAGCTAGTTTGGGCTTAAATAGCCTCAAATTATCGAAACAAGAGGGGTTAGTTTGAGCTAGTTTGCTCTAACCTAGCTAAAAAAACTAGCCCGGTGGAGAGGTTCTAATTGGGTTAGTTATCCTCGAGCCAACTAAAAGAGAACTAAAAAATCTCCCCTGCCTGCACCAGATTGCTCCCACCCTCTCGCACGACTCCTCTCTGTTCCCCATAGGGCCGCCCGCCCAAGCGCCGCTTGCCCTCTCTCTCCTCCGGCCGCCCTCTCCTCCCGGCCTCCGCCGCCCTACTCCGGCTGCCCTCTCCCTCCAGCCTTCGAAGGTCGCCCCACTCCCCCTTCACCAGTCGTTTTTCTCCCTCTGTCGTGCGCGGCAGCGGCGCGTCTACCAGGGAGGTCGTGAGAGGGGTGAGTTTGTTCGTTCCTTCTCTGTCTCACGGCCATATCATTGATCTTGCTTGCTCTAGCGCTAATTTTGATTTGGTAAAGTAGATCCTGATCAAACTTGGTATAGATTTGTGGTGCACGCATGGAATTGTTTGATGCTGCTTGAGGAGGTAATAAATCTTTGTAGAGGCCCAAAGATTCAGGTCACCTTTCTAGGTATTTCAATTTCAGGCTTGCATTATTTCTAGAGGCCCAAAGATTCAGTTCACCTTTCTAGGTATTTCAATTTCAGGCTTGCATTATTTCTAGAGGCCCAAAGATTCAGTTCACCTTTCTAGGTATTTCAATTTCAGGCTTGCATTATTTCTAGAGGCCCAAAGATTCAGTTCACCTTTCTAGGTATTTCAGTTTCAGGCTAGCGTTATTTTAGAGGCCCAAAGATTCAGTTCACCTTTCTAGGTATTTCAGATTCAGGCTTGCATTATTTCTAGAGGCCCAAAGATTCAGTTCACCTTTCTAGGTATTTTAGTTACAGGCTTGCATTATTTCTAGAGGCCCAAAGATTTAGTTCCCAGTCGGCAGCAAGCGGCCGTGCTACCCATGCCGGTGTCGACCTCAACTCGCAAGGGCCAGCGTCGGAGGGGTACCCAGGGCTTGGGCTCTACAGAGCCTTCCTCCAAAGCGACGATGGCGAGCTCCTCCCTCGGTGCGTGAGGGGCTCTGGGCTCCCTCCCTATCGTGAATGACTTCCGTGATGAGTTAGCTCATTCTATGTTTCATGAAGTGTTTTTTTATTTTGTGAAGCTTGATTGACGACTTGTATGTTTAAGTGGGATATCTCATTTGTATGGACAAAGTAAAAATTATCATGTTTTGCAGAATAATAGAAAAATAAAACCCAAGCAAGCAGAGGCTTACCTGGCGCCCATCTGGCAAGCCCACCTACTGGCCCAGCCCAGCCACCGCTCCAGCGAGCTGCTTGGCTCGGCCAGGCAGGCAGCCAGGTGCTCGACCGCGGCACCAGTGCGCGCCACGCAGCTGCCCGCCGCCCTGCTCCCTCTCCTTACCGTTCTGCCGCCCTGGGTCGGTCACCCACTCCTCCCCCAAGCTCACAGACATGCCCCTTCATCCCCAGCTCCTCTCCCTCGCTCGCTCGCACCATGGGCGACGCTGCCGCGCCCGCGCCACCGCGATAACCGCGCTCTCCGTCGTCCCTGCGCTGCGCCACCATGTCCAGGAGCTCCGCCGCCCTCCTCTCCTTCGAGCAAGAGCCCCGAGCGCTCGCTTGCCTCGAAGCCTCTACACCGACCTCGCCCGACTCCGCCACCGCCGGAGATCCCTTCTACCGTCACCGTCGCACCAGCTCGTCCCCGACCACGTCGTCTGCATCGTCGTGACCGCCGTGAGCTCAGCTACCTCCTCCCCCTTCTTGTTCTCGCTCCCGAGCCCTGCATCGACTGCATGAAGCTCCACCGCACGCACCACAGCCGAGCTCGTCGCCGACGTGTCTCCGGCCAACCACCGGCCACACCACAGTGTCCAACACACTCACTGCATCCCCAGGAGTCCAACGCACCTCACCACGTGCCTCTCCGTGCCCCGTAGCCTCGGGTCCATCTTCACCCGACTCCGGCAACCGCTAAGGTTGTCGCCGGCGACGTTTCCGGCCACCCCGAGCTCAACCACCGCCACCAAACGCTGCGGCTTGTTCCCAGCTACACGTAGATGCCCTCCGCCGCTCTTTTGGTCGCCGGAACACAAAAATGCACTCTCACCGCCGTGTCTGGTCTCGCCGGCGGCTAAACGCCGGCGTGTTTGACCTCTGACTTTGACTAGGTGGGCCCAGGTTGACTCCCCTGAGTCTATGACAAGTGGGCCCCCCCTCTGCTAATTAACTCAGATTAGTTCTAACTAAATTTAGTTAGTTTAGATAACAGCTGACATGCGGGACCCACTGGTCAGGTTGACTCGACGCCCCTTTGACCCATCGACGTCACCTCGACGATCTTGATGCAATAACTAATTTCTGGATTTATTTTATATAGAAAATTCCGAAATTGTTGCAAACTTCAAAAAATCATAGAAATTAATCTGTAACTCCAAATGCAAAGATTTATATATGAATTTTGTTCAGAAACATTCAATCTATCCATTGGTAATGATTTCATGCATGACAGAACAAGTTAACCTTGCTGTTTAAGCATAATAAGATAATGCACTAATATGGCTATGTTAAATGAACTAACATTTGAATCTTTGATTCATATGAGTTCATTCCTTTCTGTTCTAGCTTGCATTAGGCCAAGACACATTCATATTGCCATGTCATCGCATGCATCATATTGTTGCATATCGTCATGTGTTGATTATGTTCGGTGTGTCTTTCGTGGTAGGTTCTGCCATCGAGGATAACCCCGAATATCCGTCTGAAGGGCAGTACCCTACTGCCACTACATCAGGCAAGCAACCCATTGATCATTCCGATACAAACCCATGATCTCGCTTCTGCTCTTGTTTACTGCATTAAGACAACACGATTCAAACTGCTGTGTGTTGCGGTAGTTGAACCCACTTCCTTTGCATGACCTGTCATTGCCACAGTAACTAGATGAAACCCACTAGCATGTGTAGGAGTTGATTGAGCCATATTTGTGTTTCCTACCATGCTATGCTTGCTATGCTTAGAGTTGTGTCAGGTCTGGCTCATCGGGATGATGAACTAGAGTGAAAGGTTGTGTCGGTAAAAAGAGTGAAGTGTTGAACACGATTTGGTAAAGGTATCGATGAGAGGCCATGTAGGAGTACATGGTGGGTTGTTTCATTGAGGCTGTCCTTAAGAACTGAGATCTGTGTGTGTGATTTAAGATTCAGCTACTACCACGCATTGGGCCCGAAACCAATGGACCCTCTCGACTTATTAACCACTTTTGTCCTTTGTCCGGGAGTTGCAAAGTAGTTCCTGGTGTTTGTAGTATGCTGGGGGCCGCACGCAGCGCTGACCTTAGGGGTGGGCTGTGTTGCGGTAGGCACGTGGCACGGTGTACCGATTCGCCCGTTTGGTGTCTCGGGAACCCTGCACACATCGTTCGGGGCCGTTAGTGGAAACCTCAGCCGGACTCCCTGCGGATGGAACCCGAATAGGCGATAAACCTAGAATAGGGACTCGTGTGTTTAGTCAGGTCGTGTCCGACACCCTCGCTGGGCTTCCGCTTGAAGGTTGCCGTGTACACGTCGTGTAGCGGCGATAAGTGGTGAGAGCGTGTGTGAAGAAGTACACCCCTGCAGTGTATAAAACTATTCGAATAGCCGCGTCCGTGGTAAAGGACTACTTGGTCACCTATACAGTTCATAGACAAGTAAATGGATACTACTAAAAGCCTCAAGATAAGTGTGAGTACCCCGGATGGCCCTCTCGTAGGTTGACGAGAGAGGATCCACGGTGGAGTATTGTGTTGGTGATTAGTGGACTCGTGTGCGACAAATTCTTTCCAAGTGGTGTCATGTCGGATAGCTTAGCCAAGAGTCAAAGCTGGCTTGCTGCAATAACTGCACTACCTTCTTGAGAATGTGCATGTATAGTAGGATTCTATTGTAAGACTTGCTGAGTACCTTCGTACTCATGTTGCTTTAATTAATGTTTTCAAATGACAACACCGCCCCCTCCGATGGGTTCTACATAGACCTTGATGTCGACGAGTGACTAGCCACCCAGGTGGTGGTCCAAGACTTGTGAAGGGCTGATGTAGATAGAAGGGCTTCGTCAAGCCTTCTTTATTTTTAGTGTCTATACTCAGACTAGTTTGCTTCCGCATGTGCTTGTATGTTTGTATGACTTGAGTGTCGGGTCATGTGACCCCTATCTGTATGAACATGTTATGTATGACTTGAGTGTCGGGTCATGTGGCCCCTATCTGTATGAGTTGTAGAGTTTTGCTGTGATGCCATGTTGTATGTACTCATATCGGGCATATTGTGTGTATGATTGAAATGCTTGGTATGAGTGGGATCCGACAATCTAGTTGTTTATCCTTGGCAGCCTCTCATATGGGGAAATGTAGTCTAGTGCTTCCTGAGCGATAGTAGTCCGCTACATCCCGGTTCACCGGAGTCCTACTAGCCCAGCACTACTGCTCTGGACACTTGACTGGCCGGCATGTGTTTCACTTGCCGTTCTGTATCGTTCTTCGGGAAATGTCACGCAGTGACATCCGGAGTCCTGCCTAGCCTGCTACAGCCCGGGTTACCGGAGTCCTGTTAGCCCAGTGCTACAGCCCGGATTCATACATTGCTGACCGACATGCTCGATGTGATTCATGTATGCCTGTCCCCATGGGTTAGTGCCGCTATGGGTTCACGACTAGCCATGTCGGCCCGGGTTCTCTGTCATGTGGATGCTAGCGACACTATCATATACGTGAGCCAAAAGGCGCAAACGGTCCCGGGCCATGGTAAGGCGACACTCGTGGGAATACCGTGCGTGAGGCTGCAAAGTGATTTTAGGTGTTACTGGCTAGATCGATGTGACTTGGAATCGGGGTCCTAACAGCGTTGGCATCAGAGCCGGACTGCCTGTATGTTCGCTAAGCCAAACTGGTCAATGTCGAGTCTAGAAATACTTTAGTTATATGTAGGGGAATTGATTGTGGGAGGGACGTAAGGCTCTTTTTACTCCTTTACCTTATGCCCTCTGATCTGTGTCATTCTCTTCTCATTCTACGTGGTTTAAGGACTAGGCTCTCTTCTCTCTATCAGGTTCACGTGTTACTAATCCGTAGTAACTTATAGGATTGTTGGTTACCAGCCTCAGTTCAGTTTCTACTACTTTTAGTATGTTATCAGTTGAACCAGAACCTTGATATGATGTTGTTGAGTGGTTTTGCAATCTGTTGTGGATGTCTCAAATCTGTTCCTGAGCATTTACAGCTGTTATGCTGTCCGATTTCCCCTAGAAATTCTAATGTCTTTGCATTGTGGTTGTGCTTTCAGATGGCCACTCGTGCTCAAAACCAAGTGGTTCGCCTGACCAGGTGCCTCGATGTGCCCGGTCATAGGGCTATGTTAGTCCGGGTAATGATCGAGACGGGTTACCGTTGGTATCCCGAATACACTATCGAAGAGCACTCCGAGACTTTAATCAAAGCCAATACCTCTGCACTGTAAGGATATTTCCTTCTTATCCTGGATCGACTGAGCCCCTCCACTGTTCCTATGGACTCGGGGTTACTATTGAGATGGTTGTGCAGGATGCTGCCTTTTCTATGATGACCATCATGCGAGTCAGGACTGGCCTGCTTCAGAACACCGACTTCCGTTATATGCCAGCTTCACTACCGGGGGCGCAAGGGTATCTCCAGGCTATCTATGCTGACTCCACCCACGAGGACTCACTAACTCGCACCACTGCTGAGATGCTCGAGGATAAGGACCGAGAGAATCGGGCCATGAGACTGGAGCTTTTCAACAGCCGTGCCGATCATTGGGCCACTTTGACTCGGTTTGCACCGGCTGTGCAAGCTGGATGTATGGATACGAGGGATCTGTATCCTGTGAGATCTGCTCTGCCAGACATGGTGGATTGGCGTGACGTGGGAGGCATCACCCCACCCCGTGGTCGCCGCAGGCCACCGTTTGTTGGTCCAAGACCTCATCCTAGCCCCTATGGTCCACAAGCTCCTCAGGACCGTCTGTTTCCGGATAATCACGTTGAGCTTCCAGGCTATGGAGGTGACTTCTATGAGGACTACTACGGAGCTGTCTGAGTTAGTAGTAGTATCACTAGTATTGTAATAGTTGTATTTCCACCGTCCTGTGTGACCTGTGGAATATGACTTAGTGTGTATCAGTTCCGGAGGTGTAGAAAAAATAATGTATAGGAGCTTGGAATGCTTCCGATGAGATGTAACGTCTTCCACCGTAGTTGTACTCTAGCCGGGCTTGTACTAAACTATGATGGTGTGTATGACCGTTGGTATATATATGGCAGTTTCTATATTACCATGTCATACGGATGAACATCTCTGCATTCCGTGTTATCCATTACATTCCGCACTTCCTTGTCAAAATTTTGCCATCCTTTTCTAAACCGTTGTCTTGTTTCCTAGGATGGTCAACACCCGCAACAACCCTGCTGTTCCGGAGCAGGGTGAAGCCAGTGCAGCTAGGAATGAAAATTTGCCTCAACCGCTTTCTCTGGCCGAATTTATGCTGGAGGAAAAATGAAACAAGCGTGAGACCAATCGCTTGCTGGAGCGGATTGAGCAGAATACTGCATGTTAGCCGAGGAACGATCTGGTGTCAATCAATGACTTTGTCAAGCTGTATCCACCGAAGTTTAAACACTCCGTCGAGCCTCTCGATGCGGATGACTGGCTTCGCAAAGATCACCCACAAGCTACGTTCGCCAACGTGGCGAAGTTGATAAGGTTACCTTTGCTGCCTATCACCCAAGGCCCCGCTAACCTTTGGTGGGAAAATTTTGAGGCTATGCGCCCGGTCGGCCAAATCACTACCGGCTGAATTTCATGCGGCTTTCAGTGAGCATCACATCCGGAAGGTCTCATGGATCATAAGAGGAAGAGTTCTGCAATTTCACCCGTGGTAGACTGGCTGTGGATGCATACGATCGTGAGTTTGGAAATCTAGCACGTCATGCTCCTGAAGAGGTATCCACCGACGCCAAGAAGCAGGCAAGGTTCCGCAAGGGACTTAGCCCCGAGCTTCGCCGTGATCTTCGTCCGCACGAGTGCACCTCCTTCCAGAGGTTAGTCAACAAGGCCATCAGTGCTGAGACAGGACAGTCTGACTTTGAAGCTTCACGCAAGCACTCCCGTGACTTTGGTTCTTCATCCGGCTCTGGATCTCAGAATCGCCGGGTGTGGATTCCAAACACCGCTCTGCCACCCAGGTTCACTCCGAGGCCATCCTTTGACGCGCCTCGCCCCAACCAGCAGTATGCACCGCCCAAGGCCTATGGTGGCCCTGCCGCTAATGTTGCTCCACGCCCCAATGTGATAACTTGTTTCAAGTGTGGAGAGACGGGTCACTACATCCGTGAGTGTCCCTAGAACAACCCCAGCCAGATCGGAAAGTCTGTTGGCTGTTGTAAGCCAGCAGGAAAGGTGCTTTATGCCAAACCAGCCACCACTGCTCGTGGCCATGTCAACTACGTCTCAACTGAGGAGACCCATGAGGATCCCAACGTTGTTCTCGGTACGCTCCTTGTTAATTGCCATCCGGCAACTATTCTCTTTGATACTGGAGCATCTCATTCATTTGTTTCTTAGAGCTATGCTCGATTGCACAACATCACATTTTGTGACACGCACACCTCCATGGTAATTCAAACTCCTGGATCCAAGTGGCAAACCTCTAGAATCAGCCATGGAAATAATATCCTTGTCGATAGATTAGTCTTCCTTGCGTCACTAATAGCTCTCAAGTCCTCGGACATTAACATCATCTTGGGTATGGACTGGATGTCAGCCCATTATGCTAAGATTGATTGCTCTACTAGAACTGTTCAACTCACCCATCCATCGGGCAAGACTGTCAATGTTTTGACCCGAGTGTCTAAGCGTCAGCTTTACTCTTTAAATGCCAACCCCCTTCCAGACCTTGAAGATATTCCGGTAGTCCGTGACTTCCCGGATGTCTTTCCAGAGGAACTGCCAGGTGTTCCACCTGACAGAGATGTCGAGTTCGTGATAGACCTTGTTCTAGGAACCGTCCCTATCTCTAGAAGACCTTATAAGATGGCACCCCTAGAACTAGCCGAGCTTAAGAAACAACTCGATGACTCCTTGCAAAAGGGTTTCATCCGTCCTAGTTCTACTCCATGGGCTTGCCCCGTCCTCTTCATCAAGAAGAAGGATGGAACGGATCGGATGGTTGTAGATTACCGACCTGTCAACTTGGTCACCATCAAGAACAAGTATCCGCTCCCCAGGATCAACGATCTGTATGATCAGCTCGCTGGATCCTCGGTCTTTTCCAAGATGGATTTGAGGTTGGGCTACCATCAAATAAAAATCAAGAACGGGGACATTCCTAAAATGGCCTTTGTTACTCGTTATGGCCAATACGAGTATACCGTCATGTCCTTTGGTCTAACCAATGCTCCAACCACCTTCTCTCGGTTAATGAACTCGATCTTCATGGAGTATTTGGATAAATTCGTTGTGGTTTACCTCGATGATATACTCATCTACTCCAAGAATGAGGAAGAACATGCCGAACATCTAAGGCTAGTATTGATGAAACTTCGAGAGCATCGCCTTTATGCCAAATTCTCTAAGTGTGAGTTTTGGTTGCCAGAAGTAACCTATCTAGGCCATGTAATCTCTGGTAAGTGCATTGCTGTCAATCCCGAGCGAGTTCAAGCCGTCCTTGACTGGACTCCACCTGAATCGGTCAAGCAAGTTCGGAGTTTCCTTGGTTTAGCTAGCTATTGCCGCCGCTTCGTCGGTAATTTCTCCAAGGTTGCTAAGCCTCTAACTGAACTCCTCAAGAAAGATAAAAAGTTCGAGTGGACCCCACAAAGGCGAAGTTCAGCTTTCAGAACCGAAAAGACGCTCGCATCTGCTCCGCACTTGTTCCACCAGATTTTTCTAAGGACTTTATTATCTATTGTGACGCCTCGCGACAAGGACTAGGTCATGTGATTGCCTACGCTTCTCGACAGTTCCGTCCACACGAGGATAACTATCCCACACATGATCTAGAGCTTGCAGCAGTGGTCCATGCACTCAAAACATGGCGACATTACCTTCTTGGTAATCGTTGCGAAATTTACACTGATCACCAAAGTCTGAAATACATCTTCACCCAACCGGATTTGAATCTCAGGAAAAGACGTTGGGTCGAGTTGATTACGGATTACGACTTAGGAATATCTTACACCCCAGGCAAAGCCAATGCCATGGCTGATGCACTAAGTCGTAACAACCTGATGTTACAACAAAGTCAGCCTGTTGGGGATATTACTACTGGGCGTAAAGCGGCATATCTGGGCCGGGTTAACTTCATCATTAGTTCAATGGTGTAGAAGCCCAAGAGGCATGAAACTAAGGGCCCAATGCCTGTAGTCGGTTTAGAGCCTGTGGTTGTAAGCCGGCTGATATGCAAACTTGTATTGTAAGTTAGGAATAGAGAGAGACCAACCCGAACACGAATATGAACCGGAGATTGGGACTCTCTGAACCGACGGGTGTCACCCGTGTATATAAGGGGACGACCCGGGGCGGTTCAAGGGACAGACAACAACAACTCGAGGCCTAGGCGAAGCTTATTTGCTCCCTAGTCATCGAGACCACATCAATCCCATCACAAACTAGACGTAGGCTTTTACCTTCATCGAAGGGGCCGAACTAGTATAACTCTTGTGTCTTTGCGTCCGCTTTAACCCCTTCAAGTTAACCCGTAGCGATGGCTCCACGACTAAGTCCTTTCATGAGGACATCTGCCGTGACAAAACCACGACAGTTGGCGCCCACCGTGGGGACAGTTGGCGCCCACCGTGGGGCTATCACACGATGGTTTGATGATCTTGGAGGGCAAGTTCGAAGGACTCAAAGGCTACACTGTGGGCCGGATGACCAAGAGTCGTCGCGGCAAGCTCTACATCGACGATGCAGGCTGGGGCCCCGAGGCCGGCTCGATTGAGTACGGGTACCGGGTCCCCTTTGGTAGCATACACGTTTTCATCGGCAAGATCGGTGAGCCAGGGCCTGAGCCGGACATCTGCACCGACCTCGTCGGGACGGCTCAGCGTGCGAGACTTGCCCAGGTTAAACCGGCCGTAAAGCGTGCCTTCGTGGGAGTCATCCACGGAGGAAGTTATGAGGACGGATCAGAATCTGGTGGCGAAACCGTCATCTGCTCTGATGACGAGTCGTCGACCGGAGAAACTGAGTCTCTATATCAGCTACAAGATGGTCGTATTGGGGGCTGTTCCGACGGTGACAGTATTCCAGACCCCTTTGATCTGCCCAACCGGGTTGGAATATTCATGGCCGGTACACAAGCAATGCTTCATTCTTCGACCGCTGCGACAATGGTTGCCGGTTCAACAGCGGCGACGGCAGCCGGGGCAGGAGGCCCTGTGCGGCCACCGGCTCAAGTTTTGTCAGAACTATTCGATGCGTTGGCTGTGCTCATGGCAGAGGTTAACCCGGCGGACCAGGACGCTCATAACGCGGAGATTGCGGAGGTGAAGGAACAAATCACTCAAGCTAAAGCGGATCTGGCAGCTGCAGACGCCAGGATGGCGGCAGAGCGGGCCGCTTTGGATGCACAGGCTTATAGGCTCATGCTGGATCAGAACGTCGCATGAAGTCATGAAGAGGAAATACAGATCCCGTTTGCCTTCAGTTTTCGAGGGAAAATATCTCTTCAACACCCCAAGAGCGGGGACCAGTAATCCGCCGGTGGTAAACCGGGCGGAAGCACCTGGGACGGGCGCGCCGGTTCAGCCCCGCGTAATAGATCTACCTTGCCATAATGCCAGCACGCCTCAGGCCTTGCAAACACCTCCAGGTCACTACTCCAACCCGATGGATGACCTTGTCGCAGCTGCGGCACGGCTGGAGGCCATTCCAATTGAAGGCGATTCACCACAGGCAGTAGAGACGCGCCGGGTCAAGGAGCTCCTTAGGACAGCTTTGGTCCAACAGGAAGCGTATTCGTATAGCCGCGACCGGATCCACTCTACCCCCCGCCCAAGCCGAAGCTATAGCAGGCACGTGGATGAACCGGCCGTATCAAGCAATGCACTACGTGGTGCGCCCCGTGGCAACAACCCGGTAGGTGGTTTCGACAACGCTCAGGAGGTGGTGGACCGGGCCCGGGCACGCAGGGAGGCCGAGTTAGCAGCGCAGCATCAGAATTATCAGCTTACGCCGGTTCGTCCGACCATCTTTGAGCCTGGGGTTACCTCTAGCTCTTTTGGGGTGCCTTGCCTCGTCCCCGCTTTACGCAACGTACGCTTGCCCAAGGATTTCAAGGGTCCGCGCAAGGTGCCAAATTACACCGCCGATTTGGCTCTAGAAGCATGGATAGAGAGTTATGAGATGGCCATGGAGATGCTGGATGTGGATGAAGCCGCGTGTGCAAAGTACTTCACCATGATGCTCGAAGGCACGGCCCGTACTTGGTTGAAGAGCATGCCACCCAATTCTATCAGTTCATGGGCCCAGTTGCGGACCCGGTTTATCCAGAATTTCAAAGATACCAGTAAGCAGCCCATGTCCGTGGTGGACATGGCGGCTTGTGTCCATGGTGAAGGGGAGTCAACAACCCATTGGATACGCCGCGTTTCGGAAATCTTGCACTCGTCAGACCGGATCAACGCGGATTCTGCGATCTTGACCCTGGAGGGCAACTGCCAGTTTAAGCCTTTGAAGTTGAAGTTGGGACGTATGAAGCGGTTTTGTAATGACACGGGCACTCTAATAGGCGCTTTAGTGAAGTATGCTGATTCTGATAGTAGCAAGGATCCCGAGTCTGATGATGACGAGATAGGGAAGGGAAAGAAGAACATCAACTCCAAAGGCCAGCAACATCACTCGGAAGGTAATGGTGGAGGCAAGCGTAAAGCGAATGGCAACATGGATTTCGTAGCCAACACCAATGCGCAGGACAAGGGCCAGCGGCGCAAGGGTAAACAACCGAATCGAGGTGGTGCACCTAATCCTAATACGGACTGCTTGAACTATCTATTGAATCAACCCTGTCCGAAGCATGGGACGAAGGAGGCGCTAGCAAATCACCTCTGGAAGGATTGTTACATTATGCAGGAGTTCAAAAGTTCTAATGCTTTCCGGTATGATCAAGGCTCCGGCGGCGGTTCAGGATCCGGGCCGGGTTACGGTGGAGGAAACTCCGGTTCAGGATTTAATGGTAATCAGAACAATCAGACTAATTAGAATAACCAAGGTGGTTACAATCAGCAGCAGCAGCAGTCGGGTTATCAGAGCAACCCAAAGCAGTTGAATAGTGGGCAGTACCACATCTTCACCACTAGCTTAGACAAGCGAGACCGGAAGCTTCAGAAGCGGCAGTCAACGCTGTTGAACCGGCCGTGCCTCATTATCTACGCTGGTCAGAGCAGCCCATTGTATGGAGTAGAGAGGATCATCCTCCCCGGGTTGATAATCCGGGTCAGCTAGCCCTGGTGGTGGCACCTCAGGTGGGAGGTTATAAGTTCACCAAGGTGCTTATGGATGGAGGGAGCAGCATCAACATCCTGTACTATGAGACCTTCCGTCGTATGGGGTTAACAGATAAACATCTCAAACCGTCCAATACGATGTTCCATGGTGTGGTACCTGGCAAGTGAGCATACCCGGTTGGTAAAGTAGCTCTGGAGGTGGCCTTTGGAGATGAATATGACTCCAGATCGGAAACATTGACGTTTGAAGTGGTGAAAATCCAAAGTCCATATCACGCCCTGTTTGGGCGGCCGGCTTATGCCAAGTTCATGGCACGGCCTTGTTATATATATTTGCAGCTCAAGATGCCGGGTCACAAGGGGACAATAACGATTCATGGGAGCCGCAAGATCGCTTTGGAATGTGAGGAAGGAGATGCAGCCTACGCAGAGTCGGTTTGTGCCACCGAGGAGCTGAAGTATTATAAGGACAATGTTGATCCGGCGGAGATGACTCCGTTTAAAAAGCCAACTATAGAGCATGATCCGGCCCTGAAATTCAAATCGGCAGCTGAGACTAAGCTTGTTGACTTCGTGCCTGGCGATTCGTCCAAGCAGTTCAGCATCAGTGCCAACTTGGATCCGAAATAGGAAAGCGTGCTCATCGAGTTCATCGTGAGAATTGGGACATTTTTGCATGGAAGCCTTCTGACATGCCAGGTGTACCGAGGGAGCTCGCTGAGCACACTCTTGATGTTGATCCCAAGTACAAACCGGTGAAGCAGCCCTCCCGGTTTAACGAAGAAAGGCGAAGGCCATTGAGAGGAGGTGGCTGTGCTCTTAGCAGCTGGCTTTATTGTTGAAGTTTTCCATCCGAGTGGCTTGCTAATCCGGTGCTAGTTCTTAAGAAAACGGCACTTGGCGCATGTGTGTGGATTACAGATCTTAATAAGGCTTGCCCAAATAGATCCTTTTGCCCTCCCCCGCATTGACCAGATTATTGATGCCACTGCGGGTTGCGGCGCTTGAGCTTTTTGGATGCATACTGGGTATCATCGGATCAAGATGGCAGTTAAGGACTAGGAGAAGACGGCGTTTATCACTCCCTTTGGAGCCTTCGCTATGTGTCTATGCCTTTGGGCTCAAGAGCGCCCAAGCAACTTATCGGCAGGTATGTAATTGCTCGCATAAACAGATCGGCCGTAATGTGCATTCTTATGTGGATGATATTGTGGTTAAGTCAAGGAAGAAGGAAACACTGATTGATGATTTGAAAGAAACCTTTGACAACCTGCGGGTTTACAAGATGATGTTCAACCCGGCCAAATGTGTTTTTGGTGTTCCGGCAGGCAAGTTATTGGGTTTTCTTGTGTCCAACAGGGGGATTGAAGCTAATCCGGAGAAGATTACAGCTATCACCTCCTTGGCTAAACCGAAGTGTATTAATGATGTCCAGTGTTTGGCAGGCCGGATTGCCGCGCTGAGCCGGTTTATCAGCCGCCTCGGAGAGAAGGCCATCCCTTTATACCAGATGCTGAAGAAAACAGATCAGTTTATCTGGAGTCCAGCCGCCGATGAAGCGTTGGAGGACTTAAAGTGGCAATTGGCCAACCCTCCTGTACTCGCCGCTCCCATCGACAAGGAGCCGTTTCTGCTACATGTTGCTTCTAACGCCAGGGCGGTCAGCGTGGCCATTGTGGTAGAGCGGAAGGAGGCATGAAAGGAGCATCTGGTTCAACGTCCGGTTTATTATATCAGCGAGGTGCTTATTGAATCTAAGCAAAGGTATCCGCATTGGCAAAAGCTGGTGTATGGAGTTTTTATGGCAAGCCGGAAACTGAAGCAATATTTCCAAGGGCACCCCATCACGGTGGTCAGTTCTGCTCCCTTAGGTGATATCATATAGAACCGGGAAGCGACTGGCCGGATTGCAAAGTGGGCTATAGAGCTTGGGCCGCACGATTTGAAGTACGTGCCTCGGACGGCGGTGAAGTCTCAAGCACTTGTGGATTTCATTAATGATTGGACGGAGTTGCAAGCGCCTGAAGAAAAGCCGGATCATACATATTGGACCATCCATTTTGACGGATCCAGGCAGTTGGAGGGCTCGGGGTCGGAGTCGATTAACTTCCCCACGAGGTGACAAGTTTTGTTACGTTCTCCGCTTAATGTTCCCTTGTACTAACAATGCATCTGAGTATGAAGCCTTGCTCCATGGTCTTCTGATGGCTAAGGAGATGAATCTAAGCCGGGTTAAGTGCTTCGGTGACTCGGACCTAGTGGCTCAACAGGTGTCTGGCACTTGGGATTCAAAGGACCCACTCATGGCTGCATATCATCGTGAGGTGGACCATGTGGACCGTCGGAAGAATGAAGCGGCGGACGCTTTAAGCCGGTTGGGCTCTCAACGCAAACCGGTCCCGCCCAATGTTTTTCTTGACGTACTGCACAACCCGTCAGTCAAGCTCCCTGGTGAAGCGGATTTGGCTATTCCTGATCCGGAGGCTCAATTGGTGGCAGCTCGCACGTCACTCCGGATTGACGCTTCCTTATCCGGGCGACATGAACCGGGCGAAGTTACCGTAAGATGAGACGCTGGCCCGGCAGATAGTTCGGCGATCTAAGTCTATGACCATTGTTAATGGCGAGCTGCATCATTGCAGTGTGTCAGGGGCGTTTCAACGCTGTGTGTCCCCTGAGGAAGGCTGTGAAATATTGCGTGAGATCCACGAAGGAGATTGTGGTCACCACGCCGGTTCAAAATCCTTGGTGGCTAAAGCGTTCCGCCATGGTTTCTATTGGTTAACTGCCCATGCTGATGCGGAAGATCTGGTCAGACAATGTGATGGTTGCCAAAAGTTTTCCAGACGTGCTCATTTACCAGCCCAAGAATTGAGCATGATTCCAATTACTTGGCCGTTTGCGACTTGGGGGCTGGATATGGTTGGACCTTTCAAAAGGTCCAAGGACAAGAAGACCCACCTGTTGGTGGTGGTCGACAAATTTACAAAGTGGATAGAGGCAGAACCTGTTAGCAAGTGTGATGCGGCCACAGCGGTTCAGTTCATCAAAAAGGTGATTTTCCGGTTTGGTTTTCCACAAAGTATCATCACAGATAATGGTACCAATTTATCCAAAGGTGCCATGAAGGAGTTCTCATGAACGTGAGCACATCCGCTTGACGCTTTCTTCAAGAGCTCACCCACAGTCCAATGGTCAAGCGGAAAGAGCCAATCATGAGATCTTGAGAGGCATCAAGCCCCGCTTATGGTCCCTTTGCAGAGGACACCGGTTGTTGGGTAGAAGAACTACCGTCTGTGTTATGGAGTATAAATACTACGCCTAACAGATCCACGGGATACACCCCGTTCTTTATGGTTTATGGAGCGGAGGCGGTTCTCCCCAGTGACATCCGTCATGACTCACCTCGTGTGGCAGCTTATGTTGAAGCGGATAACAAGATAGCACGACAGGACGATTTGGATCGGCTGGATGAAGAGCGTGACATAGCAGCTGCCCGCTCGGCGATTTACCAACAAGATCTTCGTCGTTATCATAGTCACCGGGTCAGAACCAGAACTTTTCAAGAAGGAGATTTGGTGCTTCGGCTCATCCAAGACCAGACTGATATGCACAAGCTATCCCCACCTTGGGAGGGACCTTTCATGGTCAGCAGGAATCTGCACAACGGGTCGTACTATCTGATCGATGTTCGAGAGCATAAAGACTCACGCACGTCAGAGGAGGAGACCAACAGGCCGTGGAACATAGCTCATCTTCGGACTTATTATACATGAGCCATCGGCTCTACTTATGTACATATTGTGACTGTATATATTATGAATAAAGTAATAAACCAGAGCCTAAGCTAAAGCGGGGTATCTGTTCTGTTACATCATGCGTGGTTACATGGAGTTGTTCTGTCTTAAAGCGGCCTCCGGTTTACCCCCTGAGTTTGCTTTTCACAAAGCTTTGTGATATCACTTGGGGGCTTGGTCGTGTCCGAACCAATGCAACACCTTTTGATAGGCGAAAGCCACCAGATCACTTGGGGACATGGTCAAGTCTGAACCAGCCATGCCTCTTGATCGGCCTAAGGCCATAGAGTCACTTGGGGGCTTGGTCGAACCCGAACCATTTCCATGCCACTTGATCGGCATAATGCCACGGTTTCAGTTGGGGACTTGGCTGACTTGAACCATGGCTACACCTTATAGGGAGCTTGGTCGTGTCCGACCATGGTAACACCATCTGATCGGCTCAGTACAGCCTTATTTTTGCAAACGGTTTATCATTGCCTTTGCTTCCATGTTTGTTATACTTATTATTTGATTTTTGTTGCGTTTCTTAAACCGACAACATTTTTAAACCGTTTCAAAACTGTCATTGACGGAATTCGTCAATGTTTTAATCCGGAGATAATTTCACCGGTTTGATGTTTTTTCTGTTAACATCCTAGTATGGAGTAACAGGGGGCTTATCATGACCCGGCACGGTTTACGTGGTAAACCGGCATTATAAATAACAGGTGTTGTTTTCTCCTTTGACGGTAAGGGTTTATACAACCTCCGCTTCAAGATTGGCTAAGCCAACTTTAGGCCCAGCGATGGAACGTATTTGATATCATAAATTTTGATCATATACTTTAATATTTCATCTAATATATATATATATAAACGTCACAAGATGGCTGGCGGCACAAACCGCTGTGGCGGTTTAAGATTTTTTGACTGCAGGCAATATAAGATTGAAAGTTTCGTTCATTCAGGCAAAAATATCAACACCTATGCACGAAGGCATATTCAAAGCAAGAGTGTTGGCTATCCTATTACAAGGCAACATGGTGCCCAAATAAGATCATTGTTTCTTGGCAGAATGTAATGAGGCAGCTCTTCAAGCCGGCTTCCGGTTCATGCTTGCTCGCCGCCCCGGTTTGATGGTTGTGGGTCGTCCTACGCCGCTTCAGCCTCTTCATCTCTACCCAGCTGCTGGAAGTCAACAGTGGTCCAGTCGATTCCCATTAAAGTTTGAAAGACAACCTCTTCATGGATCAGGGAAGTTGGGTCAATATCAGGAGCGTAAGTATGCTTACGGATCGGAGGGATCAGATTCTCCGCTTCAGGAATAGGGGCAGCTACTCGCTTTTTCTGATCGTCATACTGGGCTTGATAATGGGACAAGTTTGCCTCTTCAGCTAACTGGCAAGCCGAGGGCGACCTGCCGGTTTATCACTCTCAAATCATCTTCGTTGAATTCGAGCCGCCTTCCTTCAGATCGATAGCCCCGAGCCGCTTCAACGGGATCGAAGTCCGCACCCATGCTTTGGCCCGGATTAAATGTTGATAGCGCCGGTTCGAGCAGCAGATTTCTTCAGCTCTTCAATCCGGGCAGGAAGCATGGACAACCTCCTAAGGGTATCTTGAATTAAGGAAGGTGCCGGGTTGTTATGAGATGCGGTAGAGATGATCCGCTGTGCTCCAGTATACAGCTGCTCTATGAAGGTATAGGAAGCCTTCAATTTCTTCCGAACATCTGACCCCAAGTGGCCAATGCGTGTGCCTACAGCATTGCAAGAGAAGTCAAAAACCGGACTTATCATAAGAAGGTCAAGATTGTTATAGAAGCCAAAGGAAATTTACCGAAGATGGCAGCAGTCATGGAGTGCACTTGCCGCTTCACGCTGGTCAGCTCATCTATCACCGGTTTAAGGGCAGCTTCAGCATTTTCAACCTTTTCTGTTAAAGCGGCCTTTTCAGTGTCCCAGCTGGCCCGCTCAGACTTGAAGCACTCCTTGAGTTGCTCCATGGTAGTTAAAGCGGTTTTCAGTTCATCCTTGGCCTTGGAGGTTTCTGCTTGTTGAGATTTCAGATTTTCTAGAAGGTCATGGATTTGTGAGGCTTGTTGACGTATCTCACTCTGCAACAAAAAGGGAGCATGTTAAATATCGTTATTTCAAAGTCCCGAAGACATAACCAGCTATACACTTGGCACTTGGGGCTAATGCATATTTGATCTTCATCTATCAATAAATCACAAAGTCCCAAGCTCAATACAAGTATTCAACTTGGCACTTGGGGGCTAATGGCTGTTTGCTCAAATATGTTCTGATGCGGCGATATAAAATAAAGTTCCGGTTTAACTATGCTAAGTTGAACCGGCCCTTGGGGGCTATATCAGTGGATTCTGAAGCATTGAGTTTATATTAAGTCCCGGTTTAACTATGCTAAGTTGAACCGGCCCTTAAGTTGAAATATTAAGACGAGAAAAGAACATGGAGGTTACCTCGAATTTCTCTTTCATCATCTTCACCAGGCCAGCTTCATAGTCACGGCTGGTATACAGCCGGTTCAAGTAGCCGGAGTGAAGGTCTTGGGGGTTCAGAGCGGCATAAGTTGCCAGATCAACATCCCACTTGCCCTTGCTCATAGTGGCAAACTCCTCTTTGGCAGAATGTTTGTATAAAGCGACTGGATTGCCCGGTTCGCTGTGGCCAAAACCAGTAATTACGACGTCATCGTCCGTGGAGTCGCCGGTTTGACCAGGGGCCGTCGGTTTGTCAGCAGGCCGGATTGGACTGGTGGATTTTTCAATCCGGGTTGGGCTTCTGGGCTGATCAGCAGGAAGGGCGGTGTCAACAGGCCTTTTTTCAGCAACAAAATCGTCATCTTGCTGTGGCGGATCATTGGGCGTGTCTTCACAGATGGCCGCTTCAAGGTTTGGGGTGCTACCCGGTTCAGGGGCAGTTTCTTCGTCGGCCGCTTTGTCCAGACGAGCCTTTTTGCTCGGCCTAGGCTTGGCCCTGAAAAGGCACAACAACAGTCAAATATGGCATATACTACGCAATGATGCAGTAGGAACAATATGAAAGGTATAACTTACCCAAGCACCGTTTTTAGTGGTGGCAGCTGAGTGGCTGATGACTCGCCGGATGAGGAGTGGGAAGTGACCTGATAATCGGAATCAGACGGATTAAGGGGTTGACGAAACCAGCCTTCTTTAGGATAAGCACTGACAAGCAAATTAGAGACCTCTGAACGAAGTTTCCGAACCGGACTGTTCGGTAAACCGGTGGAGGTAACTACTGGCCTTGTGCCGAAGCAGCGGCGTAGCTTCATGCTGTTGAGTCTTCATAAGAAATTTGGGATCCAAGTAAGCAAGGGGATGAGAAAATTTAATTTTCTGGTTTGCCTGACGGTTTTTTAGTGAAGGCAAAGGATTTGAGTCAGAGGAGAGAATAGTTACCTCTACAACATCAGCATTACTGGTTTCAGCATCATCCTGACAAACATCATCATTAATTAGGCGTGTGAAAAGTAAGCCAAGTGAATCAAGTTCTACCTCAAGGTCTGGATTACCCACATCATCATCCGTAGCTGGATCAGAAGATGCAGTGGTTTTCCTCTTATGAGTAGTCTTCTAGACAGCTTTGGTGTTTTGCCTAAGTGGTTTTTCCGGTTTGTCTGGCTTCTACGGTTTCTCTTGTGGGCGTTTCTTGCTCCAGAATGGATCATCACCCTGGTTAAGCAGCAGTTGATGTTAAAAGTTATACCAGGAAGGCAATAATATATTCAGTAAAAAATAATCAGAAGTCTTACAGATGGCGGTTTGTTGGTAGCACAGAAGGGGAGCAGACCGGTCCGGGCACAGAGGTTTTCCGGTTCATTCAGCATCTTCTTCACCGCCTCGGTGACCTCATCATCGGTAAGCTGGATATTAATATGTCGGAGGGGGTCGTCGACACTACCAGTGTACTCACACATTAAACTGGAGCGCTGGGAGAGGGGCAGTATGCACCATGATATCCAACAGCACGCAAGATCAATTCCGGTTAAACAGTTAGCCATGAAGGCTTTGAGCTTGGAGAGTTGAGGAGCATATTTACTTCTCTCACTGGCAGTTAATATTTGCGGAAAGGGATGTGTGTTGTTGAGTTGCTCCGGACGAAAACCAGTGCAGGGATTCTCATTGGTGTGAAGTGTCTTTGCAATAAAACCATGTTTGATTCCATTCCTTGGGGTGGCTGTGCAGTTTGACATGAGGATAAGTGACCTCCTTTCTTTTCCGAATCGCCACGCCACCCAATTCCGTGTTAGGCCCGTCAGTGAATTCTGTGCGGCGGTTTAGATGGAAGCAGTCTCTAAACAGCTCAACTGTGGGTTCTTCTTGAAAGTATGCCTCACAGAGCACTTGGAAGTGGCAGATATTGGTAACAGAATTGGGGCCTGTATCTTGTGGACGGAGTTGAAAATTGGCCAGTACATCTCGATAAAATTTTGAACCGGGCGGATTGAAACCCTGGGCTAGGTGATCTGCGGAAACTACAACCTCTCCTTCTTGAGGTGTGGGTGGACATTCTTTGCCAGGGGACCCTCCAATGGATACTATTTTTACTGGCTAAAGCGCCAGTCGGGACCAGGTTGTTCAATTGAGTTTCGGTGACACGGGAAGCAGCCCAGTTGCACTCATACACTTGTTTAGCCATCTATAAAAAATATATAAATCCGGTTCAAAAAATATGTTGGGACAAAGAGAGAACCGGTGTACATGCTAAATCGGAGACAAAGACGTTTAAAACGGAGTTCTATGAAGTTACAGTGTACGGTTAAGGAGTTCAGGCGGTTCAACAAGGGGACTAATGGTGTATACCGGTTTATCTAATTTTTTCTATGATAAGTTAGACTGCCTGGTCTATGGTCTAAATATTGAAAACAATTGAGGTTGCGAACAGCTAAGTGTGCAGAAATAGGTTTCGCAAGATTTTTCTACAACAAAGGATCTGAAGCTAGATCAGAAAAGAAGAAAAATATTCAAAAAGGAAGACAGCAGCAGTATTGATGCAATGAGCAGAGATGATATGCGAGATCCATGGACGCACGCACGAGATTACAGGCGGATGCTAAAAGCTACTGCTAATCAGTGCAAGGTATCACAGATATATCCAAGAGTCTGTTATGAGCAGGAACAGTTCATGGAGCATGGCAAGAACATGAAACCCTAGAATGGATCTAGGTCAAAAGGGAACCGAGGACCTACCTAAGTTGAGAAGATGTGGAAGAATCTGCGTTTCTCTGGTGCGTTCAGGTCGATGCAGCGGCCCAAGACGGTGCAGAGGTCGACGGCGGCGGCGGAGCTCTGAGGCCGGTGACGCGAGGAAGACGAAGAGAAAGGGGACGAAGGGAAGAAAAGGAATGACCCTTCGGGCCTATTTATAAGGCAAGATGCCTGTGTCAGGCGCGGGAATCAAGGAACCATAAACCTAGGAAGCGGAGATGTCGCCTCGATTATTGCGGATCTATTAAACAAAGAAGATATCGTGGATGCTATTTTTATGGGGACGTCATGCCGGTTTACAGCAACCGGAGAAGGTGACATCATGGCGGTTCAACGATTTCAAGAAGGCATTGAAGATGAAGGCTTTTATCAAGGATTGACATGAACCCGTTCAAATCAATCTGGGGCCTAATGTTGGGGATATTACTACTGGGCGTAAACCGGCATATCTGGGCCGGGTAAACTTCATCAGTAGTTCAACGGTGTAGAAGCCCAAGTGGCATGAAAGTAAGGGCCCAAGGCCTGTAGTCGGTTTAGAGCCTGTGGTTGTAAGCCGGCTGATATGTAAACTTGTATTGTAAGTTAGGAATAGAGAGAGACCAACCCGGACACGAATATGAACCGGAGATTGGGACTCTATGAACCGACGGGCGTCACCCGTGTATATAAGGGGACGACCCGGGGCGGTTCAAGGGACAGACAACAACAACTCGAGGCCTAGGCGAAGCTTATTTGCTCCCTAGTCATCGAGACCACATCAATCCCATCACAAACTAGACGTAGGCTTTTACCTTCATCGAAGGGGCCGAACTAGTATAACTCTTGTGTCTTTGCGTCCGCTTTAACCCCTTCAAGTTAACCCGTAGCGATGGCTCCACGACTAAGTCCTTTCATGAGGACATCTGCCGTGACAAAACCATGACACAACCACTTCTCCACGAGGAATTTCGTAAGCTTAACCTTCACATTGTTCCTCGAGGATTCCTTTCCACCCTGGTGGCGAAACCTACCCTTACAGATCAGATCATCAAGGCACAGAAGGTAGATCCGGGAATCTCCCGTATCAAGAGAAACATCAAGAAAGGAGTCGCGGGTTGTTTCTCCATTGATCATCAAGGTGTCGTGTTCTTTGGAGACCGTCTAGTGGTTCCCAAGGTACGCAACTCGAGGCGATCGATCCTTAAGGAAGCTCATGAATCCCTCTCACCATTCATCCGGTAGTACTAAAATGTATCAAGACCCACGCCAGAGGTTTTGGTGGACTAGGATGAAGAGAGAAATCGCTCAATACATTGCTAATTGCGACGCGTCGTCGTCGAGTTAAAGCAGAGCATCAACGGCCTGCCTTGGCACCCTTCAACCTTTGGAAATTCCTGAATGGAAATGGGATAAAATCGGTATCGATTTCATTACCGGGTTTCCCAGGACCAAGAGAGAGAATAATGCTATCTTCATTGTTGTCGATCGTCTTTCCAAAGTAGCCCACTTTCTACCCGTTCGTGAGAGTATAACCGCTAGCCAGCTAGCTGATTTGTTAATCTCCCGAATAGTGCCTCTTCATGGTGTTCCATTGGAGATTAACTCAGACCGTGGAAGTCTCTTCACCTCTCGATTTTGGGAAAGTTTCCAAAATACTATGGGAACTCATCTCTCCTTTAGCACCGCCTTCCATCCTTAATCAAGTGGTCAAGTAGAACGAGTCAATCAAATTCTGGAGGATATGCTTCGAGCTTCTATCATCTCTTTCGGTATGAATTGGGCGAAATGCCTTCCATTCGCCGAGTTCGCTTATAAAAATAGTTATCAAGCTAGCTTGGGCAAAGCTCCTTTCAAAGTTCTCTATGGACGAAAATGTCGAACGCCTCTTAACTGGTCAGAAACCGGGGAAAGACAACTCTTTGGCCCGAATATGATCTAGGAAGCAGAAGAGCAGGTTCGCGTTATTCGTGAGAAATTGAAAACAGCCCAATCTCGTCAAAAGAGCCTATATGACCGCAAGCATACGCCTATGTCTTATGAAGTTGGCGAGAAGGCTTACCTCCGGGTTACACCTTTAAAGGGAACCCATCGATTCAGTATCAAAGGCAAATTGGCTCCTCGTTACATTGGACCCTTTCGCATTCTTGCCAAACGAGGAGAAGTTGCCTACCAACTGGAACTACCTCCGCATCTTTCCAGAGTTCATGATGTCTTCCACGTTTCTCAACTCAGGCGTTGCTTCTCGAATCCTATCCGTGGAGTGGACCACGAAATGCTTGATCTCCAAGATAATCTCACATATCGAGAATATCCCGTTCGTATCCTTGATCAAACCAAGCGTACGACTCGACGCCAGAATATCAAGTTTCTCAAAGTTCAATGGTCACACCATTACGAGCAAGAAGCTACTTGGGAAAGGGAGGATCGTCTTCGACTTGAGTACCCCACCTTCTTTCCGACGGATCCTAAATCTCGGGACGAGATTCTTTTGAGTGGGGGTGAGTTGTCACATCCTAGCTAGTCCATGCATTAGAGTGTTGCATCATGTCTACTTTTCATCAGAAACTTGAATTGGGGAAGACAGAACCCTCAGAACCCCTCTGAAATCAACTAAGGTTTACTAAAAATATTTTCAATGAACATGAATTGCCCTTCTAAAAAGTTCACCCTCTTTGTCTTGGGTTAGAACCTCTGGAAAAATTGGTGAACAATTTTCTAGGTCAACAGAAGGTCATTGAATTAAATCATATGTAATTTGCATTTGGGCATTTAAATGCTAGTAAATATTTTGAATGCTCAAATAATTCTGAAAATAAGTGTGGGCTGTTGGAGATTTTCTAAACAGAGCCTCTGATTATTTTCAGGATTTTTAGAAGTGCCTAACTATTTTTTTATAAAGTCACAAACTTACAGAACAATAGAAAAAGAAAACCCAAGCAAGCAGAGGCTTACCTGGCGCCCATCTGGCAAGCCCACCTGCAGGCCCAGCCCAGCCACCGCTCCAGCGAGCTGCTTGGCTCAGCCAGGCAGGCAGCCAGGTTCTCGACGGCAGCACCAGCGCGCGCCACGCAGCTGTCCGTCGCCCTGCTCCCTCTCCTCACTGTTCTGCCGCCCTGGGTCGGTCACCCACTCCTCCCCCGAGCTCACAGACACGCCCCTTCCTCACCAGCTCCTCTCCCTCGCTCGCCCGCACCATGGCCGACGCTGCCGCGCCCGCGCCACCGCGATAACCGCGCTCTCCGTCGTCCCTGCGCCGTGCCACCGTGTCCAGGAGCTCCGCCGCCCTCCTCTCCTTCAAGCAAGCCGAGCGTTGAGCGCTCGCTTGCCTCGAAGCCTCTGCACCGACCTCGCCCGACTCCGCCACCGCCGGAGATCCCTTCTGCCGTCACCGCCGTACCAGCTCGTCCCCGACCGCGTCGTCTGCAACATCATGACCTCCGTGAGCTCGGCTACCACCTCCCCCTTCTCTTTCTCGCTCCCGAGCCCTGCATCGACTGCATGAAGCTCCACCGCACGCACCACCGCCGAGCTCGTCGCCGACGTGTCTCCGGCCAACCACCGGCCACAACACCGTGTCCAACACACTCACTGCATCCCCAGGAGTCCAACGCACCTCACCACGTGCCTCGCCGTGCCCCGTAGCCTCGGGTCCATCTTCACCCGACTCCGGCGACCGCCAAGGTTGTCGCCGGTGACGTTTCCGGCCACCCCGAGCTCAACCACCGCCACCAAACGCTTCGGCTTGTTCCCAGCTACACGTAGATGCCCTCCGCCGCTGTTTTGGTCGCCGGAACGCACAAATGCACTCTCACCGCCGCGTCAGGCCTCGCCGGTGGCTAAACACCGGCGTGTTTGACCTCTGACTTTGACTAGGGTGGGCCCAGGTTGACTCCCCTGAGTCTATGGCAAGTGGGGCCCCCCCTCTTCTAATTAACTCAGATTAGTTCTAACTAAATTTAGTTGGTTTAGATAACTGCTGACACGCGGGACCCACTGGTCAGGTTGACCTGGACATCCCCTTTGACCACTAACGTCACCCTGACGCACTGCTGATGCAATAACTAATTTATGGATTTATTTTTATATAGAAAATTCTAGAAATTATTGCAAACTTCGAAAAATCATAGAAAATAATATGTAACTCCAAATGCAAAGATTTATATATGAATTTTGATCAGAAAAATTAAATCTATCCATTGGTAATGGTTTCATGCATGACAGAACAAGTTAACGTTGCTGTTTAAGCATAATAACATAATGCACTAATATGGCTATGTTAGATGAACTAACATCTAAATCTTTGATTCATATGAGTTCATTCCTTTCTGTTATAGCTTGCATTAGGCCAAGACACATACATATTGCCATGTCATAGCATGCATCATATTGTTGCATATCGTCATGTGTTGATTATGTTCGGTGTGTATTTCGTGGTAGGTTCTGCCTCCGAGGATAACCCCGAATATCCGTCTGAAGGGAAGTACCCTACTACCACTACATCAGGCAAGCAACCCATTGATCATTCCGATACAAACCCATGATCTCGCTTCTGCTCTTGTTTACTGCATTAAGACAACGCGATTCAAACTGCTGTGTGTTGCGGTAGTTGAACCCACTTCCTTTGCATGACCTGTCATTGCCACAATAACTAGATGAAACCCACTAGCATGTGTAGGAGTTGATTGAGCCATATTTGTGTTTCCTACCATGCTATGCTTGCTATGCTTAGAGTTGTGTCAGGTCAGGCTCATCGAGATGATGAACTAGAGTGAAAGGTTGTGTCGGTAACAAGAGTGAAGTGTTGAACACGATTTGGTAAAGGAATCGATGAGAGGCCATGTAGGAGTACATGGTGGGTTGTTTCATTGAGGCCGTCCTTAAGAACCGAGATCTGTGTGTGTGATCTAAGATTCAGCTACTACCACGCATTGGGCCCGAAACCAATGGACCCTCTCGACTTATTAACCACTCTTGTCCTCTGTCCGGGAGTTGCAAAGTAGTTTCTGGTGTTTGTAGTATGCTGGGGGCCACACGCAGCGCTGACCTTAGGGGTGGGCTGTGTTGCGGTAGGCACGTGGCACAGTGTACCGATTCGCCCATTTGGTGTCTCGGGAACCCTGCACACATCGTTCGGGGCCGTTAGTGGAAACCTCGGCCGGACTCCCTGCGGATGGAACCCGAATAGGCGATAAACCTGGACTAGGGACTCGTGTGTTTAGTCAGGTCGTGGCCAACGCCCTCACTGGGCTTCCGCATGAAAGTTGCCGAGTACACGTCGTGTAGCGGCGATAAGTGGTGAGAGAGTGTGTGAAGAAGTACACCCCTGCAGGGTATAAAACTATTCGAATAGCCGCGTCCGCGGTAAAGGACTACTTGGTCACCTATACAGTTCATAGACAAGTAAATGGATACTACTAAAAGCCTCAAGATAGTGTGAGTATCATGGATGGCCCTCTCAGAGGTTGACGAGAGAGGATCCTGATGGAGTATTGTGTTGGTGATTAGTGGACTCTGCAGCGACAAATGCTTTCCAAGTGGTGTCACGAGGGATAGCTTAGCCAAGAGTCAAAGCTGGCTTGCTGCAATAACTCCACTACCTTCTTGAGAATGTGCATTTATAGTAGGATTCTGTCAGAAGACTTGGCTGAGTACCTCCGTACTCATGTTGCATTAATTAATGTTTTCAGACGACAACACCCCCTCCGATGGGTTCTACGAGACCTTGATGTCGACGAGTGACTAGCCACCCAAAGTGGTGGTCCAAGACTTGTGAAGGGCCGATGTAGATAGAAGGGCTTCGTAAAGCCTTCTTTCTTTTTTAGTGTCTACTCAGACTAGTTTGCTTCGCATGTGCTTGTATGTTTGTATGACTTGAGTGTCGGGTCATGTGACCCCTATCTGTATGAACATGTTATGTATGGCTCCTCGGAGCCTTCTAAATAAAGTACTTGAGTTGTATAGTTTTGTTGTGATGCCATGTTGTATGTACTCATATCGGGCATATTGTGTGTATGATTGAAATGCTTGGTATGAGTGGAATCCGACAATCTAGTTGCTTATCCTTGGCAGCCTCTCATATGGGGAAATGTAGTCTAGTGCTTCCTAAGCGATAGTAGTCCGCTAGGTTCACCGGAGTCCTGCTAGCCCAGCACTACTGCTCTGGACACTTGACTGGCTGACATGTGTTTCACTTCGTTCCTGTGTCTGTCCCTTCGGGGAAATGTCACGCGGTGACAACCGGAGTCCTGCCTAGCCTGCTACAGCCCGGGTTACCGGAGTCTTGTTAGCCCAGTGCTACAGCCCGGTAGATCTGTGTAGTCAATACACAGCCTCCACTTCCCATTTGCCTTGCGCACCACTACCGGATTAGCCAACCACGTCGGGTAGAGCACTCCTCTCACCAAACCTGCCACTTCCAACTTCCTGATCTCCTCTATGATGAACTCCCGCCTCTCAAGAGCATGCTTTCTAACCTTCTACTTGACGGGCCGTGCATGAGGACAGACAGCTAGGTGGTGCTCAGTCACCTCCCTGGAATCACCGAGGATGTCGGATGCTTGCCACACAAACACGTCGACATTCGTCCATAGGAAGGTGACGAGCGTGCCTTCCTATTTGTTGTCGAGGGTGGAGCCTATGGTGAAGGCCCCTCCCATGCCATCCTCCCTGACGGACACCATCTTGGTCTGATGCGGCTCAGCTCTGGATTTCTTGCTCTTGCCGGTAGATCTCTCTGTTACGTCCTCGACGGTAGCACAACACTCCGAGGAGGTGCGCTTGCTGGAGTGGGTGTGAGAGGTCTTGCTGGTCTTCTTCTTCCCTCCTAGGCTTTTAGCGGCAGGAGGAGGTGCCTTGACGGCAGCTGCTGCAATAGCTTCCCGGTAGAGTTGGTCGGCGCAAATCAGCGGGTCCTTCTTGTCGGAGGGGACGGAGATGATGGTCAACGGCCCGGGCATCTTTAGCATGTTGTAGGCGTAGTGTGATGCCGCCATGAACTTGGCTAGTGCCGGGCGGCCGAGGATCCCAGTGTAGGGCAAGGGGATCTCGGCCACGTCGAAGATGATCCTCTCCATCCTGTAGTTCAACTCTCCTCCAAACGTCACGGGCAGTGTGACCTTCCCCTTCGGCTGTCTCCTCCCCGGATTGACCCCTTGAAACGTGCCCGTTTCCTCGAGGTCTTCATCAGGAATTTGCAGCCTTTTGATCACGACAGCCAAGATCAAGTTCAGGCCGGCCCCGTCGTCAACCAACATCTTGTTCACCTTGAGGTTGTATATCGTTGGTGAGACCAACAATGGCAAACAACCAACCGCGGTCGTGCGGTCAGGGTGGTCCTCGGCGTGAAAGCTGAGGGGCGTGACGGACCACTTCAGCGGCTTCTGAGGGTCGAACAATGGTTCCGCTGCTGTAATCTCACGCGCCCACTACTTGAGTTGGTGGTGAGAAGTATGCAGCGAGGCGCCACCAGCGACACACATGGCCTCTGTAGCCTTCTGGAACTCTTGCTCACCGGACTAGTCGTCCTCGTCGTGATCATCGTCTTCTTGTTTCTTGTCACGGCCCCGGGCGGGCCTCTCTTGCTGGTTGTCCTTGCCGAGGCGGCTTCCTTGGCCGCCACGCTTCTTGCCGGATCCCTCAGCACCATCCTGACCTTTCTCCTTGTCCCACCTTTCAAGGCTAACCTTTTGCTTTTTAACAAGCAGCTCGACTTGTCGGCGTTCTGGAGGTCGTGTCCCTTGGTTCGGTGGATCTTGTAGTACTGCTTGCCGGAGCCCCCTGGCTTGTCGGTGGCTGCTAAGGCCCGGCAGGCGGCACACCCGGCAATCTCCTTGTCGGGGCCGTCTGCCTTGACCTTCTTGGCAGCGCCGGTGTCGTCAGACCCCTCGACGGCAAGTACAGCCTTGCCCTTGCGTTTCCTGTTGCGACGCCGGCCCTTCTTCGTCGGGGTGGCGGCATCTTCGTCGGTAGAGTCGGTTTCCGCACCGGCGTCTTCGCCCGGGTACTTCCTTCCCTCTTCAGCCCGAGCGCATTTATCGGCCAGAACATAGAGCTCAGCCACATCCTTAACCTTGGTCATCTCCAGCTCTTCGCGCATCTTGCGATTGCGCACATTCTGGTGGAACACGCTGATCACAGTGGTGGGATGAACGTTAGGGATGTCGTACTACACCCGGCTAAACCTCTGGATGTACTTGTGCAGGGTTTCCCATTCCTTCTGGGGGATGATATGCAGATCGCTGGCCTGGCCATGAGGTCTGACCAAGAAGAAATGGAATCCACCAGCAAGTGCATCAACCAAGACATAACATTGGGCTTCAGCGCCAGTGGGAAATAATTGGCAAGCACCTTGTCGTCGCGAGCTTCGGCTGCCTGCATCGCGATGGTGTAGATGCTGAGGAACTCGAATGGATGGGTCTTTCCAGTGTACTTCTCGCTGACGTCGGGCTTGAACGTGCGGTGGGACGGCCAATGGAACTACCGCAACTCACGGGTAAAGGCCGGGCAGCCCACCTCGTAAGGTAGGCCGTCGGAGCCCCCCAGTGCTGGGTGGTCCATAACAGGCCCCGCCCGCTTATCCGAGTGGTGGCGTGTATCACGTCGGCGCTCAATTGTGGTCCGAGCATCTTCGTGAGCTCGTTCTCGAAAAAGTTGGCGCTGGTCGCAGTGGGTCCGCGGGTCGGACGATGCTATAGAGATGTTATCACAAGCTCGTCATGACGGGCAGACGCCCACGGCGGCTGGCGAGGAGGAGGAGAGTGCACCGTGGCCGCAGCTCCCCCGGTCCTCCCAGCGCCAGCATGTGGTGGCTCGGTGGTGCGCCGCCCCGAGGGCCCCGCTGGTCGCGGATCATCTTTGTTGGCGATGGTGACGGGGCTCCGGATGGTGGCCCTCCACTCGTCGAGCTTCTCTCCAGCAGGAGGGAAGTCGAGGAGCAGCTGCGCGCGCGCCAAAGCTTCCACTGGCGTGGGTGTCAGCGCTAGCTGCGTGGACCGTGTCGTGCTTCGACTTCTAATCATGTTAGAAGGAGCTCCACCACGACCCAGCGGCTGCGCGCCATTTTCGCCAGCACATCGGCGGGCATGCTGAACTCCTTCATCCTGCGAACGATGCACATGGCTCTTCCCACGGCGGAGCCCAGGGTCGCCGGTGTGGCGACGCTGTTCGTCGCGCACACCATGGGAAGAGCGCGCAGTTGTCGCCAGCGTGGGTGTCTTGGAGGTCGCTGCGCCGCCCAGAGGTGGCACAACGACACCCCTGGAGTGCCCCGCGCCGCCTGCGGGGGGCCCAGCTTCGTCTTTGGATCTGGTGACGTGCGGCCGGTCATCAGGCGTGCGAACAACGCCGCTCCCCAGGCTCTGACTGCTAGGGTGATGCGTGCGAACTTAATACACTTGATGCATGTTGGATAGCGGTTGATGTGTGGAGTAATAGTAGTATATGCACGCAGGAGTCGGTCTAATAATCTTGGACTTGATGCCTATATATTGATCATTGCCTTGCATATCATCATAATTATTTGATCTTCTATCAATTGCCCAACAGTAATTTGATTACCCACCGTGTGCTATTTCTCGAGAGAAGCCACTAGTGAAATCTACGACCCCCATGTCTATTCTTTATCATATTTTCTTTCCAATCTAATATTTGTCACTTTTATTTTCAGATCTATTATTCCAAAAACACAAAAATACCTTGCTGCACTTTTTATTTGCATCTTTTATTTCGTGTTTTATCGAGTATTTATCCAATCTTCCACAAAATTATCTATCTTTTTACCGTGGAGGGATTGACAACCCCTCTTACGCATTAGATTGCAAGTTTTTTTCTTTGTGTGCAGGTACCGTTTACGTAGTGTTGCTTGGTTCTCCTACTGGATTGATACTTGGTTTCAGAACTGAGGGAAATACCTACAATAGCTGTACTACATCGTCCCTCCTCTTTGGGGAAATACCGATGCAGTTTCAAGCGACATTAGAACCCAGTATAAAGAACCTCTCCCATTGCAAAAAAATCAATCTTGTTGGCCAAACCAAATCAATAGATCGGAGAGAAATACAAAGCTATCTTAATCATGCATAAAAGAGTTCAAAGAAAACTCATATAATATTCATAGGTAATCTGATCATAAACCCACAATTCGTTGGATCTCAACAAATACACCGCAAAAGGAGATTACATTGAATAGATCGCCAAGAACATCGAGGAGAACATTGTATTGAAGATCAAAGAGAGAGAAGAAGCCATCTAGTTACTAGCTATGGACTCATAGGTATGTGGTAAACTACTCACACATCATCGGAAGGGCATCAAGGTTGATGAAGAATCCTTTCTCGGTCAAATCCCCCACCGGCAGAGTACTGGAAAAGGCCTCCAGATGGGACCGCAAGAGGACAGAAACTTGCGGCGGTGGAAAAGTATTTTTGGTGTGCCCTCTCGTATACGGGGAATATTTGGGTACTTATAGAGCAAAGATTACGGTTAGAGGAGCATCAGGGGGCCCACAAGCCTGGGGGCGCCCCCCTAGGACGTGGCCTCCAAGCTTGTCGTCAATTGGTGGCCCCTCTGAACTCCTCCTGAAGGTTTCTGGGTGTCTTCTAGTCTAAGAATATTCCTCAAAAGTTTCATTCTATTTGGACTCCATTTGGTATTGATTTTCTGTAAAAGACAAAAACAAGGAAAAAAATGAAACTGGCACTTGAAACTAGGTTAATAGGTTAGTCCCAAAACATGATATAAAATAACATAATAAGGCATATAAAACATACAAGATGGATAATATAATAGCATGGAACAATAAAAAACTATATTGGCGAGGGAGAAGGCGTAATCAAGCTTCTCGTCGTTCTACGAGTTGACGTGACACATCAAAGTTATTTACTAGTAGTACATACTCTCTCCAAAAAAGGGCTGACCATGTCATTGCTACCATCCCATGCTCCGTCGTTGAGTACATGCACTATTCACGTGCCATCGAGGAGAAAAAATATTGCGTAGGTGCCATCGAAGTGCACGACTCACTTACGAAAAAGGTGTGTCCAGCCAAAGTGATCGAGCGTGTTGGAAAACGTGGTGCAGCCCTGCAGGGAAGATATATTTTCGAATACCGTGTCCTCGGTAATGGACGCTCAGACTTGTATCCTGATCGTATATAACTAGAAATGGATACTTGAGATATGTGATGGATATGTGGCTCCGAGACTGCTTTCTCGCAGGGAGTTGAGGAAGGATCTATGGACCTTAATGTTACAACATGCTTGTTAATTAAACTGCTATTCTATACTCTTCTACATGCTGCAAGACGCTTGGAGCTGCTTGAAGATGCTAGTCTTCGACATGCTAGGCCTTCCCCTCTATTCTGGCTTTCTGCAGTTCAGTCCATAGATACAGCCCTTCCATTTGATACCAATGCATGCTTAGTATAGATCTGATGCTTGCGAGTAGTTTGGATGAGTACTCACGGTTGCTTTGCTACCCCCTATTCCTCTTTCTTCCTTCTTTACGGTTGATGCAACTAGATGGTGAATCCCTGGAGTCAGATGCCACTGCCGACGGATGCTACTACGTGAAGACCGCCGACGACGAGGAGTAGTTAGGAGGTCCCAGGCAGGAGGCTTTGCCTCTTCGATCGTTGTTGCTTTTGTGCTGGCCTTCTTAAGGCAGTCTTGTCTAACTTATGTCTCTACTCAGATATTGTTCCTTCCGCTGACTCTTGTGTATCGAGCTTGTATTCGAGCCCTCAAGGCCCCTATCTTGTAATATGAAGCTTGTATTATTTTAATTTGTGTCTAGAATTGTGTTGTGATATCTTCCCGTGAGTCCCTGATCTTGATCGTACACATTTGCGTGTATGATTACTGTACGGTCAAGTCGGGGGCGTCACACACGGGCGGGTCCCGATCTAGGCTGGGAGGGCCGACGCGGTGGAGGCTGGCGGCGAGGGTGACGTGGAGGCTGGCAGCGGACATGTCCGTCGGTGGGAGGAGTTGTGTCAGGCGGCGCGAGGGGAGCGGGGTTAGGGTTTCAACTGCGAAGATTTCGGGGGAGAGGACATATATATAGGTAGAGGGAGCTAGGAGAGTCCAAATGGGGAGCGGTTTTCGCCCACACGATCATGATCCAATGACCGAGAGCATGATGGGGGTTTGGATGGGCTAATGGGCTGTGGTGAAGGGGGGCTGGGATGCAAAGAGAGAGGGGCTTCGGGGTACGCGGTTAACCATTAGGGTGTCAAACGAACTCCAAATGGAACGAAAATTGACAGGCGGTCTACCTACTCTATAACAACACCACACGCCAAGTTTCATCCCATTACGAGAACATTTAAATGCCACTCACGAAACGAGGTCTGAGAGGGGCAACGGGTGCATGTGAGAGTGTCGAATCGCTAAACAGACAACACGGGAAAAGGCCGGATGCAAGTTTTGAAAAAACATGAGGATGCAATGCATATGATGACATGGCAAAATGCAACACGCAAGCGGCTGACATGGCAATGACGACGAATAAACAGAAGACACCCGACGCATCGGATTCGGGGCGTTACAATTCCAAATGTATATACTACCACTGCAATTCGAACTAAATTTGAATTTGTTTCTCTATTTGAATAAGAATCTACAATCATGACTGTTGCCAATTTAAACCATCATCTGTATATTATCTTAACACCACACCACATGATTACTATAGAGGTAGATATGAACTATGTGTACTATATGAACTCGAATTTAAAATCTTGAGTCCACTTGATGTTGATTTCAAATAATAGTATATTTGAAGTGCTAGCTAGATCTTCGTAACCTAAACCATGTTTCATATGCATACAGTGTTTATCACACAATGTATAGTGCCCCGCCTACTACATTATGAAAACTATTTAGCCGTGAGCTGCAAAAGCCACACATTATCACAAATTCAAATAAAATGTTATATAGTATAACATGTTCATAACCACACCATGCGTATCACCATTATATTCATGCATGCATGGGTTTAAAACACTATGATCTCTTATTCAAATATTCGAATCTACTTATATAAATTATGATCTTTGTTAGTCTTTTACACCCACACAATCCACTTCTCTTTATAGGTAGCACTAAATTTCTCTCATGCATGTACACACCCGTGATAACCCACAAGTATAAAAAATCATAACACTTTTCAAGGGTAGAGTATTCAACCCAAATTTATTGATTCGACACAAGTGGAGCCAAAGAATATTAACTAGTATTAGCAGATGAGTTGTCAATTCAACCAGACCAGAAAGACTTAATATATGCAGCAAAGTATTTAGTAGCAAAGTAGTATGGAAGTAACGGTAACAGTGGCAAAAGTAACAGTAACAGTTTTGTAGTGATTGTAACAGCAGTAGTAGCCAAAGAAACTTAGCAAGATCAATATGTGAAAAGCTCGTAGGAAATGGATCGGTAATGATAATTGTGTCTGATGATATTCATCATGTAGCAGTCATAACCTGGGGTGACACAGAACTAGCTCCAATTCATCAATATAATGTAGGCATGTATTCCGTATATAGTCATACATGCTTATGGAAAAGAATTTGAATGACATCTTTTGTGCGACGCTCTCGTGGCAGCGGGGTCCTAATGGAAACTAAGGATATTAAGGCCTCCTTTTAATTGAGAACCGGAACGAAGCATTAGCACTTAGTGAATACATGAACTCCTCGAACTACGGCAATCACCGGAAAGAATCCCAATTATTGTCACCTTGGGGTATGCGGATCATAACTCGTAATAGGTGTCTGCAACTTGCAAGATAGGATCAATAACACAAATATATTCATAAAAACATAATAGGTTCAGATCTGAAAACATGGCACTCGGGACCTAGTGACAAGCTCTAAGCATAGCAAAGTCATAGCAACATCAATCTCAGAAAATAGTGGATACTAGGGATCAAACCCTAACCAAATTATCTTGATTACATGATAAATCTCATCCAACCATCACCGTCCAGCAAGGCTATGACAGAATTACTCACGCACGGCGGTGAGTGTCATGAAATTGGTGATGGAGGAAGGTTGGTGATAATGATGTCGACGAATCCCCCTCTCCGGAACCCTGAATGGACACTAGACCAGCGCTCCCGATGAAAAACAGGTGGCGGCGGCGGCTCCGTATCATAAAGCGCAATGAATCCTTCTCATTTTTTTCTCCCCGAATAGGGTTATATAGAGTTGGAGTTGATGTCAAAGGAGGTCCAGGGGGCCCACGAGCCCTGTAGGCGTGCCCTGGGGGGGCGCCCCCTAGGCTTGTGGCCTCTGGGTAGAACCCGTCTGGTTAATTCTTGCGCTAGTATTTTTTATATATCCCAAAAATATTCTCCATGAAATTTAGGTCAACCCGAGAACTTTTATTTATGCACAAAAATAATACCATGGCAATTTTGCTGAAAACAACATCAGTCCGGGTTAGTTCCATTCAAATCATGCAAACTAGAGTCCAAAACAAGGGCAAAAGAGTTTGGAGAAGTAGATACGATGAAGACTTATCAACTCCCCCAAGCTTAACCCATTGCTTGTCCTCAAGTAATTCAGTTGACAAACTGAAAGTGACAAAGAAAAACTTTTACAAACTCGGTTTGATCTTGTTGTTGCAAATATGTCTAGCGAATATTCAGGCTTTCAGCAAGGATTATGAACTAACCATATTCGCAATGACATTTAGGACTCACATTTACCCATATCAACAGCATAATCAACTAGCCAGAAATAATAATAAATCTCGGATGACAACACATTTTCAAAACTATCATGACATAATATGACAAAATGGTATCTTGCTAGCCCTTTGTGAGACCACAAAACATAAATGCAGAGCACCCCTGAAGATCAAGGACTGACTAGACATTATAATTCATGGAAAAAGAGATCCAGTCACAGTCATACTCAACATCAATTAAAAACAAAGCATATAAATGACAGTGGTGCTCTCCAAGTGGTGTTTTTTATAAGAGGATGATGACTCAACAATAAAATTATATAGATAGGTTGTTCGTAGAGGGAAGAAGGGATTTGCAGAGGTGCCAGAGCTCGGAGCTTTTAAAACATAGATGAATATAATTTTGAGCGGTATGCTTTCATTGTTAGCATAACAACCAATATATCTCACTATCTTCCATGCTAGATACATTATAGGGGGTTCCCAAATAAAATGGTAATTTTCCCCCCTCCACCAACAATCACACTCCACGGCTAGCCGCATCCATGGGTACCATCCAGACCAACAACAGTCCTCGGGGAGTTTTGTTTTACTATTATATGTTGATTTGATTTTGAGCACAGAACTGGGCATCCCGATTACCAACCACTTTCTCGTAAATGACAAGTGAATAAACACTCATCCTGAGAATAACCCACCTAGCATGGAAGGTAGTGACACCCCGCAGTCACTACATGAGCGATTCGGGCATACAAAACAGACTATTATTTGAAGGTTTAGAGTTTGGAACATGCAAATGTACTTGGAACGGCAGGTAAATACTGCATATAGGTAGGTATGGTGGACCCATATGGAACAACTTAGGGTTTAAGGAAGTGGATGCACAAGTACCATTCCATCTTAGTACAAGTTAAGGCTAGCAAAAGATTTAGGAGCGACCAACTAGAGTGCAACAATTGTTAGTGCATTGAGATTAATCAACACTGAGTGCAAGTATGAGTAGGATATAAATCACCATGAACATAAATATCGTGGAGGCTATGCTGATTTTGATTCAGCTACATGAATGAACATGTGCCATGTGAAGCCAGTTAAATCATTCAAAGGAGGATATCATCCTATCATACTACATCATAACCATTTTGAAAGAATGTTGGCATGCAAGGTAAAACATTGGCAACTCCTAGATAATTAAGCATGGCATGAGTAACTATAATGTCTAATTGTCATTGCAAACATGTTTCATTCATAATGGGCTGAATCAAGAACGATGAGCTAATCATATTTACAAAAAAATAGGTCGAGTTCGTACCAGCTTTTCTCCATCTCAATTATTTCATCATATATCGTCATTATTGCCTTTCAGTTGCTCGACCGAACGGTGTGGATAATAGTAAGTGTGCACATGCATTGGACTAAGCTAGAATCTGCAAAATTTAATCAAAGGAGAAGACAAGGTAATATGGGCTCTTTGTTAGATCAACAATAACGCATATGAGAGCCACTCAACATTTTCATCATGGTCTTCTCCTTTCGACCCAAAGGAAAGAAAAGAATTTCAAAGAAACACACTAAAATATTTTTGGAGTTTTTGTTTTTCTGAAGAAAGTAAAATAAGAACGAGAAAAACTATTTACACGGGAAAGATCCCAACAAGCAAAAGAAGAACGAGAAATCTCTTTGTTTTTATTTTCATACTACAATTAAATGAACATAGAAAGGAAATAAACTACAACTAGTTTTTTTGTTTTTCTCAAAGTTTTTCAAACACACAAGAAGAAAGTGAGAAAAACAAAATAAACAAGCATGGATAATATAATGAAAAAGTATGATCACTGACAACCGGAATGAGTGTGTGAGCAAGAATGTAATGTCGGTGAGAAATATGTACTCCCCCAAGTTTAAGCTTTTGACCTAAGTTGGTCTAAGGCCACAACTGGCCCGGATGATATCCAAAATCGTAGTAGGGGTTGTATTGTTCTACAGCTGCTACCGCTTGGCGAGCAGCTTCCTGGAGCCGTGCGGCCTCCATCTCTCTCTCATACTCGTTTGCCTCCTCTCTGGTTATAAAATATCTCCCTTTTACCTGAAAGTTAAAGGAGAAGGAGCAGTAAGGGTAACATGGATAGCATGCTGTCTGTCAAGGATTAGTCGGTACTGGAGGGACTGTTCGTTCCTCTCGAGAAACTGATAGCGTACCATACCATTATAATCTAGAAAAGCAGGTGGCAACTCAATGTCATTTTTTTGGATTTTCTCAAACCTTTTTTTATAATCCAAAAGTAGAAGGAAAAGCTAAAAAGAAACAAGAACTATTTTTTTTGGATTTTCTCCAAGTTTTCCAAACACATAAGAAGAAAGCAAGAAAGAGAAAAATAAACTAGCATGGATAGTAAAGTGAAAAAGGATGAATACCGACAACTGGAATGAGCGTGTGAACATGAATGTAATATCGGTGAGAAATACGTACTCCCCCAAGCTTAGGCTTCTGGCCTAAGTTGGTCTAGGGCCATGGCTCGAAGTAACCCTCTCCAGAATACTCTGGAGGGTCCTGAGGGTTCTATAGGTGGGCGAGCTCCTTCGGCTCCCACTGATAAACAAACTCGAGATATGGACCATGAATTGGTGCTGGCTCAGGTGCTGGGGGTTGTGAAAGACCCCAAAATCTGTAGATGTCCTCGGGCATAATAGTGTACCTTCCTGAATAAATATCGAACAAAGAAGGTGCTGGCAGAGCAATAGCCTCACAAGTACCCTGACTAAATACTAGGTTGTAGGGGAGTTGTTTGTTATCGTATTTCTTAACAAAATCATGTGCTACCATACAAGCATAGTTTGAATACCCAGGTTCGGTGTAAAACCCTACTCCTGCTTTGTGCTGGATTGGCCTAACAAGGGGAAGAGGATGAACAAGTACAGTCGATGCACAGCCTCCCGAGGGCTATGGTGGTGAGGGTGGAAAGGATCTGATTCCGTCCCCCTCCATGGTGGTGGCTAACCTATATTTATAGTGGTCTCGGGTTCTCTTCCCCCAAAACTTAGGCGGGAAGGGATCCCACAATGACCAATTTGAAAGGGGACAAGAAGTACATCTAATCCATACGAAAGGTGGTTTTTGCATGCAAAGCTTCTGGTCATGATGCAGCGGTGGTCTAGGTGATGACATCCACCCTGTCGAGCTTGTGGTCTTGGTTTTGTTGCACCGGAATGGAAACCTTTGTGGGATTCTTCGGGAACCTGCGCTCGTTCTTGCTCCCTTAGCACTGAAAGGCAAAATGTTTCCTCTGCAACCGTTGGCGCCCACCTAGCCATGGTCTTCATGGCTCGTGAGCCTGGGTACCTACATAGAAGTCTCTGCTCCTCGGGAGCCAACCTGGTGAGGCCGCTCCTCTAGAGGTCTTGGCGTCGTTCTCCTCGCGAGGCCGGGGCCCCCGTGAGGGTCTTGTCTTGGAGGCCTTGCAATTGGGTCGTACCAGGCCGTTGACGAAGCCACGCCATGGGCTGCAGGCAGGCAGATCTAGGTACCCCCGTTCCTAGAACATCGATAGTAGCCCTTGGACCAAAGGCTTGCTCGGGCTAGCTTCGAGGTGAAGCCAAAGAGGAAAGCCAGAAGCGTCGCGGGCCCTAATTTCCTGCGGGCCAGGCTCGAAGCGTGGCGCTCAACAGGATGCGAATGCCTCCACTTCCCCACGTCGCCTCGCCAACTGCCCAGGCTGACAAGGACTGTTGCACACCCGCATGTCCATCATTTCTCGAATATGAAGGGACGCTGGTTGGCCTCTCACCACCTATAAGAGGGCGAGGGGGCGGAGCCTCCAACCCATCTTCATCTTCTTGCTCCTCATTCTTCCTTCTTGCAGCAGCATCCATGGCACCGGTGAGGAGGTTCTCCGCCGCCGAGAAGGGAAAAGCCCCCCAGGAAGGGCCAGGCATGCCGCGTCCCAAGAGGGGGCGCTGCCGTCCCTGCAAGTATGATGCGACGCCAGCGGCGGTCTCCCAGGGGCACGGTCACACCCCCACGGGCGTCCGGACTACCTCCGGCGGCCGTGGAAGCCGTAGAGGAAGGTAGGCGACGGCCATTCGACCACCACACCCGCGGGGCCATGTCGATGGCACGGCTCGCGCGTTCGTGGTATGGGTGGCGATTCCACCGCGCACCTGGATCTAACTCCCGCAAGCCCTGGCGGAGGAACTGCCAGCAAGGGGACCCGTTGAGTTGTGGCCACAGCAAGATGGGAGCTGCAACCAGTCCTCCCAGGCGGAGGTTGAGACCACCTTCTCCAGCGATGTCTTCATGACCCGGTGATGGCAAGCGATTGCACGCGCCTGTCGTTCGAAGGGGAGGCGCACCCTCCACTTTAAGTATGACGGGGTAGCGACGCTCTTTTTCAAGGTTTTCGAGGAAGATGGCAGGCTCCTGAAGTTCTTCCCAGCAGGCAGCAACGACGGCGGCAAGGCCCTGAGGGGTGAACTTGCCCTTGGCCATGCCTGCGACACCTCCAGCAGCGGTGGCACCCCCTTCGAGAAAAGGTCAAGCAGCGACGACTACAGCGAGTCGTCACGCTACCGCACCCGGTTCAAGGAGGAGGAGGAGGACACCGACTAGGTGCCATGATGCATGGGTTGTCGCCTCCTGAGCTACAGTCCCTGGAGGCCTTTCCTTTTGTTTTATCTCCTATATCAAGATCATTAGGGGCCCGGCGGGGGCGTGTAAGAACTGTGGTGCTTACGCCTTCATATTAATGTTTCCAGTTCATGTTTTGTTCGCCTTTCTCGTTTGGACACGGGTCCACTTTTGTTCTTGCAATGGCTTAGTGCTCTACATCGATGGGACCCAGTCCATAGGTGTGCTTCAGCTGTCGGTGGTATGCCAGGTTGCAATGCCGTGGTCAAGGCTAGGAGGTGAGTGGCCAAAGGTCCGGTAAGAGCCCTGAGACGCGATGCTTAGGAGGTCCCTGAGGGAGTCCTAGATTAGGGAGTCCTCGGACAGCCGGACTATATACTTTGGCCGAATTGTTGGACTATGAAGATACGAGATTGAAGACTTCGTCCCATGTCCGGATGGGACTCTCCTTTGCATGGAAGGCAAGCTTGGTAATTCGGGTATGTAGATTTCCTCCCTTGTAACCGACTCTGTGTAACCCTAGCCCCCTCTGGTGTCTATATAAGCCGGAGGGTTTAGTCCGTAGGAGAACACCAATCATAATCATAGGCTAGCTTCTATTAGCCTCTACTATCTCGTGGTAGATCAACTCTTGTAATACTCATATCATCCAGGTCAATCAAGCAGGAAGTAGGGTATTACCTCCATCGAGAGGGCACAAACCTGGGTAAACATTGTGTCCCCCGCCTCCTATTACCATCCGCCTTAGACGCATAGTTCGGGACCCCCTACCCGAGATCCAGTTTTGACACCGACATTGGTGCTTTCATTGAGAGTTCCATTGTGCCGTCACCATAAGGCTTGATGGCTCCTTCGATCATCGGCAACGATGCGATCCAGGGTGAAGTTTTTCTCCCCAGACAATCTTCGTATTCGGCGGCTTCGCACTGTGGGACAACTCGCTTTGCCATCTGGAGCAGATCGAGAGCTACACCCCTGGCCGTCAGGTCAGGTTTGGAAGCTTAAACTATACTACCGACGTCCGCGGAGACTTGATCTTCGATGGATTCGAGCCCATGTCAGGTGCACCGCACAGTCACGACGAGCACGACTTGGCTCTACTATCAGACGGTGTTCGGGAGATCACACCTGTGACTACTCCGGTCCTCAATCCAGAGCAGATCATGCCATCCGAGGACGGGTGAATGGACCCCGCCACGGAGGTCGCACACTCAGGGGCGTTAGAGCTGAATACTAACTTCACCTCTTATGAGACCTCTGTTGCCGAACCCTTGGATTCATCCCCGGCCACGGGCTCCAAAGCGCTTGCATCCGTGCCTATCGAATCTGATTAGGCACCGATCATGGAGTTTACCTCCACGGATATTTTCCAGCACTCGCCCTTGGGTGACGTCCTAGATTCATTAAGGTATCTCTCCTTATCAGGAGACCCTCGGCCGAACTATGTCCGGCTTGAGTGGGAAGCGGACGACGAAGAAATTCGTTCCCCACCCACCACCCACTTAATAGCCACTGTCGACGATTTAACCGACATGCTTGATTTCGACTCCGAAGACATCGACGGTATGAACGACGATGCAGGAGAGGAACTGGAACCACCGCCCATAGGGCGCTGGTCAATCACTTCATCACACGATATATACATGGTGGATACACCCAAAGAAAACAATGACGAGGAACGGAAGGATGCAGCGAAGGATAATCCCATCAAGAAGCAACCAAAACGATGACGTAGGCGCCGCTCCAAATCCCGCCTCGGCCAAAATAGCGATAACAGCGCAAGAAAGAATAATACCCCGGTCGACTCCAAAGGAAACGACGACCACATGGACCTAGTCACAGAGCAGGATGAGCCAGCGGACGGCGAACATAGTACGGAGCCACTATCCGATCACGACGACGCCGAGGGTAAAGCTCATCAACCTGTCTCCGGAGAGGAGAACAGTTCGGACGACGATGCACACATCATCGTGGAAAGGCAATTGGAGCAAGAGAACCTCCATAGAAGGCTTATTGCCACCGCGGGGAGTCTGAAGAAGCAGAAGCAAAGGCTTAAGGCCGTGCAAAATACACTCAACAGCAGATGGAACAAAGTGCTAGACACTGAAGAAAAGTATGGTGGTAGTCGCCTCACAAAGAGCTATCCAAAGCGCAAGCTACTGCCTGAATTCGATGACGAGGCTTTAGAGCCCATACATCCGAAAAATAAAACGGCCGATCAGCCGGATCGACCATCCCGTGGCCGCGATAGTGCGACTAATGATGTCGCACGTAAGTCAGCACACGATTTATGCGAGGACTTGCAGCAAAAAGCCGGTATGACCAGGTCCATCTATGGATCTAGGAAGTGCGCTCCGGCACGGAACCAAAATCGAACACTACAACCGTCAGAATGCCATGACACATCCAAATACAGGGGTGCAGCGCACCAACTATGCTTCACCGATGAGGTGCTGGATCACGAATTTCCAGAGGTATTCAAACCCGTGAACATAGAGGCATACGACGGAACGACAGACCCTGAGGTCTGGATTGAGGACTTCATCCTTCACATCCACATGGCTCGCGGAGATGATCTCCGCGCCATCAAATACCCGCCCCTCAAGTTGAAAGGACCAGCTCGGGCACTAGCCGAAAAGCCTCCCTGAAAACTCGATTGGATGTTGGGAAGAGCTTGAGGATTCTTTTAGGGCTAATTTTCAATGGACTTATGTCCGACCTCCAGATGCAGACGATCTAAGTGATATAATTCAACAGCCCGGAGAGTCAACCCAAAAGCTTTGAACAGATTCCTCACCAAGAAGAATCAAATCGTTGACTGCCCGGACGCCGAAGCCTTAGTGGCATTCAAACACAGTGTCCGGGATGAATGGCTCGCCAGACACCTCGACTAGGAAAAACCAAGGACAATGGCAGCCCTAACAAGCCTTATGACCCGCTTTTGAATGGGCGAAGATAGTTGGCTGGCCCGTAGCGGGACCAGCGACCCAGGCACATCCGATGTCAGGGATGGCAATGGAAAACCACGACGCAATAAAAGCAAGCGCTGAAACAATGAAGACAGCCCAGACAACACAGCGGTAAACGCTGGATTCACGGGCTCTCAACCCAGCCAACGGAAAAAGCCATTTAAAGGCAGTAGAGATGGACCGTCCAGCCTAAACAAGATTCTAGACAGATTATGTAAAATTCATGGCACCTCCGACAAACCTGCAAATCACACCAATAGAGAATGCTGGGTTTTCAAGCAGGCCGGCAAGCTAAACACCGAATGTAAGGGGAGGGATACACGAAGTGAAGACGAGGATGAGCCTCGCCAAACACTGGGGGACAGAAAAAATTCCCACCAGAGGTCAAAACAGTGAACATGATTCACGTAACGAAGAGGAGGTGCAAACGCGCACTCCGAGACGTATGCGCCGTGGAGCCTGTCACCCCCAAGTTCAACCCTTGGTCGTCCTACCCGATCACTTTTGATCGCAGGGATCACCCGACTAATATTCGGCACGGAGGATCGGCTCCCTTGGTGATAGACCCAATAATTGATGAATACCATCTCACCCGAGTCCTTATGGACGGCGGCAGTAGTCTTAATCTGATATATCAGGACACAGTCCGCAAAATGGGGATAGACCCGACAAGAACCAGCCAAAGCAATACTACCTTTAAAGGAGTAATACCAGGCCCAGAGGCCCACTGCACGGGCTCTCTAGTTCTAGAGGTTGTATTCGGTTCTCCCGACAACTTCCGAAGCGAAGAATTAACCTTCGACATCGCTCCATTCCGAAGCGGCTAACATGCACTACTCGGAAGAACGACGTTCGCTCGTTTTAATGCAGTACCGCATTACACTTATCTTAAGCTTAAGATGCCCGGTCCTCGTGGCATCATCATAGTTAGCAGAAACACAGAGCATTCCTTACATGTGGAACAATGTGTGGCGGCTCTAGGAGCAGAACACTGAACGGCCTCCCCAACCAGAATAAATGATCGGTCGTCAAGACCCCGGAGATGGCTAGATGAGTCTGGCGCACCACTAGCTGTAACAACTCGGATAAACCTGAGATTGGGTCGATGGATACACCCCCATAGGTGGTGCTAGGGGTTTCCCGCATGTAGAAAGGACTACAGTTCGGCTTGACCCTATTTAGATTGCATTTTAATGGTTTATTAAGAATAACCAATTTTTCGCACGAAGACTTTCACCTGGGTTTTTCTCTGTTATAGATGATAATCGTGCTACATCCTTCCAGGATACGGCACAACGGAGACATAGGCGCAAACGTGTAGCAGGGCCCCGCTCAAAGGTTTCTTTTTAGATTAAGACCCTGTGTAAACCTTTCTTACTGTCTCTTGTTGCTTCACACCCTCCGGATACTCAACACAACCGAGAGGGATGCTGTCGTTATTGGCATTTCGTCACGTCAGACTAATGCACGTACCTAGAAATTCAGGGCTCACTGTCGAGTGCGTTACTCAGCCTAGTATATGTTGTAAAGTCCGAATACCTTAGGGAGTTTTCGGCGTCGCGAGTTTGGCCTTATATGCATCAACACCTAATCATGTCTTTGGTCAATAGTTGGGTTTGCCCGGCTCCCGTGTTTTGCTACCTTACGTTCCGCTCTATCAGGCAAGGTGGCACCGGGAGAACTGCTGCGATTGTGCCCTGGTTCATCTGGATGAGTACCTTAGTATAGAAAAGCCGAAAACTTACTGTCATGATAAAGCGAGAGACTGGTCAACCACTCGAGCACTCAGTGGAATCTTCGCGATTCCTCCGCATTAACGAAGGACCGGTTTCTCGGACATGTATGTACGCGCACCGTATTCGGATGAGCACGGAAGTACCATGGGCTATATAGTATCCCCACCGTCAAACTCATATGGCTAAGTGAAAGAGTTCAAGCAATATTGTCCGTTTGCCTTGTTCGCCGCGCTATCACCTACTTAATGGACGAAGACGTTGGATCAAGTGTGAATACGCGCTTTTCCGAACACCCCCGCATTATATGCGTGGGAGCTGAAGCCGACGATTGCAATCTTTCAGGTTATATACATACATAAACGACCGCACATGAGGCATCATAATACTTTCAGGCAAAAGTATAAACACGTCCTTTATAATCCAAATAGCATTGTTTTTACAATTGGGATACATGTCACTCGAACATGATACTCTTCGAGTACTGAGCCTCTATTAAATGAGCACCCTCTAGGACTTCTTAAAATTAGTGCTTGGCCGAGACCTGGCCTACGGCCGGATCCTGGGTTGCAATAGCGGTGGCCTCCATCTCTGCCCAGTATGTATTAACACGGGCAAGAGCCATCCGCGCACCCTCTATGCACGCCGACCTCTTTACAGCGTCAATATGCGGCACAGCACCAAGGAATCGCTGCACTAAACCAAAATAACCATTCGCCTTGGTCCTCCGCCAAAGATGATCCACTTACGTACATCATGGCAAGTCCGCATAACCTATGGAGCTCAGCCCACTCGCCCATTTGTTCATTTAACAACAGCGGACGCGTGGGAGCACTGAACTGTGACCAGAACAACCTTTCCACTTCATGATCTTTCTGATGTTGGAAAAACTTAGTCGCATCAGCAGCACTCGTTGCAAAGTCCATTAACAACGGTTACGCACACAGTTAGTGTATTTTAGAAGAGTTTACTTCAAGTTTACTACAACCGTATATTAACAAATTCCCATCTGCCACATAACCGCGTGCACGGCTTTCGAAAGTTCAAAACCCTGCAGGGGTGTCCCAACTTAGCCCATGATAAGCTCTCACGATCAACGAAGGATATTCCTTCTCCCGGGAAGACCCGATCAGCCTCGGAATCCCGGTTACAACACATTTAGGCAATGGTAAAACAAGACCAGCAAAGCCACTCGATGTGCCGACAATCCAGATAGGAGTCGCACGTATCTCGTTCTCAGGGCAACACCGAATGAGACAGGCTACGAGGAAAACCAGACCTCGAGTTTCCCCGAGGAGGCCCCGCAGGCGGCTCGGTTAGGCCAACACTTAGAGAAGCATTGGCCCGGGGGGGGGGGGGGCTAAATAAAGATGACCCTCGGGTTAATTACTCCCAAGGGAAAGGTATAAGTGGTAGGTAGGCAAAGTGTAAAACCAAAGTTGGGCTTTGCTGGAGGAGTTTTATTCAAGGCGAACTGTCAAGGGGTTCCCATAACACCCAACCGCGTTAGGGACGCAAAATCTGGGAACGTAATACCGATATGATGGAAACTAGGGCGGCAAGAGTGGAACAAAACACCAGGCATAAGGCCAAGCCTTCCACCCTTTACCAAGTATATAAATACATTAATAATATAAGAGATATTGTGATATCCCAACATAAACATAATACAACATGGAGCAATCTTCATCTTCACCTGCAACTAGCAACGCTATAAGAGGGGCTGAGCAAAAGCGGTAACATAGCCAAACAACGGTTTGCTAGGAAGGGTGACAAAGGTTAGAGGTTCATGGCAATTTGGGAGGCTTGTAAAGCAAGTGGTGGGTAACGCGGCATAGTGATAGAATGAAGCAACTAGCATAGCAATGCTAGTAATGAGATCCAAGGTGACGGTCATCTTGCCTGAAATCCCGCTAGGAAGAAGAACGAGTCCATGAAGAAGATGAAGCCACGAAGACGAACCAAGCGTAGACGAACGAATCCTCACGATCGCAACGAAACAGGAACTATCGAGAAGAAGCACACAACATGGTAAACACACCACACATGAACAAGGCATGATGCTCAACCAAGTATGATGCATGACAATGCTACATGAAGCTACTCATGGCAAGAGATGATGCATAGAACAACACATCTCTACATGAAATTCCGGTAAGTCCCCGTATGCAAATTTCGAAATTGGTCCAGATCTGAATAAACCTTATGTTCAAGTTGTTAAACAGCATGTTAAGATGCCCCAATACGATCTACATGAAATTCTAGTCAATTTACATATAAAGTTCCTTAGATTCGGAGCTACGGTCTAAAAGATATGAGCAAAACAAGTTAAACATGAAATTGATGCAAAATGTATTCAAACATCAAGCAAACACACTCAAAACATGTATGCAACAAGGTAATACGAAACTACATGCAAAACTAAGCAAGTTTCATGTAGAGCACACTCAAAACGGGGCAACGGTTCAACACATACTCATGAAACAAGTTTAAAGGACACGTTGTCCAAAACAGCAACTAGGCAACTTGCAAGTATCAAAACAAAATGCTATAGCACCTCAACATAAAAAAAGCATGGACATGGTGTACAGGTGAAGCATAACAAAACATGAACATGCTCAAAAGGACATGGCAAGATTGCATATAATAAATGGTTCACAGACTCAGCAGAAATCACTGGACATCGCCGAAATAACATCAGGTTGTGTCGGGGAAGCTGATCCACGAACACCTATGGGACCGGCGGACCGAGGCCCTTTCGGTTCGGCGGGGGGCGGAGATCGCACGAAGAGCAGATCGAGGCGAAGCACACGAGCAGTTTACCCAGCTTCGGAGCTCTCCGGAGAGATAACACTCCTACCGCTGCATGTCCGAGTGTATTGAGTTCTTGCTCGAGCGCTGAGTGCTACAAGACACACGAGCTTCTAACGAGACCGAAGCGTGAATGTTTTTCCTTCAACCCCCCTACGCTATGCATGGGCCTCCTTTTATATGCTCAAGGGTCTCCGGGTGGCAACGTAGACAAGGGTAAAATGGAAAAGGAATTGCGTTGGTACAACTACCTATATAGTGTACCATACCTAACCCCGACGGCAGGGACAAAGGCATTAAATGCCCGCCTATGTCGCCCAAATAGTGCAAAAAGGACGTCGTGGACGCCACCGCTGCCACGATGGCAATCTTGTCAGCGCCGCTTGCCACCACAAGACCGCTGGCCGCAGACAACCTCTTGCCACGCTACCGAAAGGTCCTGTGGTGACACGCTGGTGGATGTGCCGGAGCGAGGGTACAGTGGTAGTTTGTCATGCAAGCGCCTTTGCCGCGGTCGTTGTCTTGTCGCTGTCGCGGAAGCTTGTCGCCGCCGGGTTTTGCCGGACGCGTGGCGCGCCGTGGCAAGTTCCTTGAGATGCCTTTGTTGGCCTTCCCGCAAGCTCCTCTTGCCGGGTCTTGTCTCCTAGATGCCTTGGTTGGCCTTCCCGACAAGCTCCTCTTGCCGGGCCTTGTCTCCTTGGCTTGAATACTTTGTTCTTGAATGGCTCCAAAGGAACCACGGAGGACCTTGGCGTCACCCGCAAGCCTTGCCGCTGGGTGCTGCAATCGCCTGCACGAAGTTCGGGATACTAGGGTACCCCTACTCTAGTACACCAACAGAGCCCCGGCCTGGGCCACACACGTGCCGCGGCGCTGTTGGGCCAGGCCCAACACAGGCACGGCACGCGCGCCAGGGTTACGCCAGATCTCACTCAGATCCACCGCGCCTCCACGAAAGGCACGCTATCGAATGCGCGCCGTGGGAGAGATTGTGGGTGGTTTTTTATTCGAAAGACGGAACGCCTGCCCTCCCTCTTTATAAGCAGGGAAACAGGGCAGTTCGCCCATCTCGCCGTTGTCGCTCCAATCTCAAAACCTCCGCCGCCCCCTTCTTCCCAAGGCTGAAAAGAGAGCAGCGCCCGCCCCATCGCCACCAGCATCACCAACGCCGCCGATCTCCCCACCACCTCCGCCATGGTCTCAAAGCCGACAAGGGAAGGTCGTGAAGTCGGCCGAGGCGCAGCTGCTCATGCGCCGCGAAGGAGCGGAAACCTTCCCCTCAGCTCGCCGCGGAGGATCCGAGGGAGTACTACTACCTCTTCGTCGACGGAGACGCGAGCGCATCCGCAGCACGAAGGTACTCCTACTGCTGTTGAACCGGCTCAATGGATACCCTTTCTTCAAGGCTGTTTTCTATTGCGGGCTCTGCCCGCTTTCTCTGAATTTTTCGTGATATCATGAACACCCACGGGTTCCGCCTCCTTGACTTCACCCCCAATGCCGTTTCGACCATGGCAGTTTTCGCACATCTCTGCTAAAAACTTTGTCGGAGTCTATCAAAACGTAGCTCTTTTCCGCCACTTCTTTATGCCCCTGCTGAGAGAGGGAGCCTCTATCCGGCGGAATCGCTGGATCTCGAGAACCGCAAGAAGGAAGCTTATCTCGAGGAGAGCTCCGCAGAAAGTGGGATGAGGAGAGCAGATCGGTGCTGGATTGTCGAGGAGAACTCCGCAGCCGCCATCGCCCAGCCAAACCCCAAAGAGTGTGCGGCAACGATTGGAGCAGCGAGTCCGGAAGACGCTTAGGCTGAAGATTGCCGCCACCCGGATCCTACGCCTTAGGCTTGCCGGGCTCACTATAGCGCCGCTGGCGGATTTTCGCCGCCGCGACGCTTCGCAGAGAGGAGGAGACCCACCGGGAGTTCCGTACGCGGCGGATATCATGAGGCTGCGCCCGGCCTCAACTTCAACTTCACCGTCCTGAAATTGGACGCGATGCTCTTGGAACTGTTCAAGCACGATATTGATCATCCCGAAATGTTCAGGTTGCCGAGGGGTGTCGTTCATTGTAACAACTCCTCGCCGACCGCGATCCGCGTAATGATGCCACCGGCGACTCGCATGGAATTGTCCCAACTTGGCAAGAGCCTGCAGATGATGTCGTGCAGGAGTTTTTGACGGCCTGGTAGAAGTGCCGGTCCGCCCCGATGAACAGAAGAGCCTCACCCGCGACACCACCGATGATGAGATGCAGCGCATCGCCACCAGGCTTGAAGAGGCGGCAGCATCCGCTGCCGCGGGCGAGTTCGATTGACCGTGGAGGAGGCAGAGGCAGCAGAGGCAGCAAGCCTTGTCGAGCGAGAGGAGCTTGCCGGCGAGGAAGAGCTTGTCGGGCCTGAAGCTGAGTCGAGCGAGCCCGCCGAGGGCGCGAGCGACTCGTTGAAGATCGGCTCCTCCTCCTCCCCACCTTTAGACAGCTTGCCGCAAGCGGAGCCCCCAGCTCCACCAAGAAGGCGTCTCCGCAAGGCTGGGGACGTAGCGGGGCGGCAGACGGGTCATCAGCCGCTGGGCTGGCGACGCGCTTCCACCGGGCAAGCATCAAGCTGCCGCTGGAGCACCTCACGCCATCACAGTAATCGGAGCGGAGCCTCCCGACCACCGCTCGCCTCCCGCCAAGCGACTAAGGGAACCTACTCCTCCGCCTCGCCGCACCGGAGGCGAACTGAATTGATCTCTCCGCGCCAGCTCCGACGAGGAAGAAGAAGAGTAAGATTCTTTGTTGTACTTGTAGTTCTTCAATTCTTGCTGTTTTGTCTTGTATCTCGATTTGCTTTACTCGAACCCATTCCTTTCGTGACACCGCCCAGAGCGGCGAAGAGAGTCAAGGTCCCGTGATCGCCATCGAGGACGCAACCCACCGCGCAGCAGGGGGGTGTGTCTGAGACCACCTTGCCGGACCCGCAACCCTTCTCAGCAGCCTCAAAGATAGCCCCCATCGTAAGTATATGGTTTACTTCCGCTGTTAGGCGGCATGGGTGCTCTTTCTTTGCTGATATCTCGATCGTTGGTTTGTGTAGGAGCGAGCAGCCTCACCAGAGTGCCCGGAAGCCGCCCCGAAATGCCATCTGCTTCGACTACACCGCCAAGGGAGGATTCCCTGCAAGGGAACGCTTCTCCGCAAGGGACATTTCTCCGCAAGGGATAGCAACAATGACCCTCCGTGGTTGAGACCACGATCGCAGATCCTAGTACAGGTAATCCTCTCGCTTGAAAACTTCCCTTGTGTTCTTTTTCTTCTGATTTTCTTTTTGAATATTTGCTTGACTTTTCTTCCTTTTCTGGTCGTCAAATCCATCTGCTACAGAGCCGATGGAGACCGAGGTCGCCGGCGAGGAGGACGCGCAAGAGCAATATCGACGACGCCATTGTCATCAAGAAGAAGCCGGCGCCGATGATCCTGGCCGGGGAGAGGCCGCCAAAGCTGCCGCCGCAGAAGCCGGGCGAGGGTCCGCGATCGACCGACGGCCCCGAGGCCACAGGAGCGCCAGCGCTACACCGACCGCTGATCCTCCGCCGCTGTCAGAAGGCCAGTTCAAGAGCCCCAGCCCGTGCCTATTTGAAGGCCGGCGATGGCGTTTTCATCAAGCTCCCCGGGCGCCGAGCCTGTGGCGCAAGTCGAAGGAGAAACTTTTGATGAAGAGTTGCTCGCCTCTGGCTGGCCGACGCTGGTCGACGCGCCGAAAGCAGCAGCAGCGGCGAGCCCGAGGAGGAGCAGCTGCTGCGAAGCTGTTGTCGCCTACCGCGCCTCGACAAGCCAAGCTGGTATCCCGAGAAGCGCTTTGTCGCAAGGCGGAGCAGACATCGAGAAGCGCTGGAGGAGCTCCGGCTCAACCAGGAAGCTCTCCGTCCTCGCAAAGGAGCGGAGCAGATCGCCGAGGAGCGCAAAGCCTTCCTCCTCAAGAAGGCTGAAGCTGAAGAGCAACAGCGGCTTGCTGCCGAGAAGCTGTCTCGCGCAGAAGGCGAAGTTGGCGAGCGGAAGGTTAACCTTGACAGCCACGAGGAGGATCTTACGCGAGCAAACATTTGGCGGGGCTCTCAAGGAAGCAGAGGATGCTGCCGCAGCTGCCGAGGCCGCCAAGAAGGAGTTGGAGACGAAGGTGACGCAGCTGGAGGCCGATCTCAAGGTGAGCGGCGAGGAGCTTGTTGTGCTCAAGCGTGAGCGCGAGAAGGACGCCTACACCCTTGGCGAGCTGCAGGGTCGTCTCGTCGAGAGGAGCAGGGAGCTTAGCGCCGCCAAGGACTCCAACGCAGATCTTGAGTTGAAGCTGACCACCTTGACTCAGACGCTGGACGGCGCCAGGGAGCGGGAGGTGGCCTTGACGGAGAAGATCAAGGCCGACGAGGCGCTGCTGGCGAGTGCTGCCGCCGCCTAGAATACTTTTAGGGAGAATTGGAGCACTGGACCGAGGGTCTCGTGGATGTTGCTGCAGCCATCGACAAGGAGCTGGCGCAGCTGGGGATGGAGGATCTCGGGTACTCCTCCGATGAGCACCTCCAACCCAGCGCCAAGCTCAGCTTGTTCTTCAAAGGCGTGGCGCAGCCCTCCAGCGACTCCGGGAGAAGATCCCAAAGCAGCTGGCCGACGAGTCGCGCCAGATCTGCGCGGGAGCTCTTCAAAAGGTGCTGGTGAAGGTGGCCTTCCGCAACCCAGGCCTCAACCTCACCAACGCCCTCAAGACCTTGCCACCGGATGCTGATCTCGAGCGCCAAGACCCTTGTCGCACCCATTGTGGACAAGGTGAGCGGGATCAAGAGGGTTGAGGGCGATCGCGAGATTAGGCCGCCTGCTTTTCTTTTCCTTGTCGCTGCTGGTCATGTCATGAGAACAATCAGTTAGAGCTACGACAAGCTATCTTGTAATATGACTCTATTTCGGGTAGCGATTGCTATGTTATTTCCTTTACTTGATTCCTTCCTTTGTATGTTTTTGCCCTACGCTTTTAGGGAACTTGTCGGCGCAGGCACCCTAGCCGCGAGCGCTGAGTGCGGGGCGTCAGTAGCCTGCTGTCGGTGTCGCTTCCGACAAGTAACCTTGTCGCAACTAGTCGCAGCTCACTTAATTTGTTGAGCGGACTCGAAACAAAGTAAGGGCGCAACTAGCTACGAGTTGGTTCCTCCACAAGACAGGTTTTCCATACAAAGCATGGTCGCTCGAGGAAGATAACTTAAAATTTTAAAACTGATTGCTCAAACTCTAGCAACTTAGCTTTTCGGTCGCTTGCTTCCGGTAAGGCTAAACTTCCTCGAGCGACGCTTGGTCCACACCATTATCTTCTCCTTTCCCCCGCAAACTTGTGGGCTTAGGGAACCTTCCTTTCTTTGAGAAAGAGAAAGAAGAGAAAACAAAGATATGGAGCCTTATGGCTCGTTATTGCTTATCGGGGTAGGTGCTACACAAAGTGTCGATAACGATGCAAAAGAAGTAGAAAGCATGAATTGACAAGACGCAGAGCACATGAGCTTTACTTATGCACGGGTTCACGCCCGCTTTGTACAAAGGATTACGTGCAACATCGGCAAGACTTGTACAAAAGGTGGTTGCCGGAACAGGTTCCGGCAACCGCGCCCTACGGGAAAAACTTACGAAGATGCTCAGTATTCCAGGAGTTGCTCACCGGAATGCCATCAGAGTCGCCTTGTCCTTGCTCTTGACCACTATGTCATCCATGTAGGCTTCCACATTTCTGTGTATTTGTGGCTCAAAAGCGTCATGGACTACCCTTGCAAATGTTGGACCAGCATTCTTTAAACCGAAAGGCATCCGTACGAAACAGTATGTGCCACATGGGGTGATGAATGCGGTCTTCCTCATCCTCTTCTCGCCATGAAGATCCGATGGTATCTCGAGTATGCATCAAGAAATGAAAGCAAGTCACATCCGCCGTGGAGTCAACAATCTGGTCGATGCGCGGCAAGGGAAATGGGTCTTTGGGACAAGCTTTATTGACATCGGTAAAGTCGATACAAAGCCTCCATTTCCCGTTTGCCTTGCGCACGACTACAGGATTGGCCAACCACGTAGGATGGAGCACTCCTCTGACAAGGCCTGCTGCTTCCAATTTCTTGATTTCTTCTGCGATGAATTCTTGGCGCCCACCGCTCGCTTCTCGACTTTCGCTTGACGGGCCGCGATGAGGACAGACGGCAAGATGGTGCTCGATTATTTCCGGGAACACCGGGATGTCGACGGTTGCCACGCAAATACGCCGACGTTAGCCCGCAGAAAGCAACGAGCCGCTTCCTATTTAGGAGTCGAGAGTGGCACCGATGGTGAAGGTACCATCTGCCATCCTCCTTGGCGGACACCTTCTTGGTCTCCGTGGAGCTGCCATTTTTTTCTTACACTTGCCGGTGGAGCTCGATGGAAAGGCCCTCGACGGTAGCGCAGCACCAAGAGGTGCGCTTACCGGAGTGGGCATCGTAACTCTTGCCGACTTGATCTTCTTCTTCGCCCCGGAGCTTCAACGGCAAGTGACTTGCGATCCGCTGCGGCGGCTGCCGCTTCCGGTAAATCTTGTCGGCACAGATAAGGGCATCCTTCTTGTCGCCAGGGACAGAGATGACACTTATCGGGCCAGGCATCTTCAGCATGTTGTATGCATAGTGAGAGGCTGCCATGAATTTGGCGAGTGCTGGACGGCCGAGTATCCCATTGTAAGGCAATGGAAAGTCAGCAACGTCAAAAGTGACTCTCTCAGTCCTGAAGTTCAACTCGCTGCCAAATGTTACCGGCAACGTGATCTTTCCTTTCGGCTTGCTCCTTCCCGGATTGATTCCTTGGAATGTGCCGGTCTCTTCGAGCTTGCCATCAGGGATCTAAACTTTCTGAAGTACCGCGGAAGAAATCAGGTTCAAGCCGGCCCCGTCGTCAACTAGTATCTTAGTGACCTTGAGGTTGCGGATAGTTGGTGAAACCAACATCGGCAAGCACCCGACCGCAGTTATGCGATCAGGGTGGTCCTCAATATCAAAGATGATAGGCGCATAGACCATTTCGAGGCTTGCGTGACTCGACGGGTGGTTCTCGCCGCATTGACTTCCCGCACCCACCGCTTGAGCCGGGCGTGTGAAGTATGCGAGAAGCACCGCCGTCAACGCACATGACCTCTCGTGGGCTTTCTCGAACTCCTGCTCATCGGTCTCGCCATCATCCATATCTTCATCGCCGCCGCCATCTTCATCCTTGTCGCGCCGCTGGGAGGTCTGTCTCTGTAACACCCCGAAGTAACTTTCCATATTTGTAACTCCAACTCTTGCCATTTTCGCATTGTGATATGATATTCCTCCGTGGTTGGGTTTTTTCCTTTTGCATTTTGTCCATGTCATGCATTTTATATCATGTCATCATGTGCATCGATTTGCATACGTGTTCGCCTCATGATTCCGAGCATTTTTCCCGTTGTCCGCTTTTGCAATCCGCACTCCTATCTCCCCGGCGCCCCTTTTACGCTTTTCCGTAAAGGGTACTAAACCTTCTCGGAATGGACCGAGGTTTGTCTAGTGGCCTTGGTATACCACCCGAGACCACCGTCAAGTTTCGGTCATTTGGAGCTCGCTTGGTACTCCAACGGTTAACCGCACTCGCAAAGGCCTCTTTTAAGTTGCAGCCCAACATCCCTTCAAAACAGCCCAATAACCCATCTAAGTCACTTCCATGCTCTCCGTCGCTTGATCACGATCGTGGGCGAAAACTACACCTCATTTGGACTCTCCTAGCTCCCTCTATGCCTATTTAAACATCTCCCCGTCCAAATCCGGTCTTCTTCCCCTAACACTAGATTTAATTCATCCTCACACATCGACGTCTGTCCGCCGCTGCCGGACGAAAATCGCCGCCGCCCTCGCCCAACCAGCGCGTGCCACGTGGCCCGCTGCGCCGCCGCCGCATGCCCGCCTGGCTGCCAGGGCCCTCCGCCGCCCGCCGCCGGCCACAGCGGCGCGCCGCGCCTCCGCGCCTCAAGGCGCCGCATGCGCCGCCTCCGCTCATTCGCCGCCGCCGGCCGGCCGCCCGCCTGCCAGCCCGGCCGGGCCTCAGCCGCCCGCCGCCACCTCCACCGGAGCTCACGCGCCGCCACCTCCACGCGCCTGCCTCGACCTCGGCCGGCCCTCCTCGCCACTCGCCTGTTCTCGCGAGCCCAAGACCGCCACCGCTGCCGCCGATCCGATCCAGCCGGCCAGATCAAATCGGGAACCGAGCCGCCTGCTGACCTCTCTCCCCTCACTTTTTTCTACTAAGTCTTTTATATCATTGATATTTTGTGTCATTTTCTTCATGCTATATCTTTGCATCAGAGGTCCATTTTATGCAGATAATATATCAAAATGTTCGTCTCAAGAGTAGATCATTTCATCTCATTGAATCATTTTCATTTGAGCTCATCTTGATGCCCGAAATGCTGTTAGAAGAGGGCAATGTGATGTTAGTTTCCGTTTCTTAACAGAACTTGCACTTTTGTTATTTTTGCTATGATTGATGTGTGCACCCTATGAATTTGAGTCCTACATGTGTTTTGTAATATGCCATGCCATCTTTCCAGGGGTGTATGCCATGTATTTTTGTGATCTATGTGGTGACTAGCACAAGCATGCAAAGTAGGTGTCCTGATGTTGCTGTTTTCAGCCCTGTTTAGCTGATATTTTGATGCCATGTTAACTTGATGCTACCAAGAGATCCATGCATATTTTGAGATACTTCAGTAAGGATGTTTTGTAAAACATGTCTTGCTCTATCCATCCATGCCTTTGTTTGCAATTATGGAGTGCCATAGCTTGAGTCAATCGAGCTCTACTTTTGCTATCAAATGTTTCCTGGCAGATTGTTACATGTTATTCAATTTTGCCAAGGTTGTTGTGGTTGATCCATGTATGCTATGTTATTGTTCTTGCCATGTATGTCTTCTATGTCATGTCTTCTTGATGTATGTATGCTTAGTTTTTCATATAAGGCTCTGTAGTGAGTGCATTGAGCTTGTAAACATGCCTACTTGTTATCAGTTTTGACATGCCATGTTGCTGAATCTGTTAACGAAACTTTCGATATTGACATGGGTGTTACTATATTTTCTAATCCTTTTTGGCTTATGGTCAGTAAGGGACTTTTGTTCTATGCTTTGAGTAGATTCATGCCATGCCATGTTTTGCTATTTTAAGTTCCTGTAGCATGTAGTTTTCTTGCTCTGAACATTGCAACCTGATGCTGTTTTTGCCATGTCCAGCCTGATATTTTGTGCACTTTTGCCATGCTTGTTTGAACCTGTTATGATGTGAACTAGCCGTAGCTCAGTGCTCATCTTTTGTCGAGCATCTTGTGTAGATCACTGCCATGTACTTTGTTGATACGTTTGGGTGCAGTAGCTTAATTAATTGTTGCTTGCTAAGTGGCATCATGCTGTTAATGGCAGATTTGTGCCATTCTTGTTTTGCTTGTCATTTGCAAACCGTGCATCCGATTCCGTGATCTTTATATCGATTTCAACCGAAATCATCTCATCTTTCCAGTGGCATACTTGGTTTGCCAAGTTGATGCCTGGTTCATCATTTTCCTTCCGAGCGCATATACGCATTGCATATCACATCCCGCATATCATGTCATGTTTTGCATCATGTTGATTGTGCATTGCACCGTGATTTATTGTGGTTCCTTTGTTTGTGTTCTTGCTTTGGGTAGAGCCGGAGACGAGTACGTGAACGAGGAACCTGTTGAGAACGCTTACGAGGATCAAGCTTTCGACAACTCGAGAACATTGCGCAAGATGACCATACCTCGAAATCACTTCTATCTTTGCTATGCTAGTTGCTCGCTCTTTTGCTATGCCTATGCTGCGATGCCTACCACTTGCTATATCATGCCACCCATATTGCCATGTCAGCCCCTAACCATCCTTTTCCTAGCAAACCGCTGATTGGCTATGTTACCGCTTTGCTCAGCCCTCTTATAGCGCTGCTAGTTGCAGTGAAGCTGAAGTTTGTTCCTTGTTGAACATGGAGATGTTGTTCCTTGTTGGAACATGTTTACTTGTTGGGGATATCACAATATATATCTGCTATAATTAATGCATCTATATACTTGGTAAAGGGTGGAAGGCTCGGCCTTATGCCCGGTGTTTTGTTCCACTCTTGCCACCCTAGTTTCCGCCATACCGTGTTATGTTCCTTGATTTCGCTCCTTACACGGTTGGGTGATTTATGGGACCCCTTGACAGTTCGCTTTGAATAAGACTCGCCCAAAGAAGGCCCAACATTGGTTTTACCATTTGCCACCTAAGCCTTTTTTCCCCGGTTTTCGCGAGCCCGAGGGTCATCTTTATTTTAACCCCTCGACCAGTGCTCCTTCGAGTGCTGGTCTCAACCGAGCAGATCTGGGGCCACCACGGGAAACTCGAGGCTTGGTTTTACTCGTAGCTTGACTTATCCGGATGTGCCTCGAGAACGAGATATGTGCAGCTCCTATCGGGATTTGTCGGCACAATCGGGCGGCTTTGCTGGTCTTGTTTTATTGCTGTCGAAATGTCTTGTAGTCCGGATTCCGAGATTGATCGGGTCTTCCCGGTAGAAGGAATATCCTTCGCTGACCGTGAGAGCTTATAATGGGCTGTTGGGACACCCCGCAGGTAATATCTTTCAAAGCCGTGCTCATGTTATGAGGCAGATGGGAATTTGTTAATGTCCGTTGTAGAAAACCCGGTTGACCTCAAATAAAATACACATCAATCGCGGTGTAACCGTGATGGTCTCTTCTCGCGGAGTCCGGAAGTGAACACGGTGTTGGAGTTATGTCCGACGAAGTAGTTCAGATCACTTCTTGATCGCTACTAGCTTCACGACCGTGCTTTGCTCCTCTTCTCGCTCTCTTTTTAAGTAGCCACCATATATGCTAGTCGCTTGCTGCAGCTCCACCTTACTACTCTGTCCTTCCTATAAGCTTAAATAGTCTTGATCTCGCGGGTGTGAGATTGCTGAGTCCCCGTGACTCACAGATTCTACCAAAACAGTTGCAGGTGCCGACGATGCCAGTGCAGGTGACTCAACCGAGCTCAAGTGGGAGTTCGACGAGGAACGTGGTCGTTACTATGTGTCTTTTCCAGATGATCAGTAGTGGTGCCCAGTTGGGACGATCGGGGATCTGTGTAGCATTTGGGGTATCTTCTTTATTTTGGTTCCGTAGTCGGACCTTGAGTGTACTCAATGATGGATGTTTATTTATGTACTGTGTGAAGTGGCGATCGTAAGCCAACTATGTATCTCTTTCCTTATTTATTACATGGGTTGTGTGAAGATTACCTCACTTATGACATTGCTTTCAATGCGTTATGCCTCTAAGTCGTGCCTCGACACGGGAGATATAGCCGCATCGAGGGCGCTATGTTGGTAATCGAGCCTTCCCGACTTAGGAGCCCCTACTTGATTGTTTGTCATGGCGTTGTTGAGTCTAGAATGGAAAATGTTTTGAGTCTTAGGATTATATATATCGAGAGTAGGATTCTTTTTACTCCCCAGTCCCTTCGTCGCCTCGGTGAGGTATCCCGACGAGAATTTTGACTTTCTCTCCTCAAATTTCACTAAAATTTTTTTAGGATCACGGGTATCTTGGAATCGTTCGATGGTTTTGTGACGAGAACATTGTTCTTGGTGCCTCCCGACATTTAGGGGTTGTGGCGGTGTCCCGGGAGTTGAGCTCCGAGGTGTTGTCGTCACAATTTTATCGCTGCGATTCTCGAATACCTGAGTTTTGCCGACATCGAAATCTCTTTTGTGCAGTTGTTGGTGAGATAACCCGATAGCCAAAGATCGAGGCGAAAAGGGAGTATTGCCATGACTTGTATAACGGATGTTTTTCAAGGTCGAGGTACACGATTTCGAGGATTTCTTGGTTATGTGTTGACGGATGGATACAGCTTGGATCTAGGTATTGTTAGTTTGGGTGATATATTTTGTGTCCCTCGTATCCCCAACACCAGATTGCATAACCGTAAAGTTTCGGGAGTTTATAGGTGGGAATTCTAGTAGCTTACGTGATATTCTTTCCGATGGATGTATGATTTGAGATTGGGGTTCAACGTTTAGTGGTCCGCCCATTCACGGTCGATTTATAGTGGTCGCGAGACGCCTTAAAGAATCCTTGGCTATGCTGATTCGGGACGCCTTGTTTGTCATTCGTGACGTCCGCTATACGTCAGGTCCGTGTGGGCCCCACCACTAACACTTTGGGCGTAAATCTCTATCATGTGTTTGTTCCGCTCATTCTAGAAGCCAATCTTTTGTTTTCAGCCAGATATTCGATTTGTTTCTAAGATGATGTTGTTTCCATATCTTTATCTAAGTGGCTTCTCACCTTAATGGACGGTGATGATTAACTTTGAATTCATTCGCTCATTCTTGTTCAATGTTTATTGTGAAGACTATATGTTGCAATTTCTATCCGCTGATTCTACTTATCTATTTGTCTATCAAAGGACTAACGGATGTCACCCTCTTCAGATGGCTCCGCCAACGCGTCTCAATCCGGATCGCAATGATGGGGATCACCGAACCTCCACCTCCACCTCCGCCTCCAGAGGCCTGGCAAGCTATCATGGCAGCCACCAATGCCAATGCTCAGATGATTTTGCAGCTCTTGCAAGAACGTACTCAAGGGCAAGGCAATCAAGGAAATCAAGGTCAAGGCAACAATCAGCCGCACTTTGCTACTCTCAGTCAGTTCCTCGCTAATCAGCCGAAGTCTTTCAGTTTCTGTGTCGAGGCCACAGACGCTGATGATTGGTTAGTGGACATCTGCAAGCATTTTGATTGTAGCAATGTCAGACCTGAGGACTTTGTCAAGTTTGCATCGCTTCAACTCAAGGACCAAGCTGCTGAGTGGTACCAAAGAATACAAAGATTCCAGAGGAGGTCGTGGTCATTACTCGGGATGAGTTCCGCCGTGATTTCAGAGCTCATCACATTCAAAAGTGTTGTTGAGAGCAAGCGTGAGGAGTTCCGCAATCTCAAGCAAGGCAACATGTCCGTCTATCAATACAATATCCAGTTCCGTAAGCTCGCTTGCTTTGCTAAGCAAGACGCACTGATGAAAAGAGTATGATCTATCAATTCAGAGGTGGTCCGAGAGAAGATCTGCAATTAGCTCTTGTGCTTTTGAGCTAGATAAGTATGATGAATTTTACAACATGGCATCAAGCAAGAAGCTGCCCAGCTCAAATGTGAGGCTTCTAAGAAGAGAATCAGGATGCAGTTCAGTCTTCTTCTTCCTCTCAAGTGGCAGCTAAGCAGCAGAAGTTTTACCTTCCTCCTCCTCCGTCCGTCGGCCTTATCAGCAGAAGAACTCAGGTGGCCGTGGATCTTCCCACCCACCCAACCCAAGCTATCGTAACAAGTCTAATTCTCAAGCTCCAAGGTCAAGTGCTCCTTACCACCGTCCGCTCTCGAGGTGACTTGCAACAAATGTCGCAGAAAGGTCACTATGCTAACAAGTGCTTCAACCAGAGGCGCCTTCCGCCTCCTCCTCCGTGAAATCTTCCAGCAATGCAAGTGGTCAAGCATAATCCAAAGCATGCCAAGGTCAATATGATGAATGCAGCTCAAGCGGAGGAATCTTCCGATGTGATAATGGGTAATCTCTCGCTAATGATATTCCTGCAAAAGTCTTATTTGATCTTTGGTGCATCGCATTGTTTCATGTCAAGACCTTTTTTGCCAAGCATGAATTCACTTCTTCTCATTTGGGTAAACCCATGGATGTCATTTCTCCGGTAAACGGTTGAGCTCCAGTTGGTGGTTCCGGATGTTTCTATCAAGATGGGCGATTATAGATTTCTTTCTAAACCAATTGTCCTTGGTGACTCGGATATTGATCTTATTCTCGAATGGATGGCTTTATCAAGACAAAGCTCAGCTTGATTGTGCTGCTGTGGAAATTCAATTGACTCACTCTTCTAATGATGTGATCATCTATGCCGCCGTGATGAAACCATTCGGTTGTTTTCTCTCAATGAGAAGGGCGAATTGGATGCTATCTCTCGATTCCAAATGCTTGTGAGTACCAAGATGTCTTTCCGTAAGAGCTTCCGGTATGCCTCCTCATCGCCGCTTGAGTTCGTTATCGATCTTGAGCCCGCATCGAACCCGTTTGCAAGCGCCCATACAAGCTTGGACCTGATGAGCTGAAGGAATTGAAGAAGCAGCTCGATGAACAAGAGCGTCTGGTTTGATCGGACCGAGTTCATCTCCTTGGGGTTGTGGTGTTCTTTTGTCCGAAGAAGGATGGCACGGACCGACTTTTGCGCCGATTACCGCCCATTGAATAAGAAGACAATCAAGAACAAGTATCCACTTCCCAACATCAATGAGCTTTTCGAGCAACTCAAAGGTGCTAAAGTGTTCTCCAAGCTTGACCTTCAGATGGGGTATCATCAGATTCGATTCGTGAACAAGATATTCCCAAGAGAGCATTCGTAACAAGCTTTGGTTCTTATGAATATCTTGTCATGTCTTTCGCCTTGTCAATGCTCCTCCAACATTCTCTCGGATGATGAACTTCATATTCAACCCCTACACCAATGAATTCGCCTTGGTCTATCTTGATGATATTTTGGTCTTCCAAGAATAAGAAGGATCATGCCAAACATTTGCGATTGGTGCTAGACAAGCTCAGAGAGTATCAATTCTATGCTAAGTTCTCCAAATGTGAATTTTGGCTTGATGAAGTGCTTTATCTTGGTCATATCATCTCCGCCAAGGGCATCGCTGTTAATCCCGAGAAGGTGTCCGCAATTGTGAATTGGGAACCTCCTCAGAATGTCAAGCAGCTCCGCAGTTTTCTTGGTCTTGCAAGCTATTGCCGAAGATTCGTTGAGAACTTCTCCAAGATTGCAAAGCCTCTTTCCAACCTCCTCCAGAAGCATGTGAAGTATGTCTGGTCTCCTGAGTGTGACGTTGCTTTCAATACCCTCAAAGAGAAACTCGTCACAGCTCCTGTCTTGACTCCTCCTGATGAATCCAAGCCATTCGAAGTTTTCTGTGATGCTTCTCTTCAAGGTCTCGGTGCTGTGTTAATGCAAGAGAAGAGAGTTGTGGCTTATACCTCTCGCCAGTTGAAGCCCAACGAGAAGAACTACCCCACTCACGATCTTGAGTTGGCGGCAGTTGTCCATGCATTGATAACGTGGAGACATCTCTTGTTGGGAAGGAAAGTGGACATTTTCACCGATCACAAGAGTCTCAAGTATATCTTCACTCAGCCCAACCTCAACCTCAAAGCAGACTCGATGGGTCGAAATGATTCAAGAGTACAACCCAAGTATTGAATATACTGGCAAGGCCAATGTCATTGCAGATGCTTTGAGCAGAAGGCTTACTGCAACAGTCTAATCCTCAAGCCCTTTCAGCCGGATCTCTGTGAAGCTTTCCGCAAGCTGAATCTTCAAGTTGTTCCTCAAGGCTTTCTTGCCAACCTCATAGTCTCTCCTACTTTGGAAGATCAGATTCGTGAGGCTCAACTTCGGATACCATGGTGAAAAGGTGAAACGTGGTATCGACAAGGGCATTTCCAAGTACAAGTGCTTCCACATTGATGACAAAGATACTCTTTTCTTTGAGGACCGGATTGTGGTTCCTAAGGGTGATCTGAGAAAAGTCATTATGAACGAGGCTCACAATTCGCTTCTATCCATTCATCCCGAAGTACGAAGATGTACCAGGACCTCAAGCAGTCATATTGGTGGACTCGAATGAAGCGAGAAATTGCTCAATTCGTGAATGAATGTGATGTCTGCAGAAGAGTGAAAGCAGAACACCAAAGACCAGCTGGTCTCCTCCAACCTCTTGCTATTCCAGAATGGAAGTTTGATCATATTGAAATGGACTTCGTGACTGGATTTCCAAAGTCCAAGCGTGGAAATGATGCTATCTTCGTTGTCATTGACAAGCTTACTAAAGTGGCTCATTTTCTTCCTATCAAAGAATCCATCACAGCAGCTCGGTTGGCGAGCTATACACCTCCGTGATTGTCTCCTTGCACGGCATTCCACAAGTGATCTCTTCTGCACCGTGGCAGCATCTTTACCTCCAAGTTTTGGGATTCTTTTCGGAAGGCCATGGGCACCAACATTCGCTTCAAAGACAGCTTTCCATCCTCAAACAAGTGGCCAAGTCGAGCGAGTTAATCAAATCCTTGAAGATATGCTCGTGGCTTGTGTCATTTCTTTCGTATGAAGTGGGAAGATTGTCTTCCATATGCCGAAGTTCTCCTACAACAACAGCTTCCAAGTTTAGTTCGGCAAGGCCCCATTCGAAATTCTCTATGGCGTAAAGTGCCGACTCTCTCAATTGGTCCGAGACGGTGAACGCCAACTTCTTGGCAATGACTTGATCACGTATGTAAGAAATGTGCCAAGTCATTCGTGAGAATCTCAAAGCCGCAATCGCGCCAGAAGAGCTATTATGATGATAAGCACCGTGATGTGGCTTTTGAAATCGGAGACCATGTCTACCTCGCGCTCTCCAATGAAAGGCACTCGCCGCCGGTATCAAAGGGAAGCTTGCCCCTAGATACGTGGGTCCTTTCAAGATCATTGGCAAAAGAGGCGATCTCGCCTATCAACTTGAGCTTCCATCCAACTTTGCAAACGCACGATGTGTTTCACGTGTCACAGCTTCGCAAGTGCTTCAAGACTCCTGAACGCACTATCAACTTCAAGAGATTGACCTTCAAGAAGATCTCTTATCATGAGCACCCTGCTGCTATTCTTGAAGAAACCGAGCGCAAGACTCGCAACAAGTCAATCAAATTCCTGAAAGTGAAGTGGTCACACCATTCCACCGAGAAGCCACAGGAGCGCGAGGATCACCTCCGCTCCAATATCCGAGTTCTTTCAGTCCTAGATCTCGGACGAGATCCTCTTGTAGTGGTGGAGTGTTGTAACACCCGGAAGTAACTTTCCATATTTGTAACTCCAACTCTTGCCATTTTCGCATTGTGATATGATATTCCTCCGTGGTTGGGTTTTTCTCCTTTTGCATTTTGTCCATGTCATGCATTTTATATCATGTCATCATGTGCATCGATTTGCATACGTGTTCGCCTCATGATTCCGAGCATTTTCCCGTTGTCCGCTTTTGCAATCCGCACTCCTATCTCCCCGGCGGCCCTTTTACGCTTTTTCGCAAAGGGTACTAAACCTTCTCGAATGGACCGAGGTTTGTCTAGTGGCCTTGGTATACCACCCAGACCACCGGTCAAGTTTCGGTCATTTGGAGCTCGCTTGGTACTCCAACGGTTAACCGCACTCTCGCAAAGGCCTCTTTTAAGTTGCAGCCCAACACCCTCCAAAACAGCCCAATAACCCATCTAAGTCACTTCCATGCTCTCCGTCGCTCGATCACGATCGTGGGCGAAAACTACACCTCATTTGGACTCTCCTAGCTCCTCTATGCCTATTTAAACATCTCCCCGCCCAAACCGGTCTTCTTCCCCTAACCCTAGAAATTCATCATCCTCTACACCGGACGACGTCCGCCGCCGCCGGACGAAAATCGCCGCCCTCGCCCAACCAGCGCGTGCCATGTGGGGGCCGCCGCCTGGCCGCCAAGGCCGCCTGCCCCTGGGCTCAGGGGCCCTCCTGCCCGCCCGGCCTGGGCCCAGGCCCGGCCGCCCAGCGCCGCCAGCGCCGGCCTGCGCCGCCTCCGCCGCCTGCCGGCCGCGCCGCCCGCCCCAGCCTCGCCCGCTGCCTCGCCGCCCAGCCGCCGGGCGCCGCCACCTCCACTGCCTCACGGCCGCCACCCCGCCCCTGCCTCGGCCCGCCCGCTCCCTCCGCCACCTCGCCCGGGCTCCGCGAGCCTCCGCACCGCCACTGCCGCCGATCCGATCCAGCCGGCCAGATCCGATCGGGACCGAGAGCCTGCTGACTCTCTCCCCTCACTTTTTCTCTAAGTCTTTTATATCATTGATATTTTGTGTCATTTTTTCATGCTATATCTTTGCATCTGTAGGTCCATTTTTGTGTATAATATATCAAAATGTTCGTCTCAAGAGTAGATCATTTCATCTCATTGCATCATTTTCATTTGAGCTCATCTTGATGCCCGAAATGCTGTTAGAAGAGGGCTATGTGATGTTAGTTTCTGTTTCTTAATGTAACTTGCACTTTTGTTATTTTTGCCATGATTGATGTGTGCACCCTATGAATTTGAGTCCTACATGTGTTTTGTAATATGCCATGCCATCTTTCCAGGGTGTATGCCATGTATTTTTGTGATCTATGTGGTGACTAGCACAAGCATGCAAAGTAGGTGTCCTGATGTTGCTGTTTTCAGCCCTGTTTAGCTGATATTTTGATGCCATGTTAACTTGATGCTACCAAGAGATCCATGCATATTTTGAGATACTTCAGTAAGGATGTTTTGTAAAACATGTCTTGCTCTATCCATCCATGCCTTTGTTTGCAATTATGGAGTGCCATAGCTTGAGTCAATCGAGCTCTACTTTTGCTATCAAATGTTTCCGGCAGATTGTTTACATGTTATTCAATTTTGCCAAGGTTGTTGTGGTTGATCCATGTATGCTATGTTATTGTTCTTGCCATGTATGTCTTCTATGTCATGTCTTCTTGATGTATGTATGCTTAGTTTATCATATAAGGCTCTGTAGTGAGTGCATTGAGCTTGTAAACATGCCTACTTGTTATCAGTTTTGACATGCCATGTTGCTGAATCTGTTAACTAAACTTTCGATATTGACATGGGTGTTACTATATTTTCTGATCCTTTTGGCTTATGGTCAGTAAGGGACTTTTGTTCTATGCTTTGAGTAGATTCATGCCATGCCATGTTTTGCTATTTTAAGTTCCTGTAGCATGTAGTTTTGTTGCTCTGAACATTGCAACCTGATGCTGTTTTTGCCATGTCCAGCCTGATATTTTGTGCACTTTTGCCATGCTTGTTTGAACCTGTTATGATGTGAACTAGCCGTAGCTCAGTGCTCATCTTTTGTCGAGCATCTTGTGTAGATCACTGCCATGTACTTTGTTGATACGTTTGGGTGCAGTAGCTTAATTAATTGTTGCTTGCTAAGTGGCATCATGCTGTTAATGGCAGATTTGTGCCATTCTTGTTTTGCTTGTCATTTGCAAACCGTGCATCCGATTCCGTGATCTTTATATCGATTTCAACCGAAATCATCTCATCTTTCCAGTGGCATACTTGGTTTGCCAAGTTGATGCCTGGTTCATCATTTTCCTTCCGAGCGCCATACGCATTGCATATCACATCCCGCATATCATGTCATGTTTTGCATCATGTTGATTGTGCATTGCACCGTGATTTATTGTGGTTCCTTTGTTTGTGTTCTTGCTTTGGGTAGAGCCGGAGACGAGTACGTGAACGAGGAACCTGTTGAGAACGCTTACGAGGATCAAGCTTTCGACAACTCGAGAACATTGCGCAAGATGACCATACCTCGAAATCACTTCTATCTTTGCTATGCTAGTTGCTCGCTCTTTTGCTATGCCTATGCTGCGATGCCTACCACTTGCTATATCATGCCACCCATATTGCCATGTCAGCCCCTAACCATCCTTTTCCTAGCAAACCGCTGATTGGCTATGTTACCGCTTTGCTCAGCCCTCTTATAGCGCTGCTAGTTGCAGTGAAGCTGAAGTTTGTTCCTTGTTGAACATGGAGATGTTGTTCCTTGTTGGAACATGTTTACTTGTTGGGGATATCACAATATATATCTGCTATAATTAATGCATCTATATACTTGGTAAAGGGTGGAAGGCTCGGCCTTATGCCTGGTGTTTTGTTCCACTCTTGCCACCCTAGTTTCCGCCATACCGTGTTATGTTCCTTGATTTCGCGTTCCTTACACGGTTGGGTGATTTATGGGACCCCTTGACAGTTCGCTTTGAATAAGACTCGCCCAGAAGGCCCAACATTGGTTTTACCATTTGCCACCTAAGCCTTTTTCCCCGGTTTTCGCGAGCCCGAGGGTCATCTTTATTTTAACCCTCGACCAGTGCTCCTTCGAGGCTGGTCCAACCGAGCAGACAGCAGGGGCCACCACGGGAAACTCGAGGCTTGGTTTTACTCGTAGCTTGACTTATCCGGATGTGCCCTGAGAACGAGATATGTGCAGCTCCTATCGGGATTTGTCGGCACAATCGGGCGGCTTTGCTGGTCTTGTTTTATTGCTGTCGAAATGTCTTGTAGTCCGGGATTCGAGATTGATCGGGTCTTCCCGTAGAAGGAATATCCTTCGCTGACCGTGAGAGCTTATAATGGGCTGTTGGGACACCCCGCAGGTAATATCTTTCAAAGCCGTGCCCGCGGTTATGAGGCAGATGGGAATTTGTTAATGTCCGTTGTAGAAAACCCAAGTTGACCTCAAATAAAATACACATCAACCGCGTGTGTAACCGTGATGGTCTCTTCTCGGCGGAGTCCGGGAAGTGAACACGGTGTTGGAGTTATGTCTGACGTAAGTAGTTCAGGATCACTTCTTGATCGCTACTAGCTTCACGACCGTGCTTTGCTCCTCTTCTCGCTCTCTTTTGCGAAGTAGCCACCATATATGCTAGTCGCTTGCTGCAGCTCCACCTTACTACTCTGTCCTTCCTATAAGCTTAAATAGTCTTGATCTCGCGGGTGTGAGATTGCTGAGTCCCCGTGACTCACAGATTCTACCAAAACAGTTGCAGGTGCCGACGATGCCAGTGCAGGTGACTCAACCGAGCTCAAGTGGGAGTTCGACGAGGAACGTGGTCGTTACTATGTGTCTTTTCCCGATGATCAGAGTGGTGCTCAGCTTGGGACGATCGGGATCCGTGTAGCATTTGGGGTATCTTCTTTATTTTGGTTCCGTAGTCGGACCTTGAGTGTACTCAATGATGGATGTTTATTTATGTATTGTGTGAAGTGGCGATCGTAAGCCAACTATGTATCTCTTTCCTTATTTATTACATGGGTTGTGTGAAGATTACCTCACTTGCGACATTGCTTTCAATGCGGTTATGCCTCTAAGTCGTGCTCGACACGGGAGATATAGCCGCATCGAGGGCGCTATAAGTCGTCTCCTTGCCGCTGCTTGGCCTTGCCGTGGCGGCCCTCCTCGTCCGGGCGCTTTCTTGCCAGCTCCTCCAGCACCTTCCCTGGGCCTTCTCCTTGTCGCGCCGTCAGATTCAGCCTTTTGTTGCTCGATGCTGCTCGACCTTCTTGCAGCTCTGGAGGTCATGGCCCTTGGTGCGGTGGATCTTGCAAGATCGCTTGTTGGTGCCGCCTGCTTGTCGGGCGATCGCCACAACTCGGTAGTTGGTACCTGCGCGCAATCTGCTTCCCGGAGCTACCAGCTTTGGCTTTCTTTGGCGCCACCTCTGTTGCCGGACTGCTCAACGACTAGCACATCTTTGCCTTTCTTCTTCCCGTTGTTCCGCCGCCAGCTTTTTCTTTGTCGGGCAGCCTCCTCACCATCGATCCTCCCGCTTCAGATTCTCTCCGGGAGTTTCCTCCTTCTCAAAGACGCACACTTGTCGGCCAGGCATACAGCTCATCGACGTCTTCGATCTTTCACATCGCCATCTCCTCCGTGATCCGCGGTTTCGCGACGCTCGATGGAACGCGCTGATTATCAAGGCAGGGTGGACATCTGGGATGTTGTGCTGTACACGGCTGAATCTCTGAATATACTTCGCAGGGGCTCTCCTTCCTTCTGGGCGAGCAGATGAAGGTCGCTCTCTTGGCCATGAGGCTTGTGGCCGCCTGTAAAGGCGCCGACAAACTGATGGCATAGATCTGCCCAGAGGATATGGAGTTGTCCGCAAGTGCATGAGCCAGATCCGACATTAGGCTTGAGCACCAGCGGGAAGTAGTTGGCCAGGACCTTGTCGTCCCTCCCCCCGGCAGCTTGCACCGCGATGGTGTAGATGCCGAGGAACTCTGACGGATGCGACTTGCCGTCGTATTTCTCTCGCACGCCTGGCTTGAAAGTCTTCGTGGTTGGCCATCGGACTTGCCGCGAACTCACGAGTGAACGCAGGCAACCTACATCACAGACGCAAGTCGCCCGTTCCCCGGTGCATGCATGTCGACAGAGGGCCCAGGGGCGCTGGTCTGATTGACGCCGCTCTTCTCTCGGGCGCCGATGCGAAGTTCGAGCGTCCTCTTCTTGTCGTGCTCGTGAAGAACTTGGCGCTGATCGCGACGAGCTCGTGGATCTGATGATGCGTGGAGTCGCTGCCGAGGTGGATCTCGGCGAGTCGGCGATCTTGGCCTTCGGGTGGGAGCGATGGTGGTTGCACCCCACCGTCTTGTCGCCATCGACTGCGTGCTCGGCAGTCCTGCCTGGCGGCGGAGTGTCGCCGCTGGCAAAGCCGATGAGACTCAATGGTGGCCTCCATTCATTGATCTTGTCTCGCCGTTGGAGGGTAATCCAGAGCAGTTGAGCTCTCGCCAAAGCTTCTGCTGGAGTGGTGGGCGGTAGTGGCGAACGGCGCGAGGAGCGGGATATGCTCGGACTTCTAACTATGTTAGAAGGAGCAGTATCCCATCCAGGCGACCGTGCCTCGCTCGTGCCAGCATGTTGGCGCGCATGCTGGTCTTGAGCACCCCGAAATCCTCCAGCTCGATCTTGGTCCAACGAACGATGGCATTGTGAATACCATGACGCTGTCGGTCCTGTGCCTCCCGAGATGGGCGCGGTGCATGTACGGACGCCGAGGTCTGCGCAGCCTTGTCCTTGACCTGGCAGCACTGTGGGCTCCCTCGCCGACGCCTCGCTCTTCCGCTGGCGTTTCACCCCACCACCCGCTTGCTCCGTGGTGGTGGGATCGATGTGGACGGATCAGCTGTCGCCAAGCCTTCTTCTTCAAAGTGGCATGTCGATGAAGAAGATGAAGATCTAGCTCGTGTGAACGCCGGATCAGGTTCACACAATCTCGACGCACCCCTACCTAGCGTGACAAAGATGTCGGGGAAGCTGATCCACGAACACCTATGGGACCGGCGGACCGAGCCCTTTCGGTTCGGCGGGGCGGAGATCGCACGAAGAGCAGATCGAGGCGGCACACGAGCTGTTTACCCAGCTTCGAGCTCTCCGAGAGATAACACTTACCGCTGCATGTCCGAGTGTATTGAGTTCTTGCTCGGAGCGCTGAGTGCTACAAGACACACGAGCTGCTAACGAGACCGAGCGTGAATGTTTTTCCTTCAACCCCCCCACGCTATGCGCATGGGCCTCCTTTTATATGCTCAAGGGTCTCCGACAGGTGGCAACGAGACAAGGGTAAAATGGAAAAGGAATTGCGGTTGGTACAACTACTTGTACAAAGGTACCATACCTAACCCTCGACGGCAGGGACAAAGGCATTAAATGCCCGCTCTATGTCGCCCAAATAGTGCAAAAGGGACTGTCAGGACGCCACCGCTGCCACGATGGCAATCTTGTCGCGCCGCTTGCCACATCACAAGACCGCACCGTCAAGACAACCTCTTGCCACGCGCTACCGAAAGGTTCCGTGGCAACACGCTGGTGGATGTCCGAGCGAGGGTACGAGTGGTAGTTTATCGCTGCAAGCGCTTTGTCATGTCGTTGTCTTGTCGCGTCCGGAAGCTTGTCGCCGCGTGGCCTTGCCGGACGCTGTGGTGGCGCCACGGCAAGTTCCTTGAGATGCCTTGTTATCTTCCCGCAAGCTCCTCTTGCCGGGTCTTGTCTCCTAGATGCCTTGGTTACCTTCCCGCAAGCTCCTCTTGCCGGGCCTTGTCTCCTTGGCTTGAATACTTTGTTCTTGAATGGCTCCAAAGGAACCACGGAGGACCTTGGCGGTCACCCGCAAGCCTTGTTGCTGGGTGCAGAATCGCCTGCACGAAGTTCGGGATACTAGGGTACCCCTACTCTAGTACACCGACAGGTTGCAATGCTTAAAGCTATCAAACAACATGCTACAGGAAATTATCATGGCAACCAAAGGCATGGAATGAATGTACTAATTTCATAGAAAAAATTCCCTTACTGATCATGAGCCAAAAAGGCATAGAAGATACGATGGCACCCATGTAAACATAGCAAGTTCATAAACAGAATCAGACTTAGCAGCAAAAACTGAGCATGTCATAAACAGAATTATGAAGCATCTTTGCGAGCTCGAACCACTTATCACAAAGCATTGCAAGACAATAAAAGCATACTTACAGCAAGATTACATGTTCATGAAGCTAAACATGGCAAGATCAAGTTCATATTATGCTTGGTTCGCTAACAACACCATGGCAAAAATTGATTAACATGTAAACAATCTGCCAAGAACATAGCTTAAGACATGCTATATCACTCCATAAATACAAACAGGGGCACGGATGGATAGAGCATAACATGTATAACAAAACATCCTTAGTGGACATCTCTAGATTATGCATAGAACTCATGGTATCAACGGGTTTACATAGCATCACAATATCTCAGTTTCAGACTTCACAGAAATGACCAAGTCACAGAAATCAGCAACATCACGGAGGCTCCCTTGCAAGCTTGTAACCAACAACATATGGCATATCATGAAGATTGGATTGCACCACAGAAAATATTGCATGTTGTAGCTCATAACACATATAGACATCATTCTCAAAATAAAATCGCACAAAAAGATATAAAAATGACAAATGAGCAAGTTCTGTTAAACTACAGCAGACAATATCACATATCCCTCTTGCAACGATGATTAGAGCATCAAGATGAACTCAAACAAGAATGTCACAATGGAATGAAATGAGGAGCATCACATAGTGAACATTTAGACATATTATACACGCAAAATGGAGCAGTATGCAACAAGTTATGACATGTCAAAGGGGCACCAGAATGCAACAATTTTCGGGACTGTCATATTCTTCACCTCGCAGAAAACTGGATGGAGTGGTTCGGGACGGCATGGTACGGCTCGAGGACGTCGTTTGGATGGCGGGACGACGGGGTTCCGGGACGGCGGCATCCAGATCGCGGCACAGAAGGCCCGAGGCCATGGCGGCGGCCGGATGGAGCTCCGGCGAGGGGTGGTGGAGGACGGACCGGGGCGGATCCGGCCGCGGGCTCGCCGGATCTGACGAGGAACGGGGCGGGGCGGCTGGTGGAGAGCTCCAGGCGAGGCACGGGCGGCGGGGAGGCGCTGGGCGGTGCTGTGGAGAGGCGGCAGGGTGGGGGACTCTCGGGCGACGCGGAGGAGGAGCCGAGGCACGAGGGCTGACGCGCTGAACAACGGGAGAGGCGCGGGCGGTGGCTGGGCTGGTTCGAGGCCTTTGCGGGCAGATCTGGCTCATGGGCCCTGCCGGGTGGAGGGCGTTGACCGACAGCGGTGTCGGTGATGTGGCGCGACGAGATTCGCCGGGCGCGGCAGCGCTGACACGTACGGCTCGGTATGGACATGTCCGGCGGCGGGAGGTGGAAGAAGACTAGGGTTTGCCTGAAATTTCGGGGGAGGAGACTAATTTATAGGTGGAGGGAGCAAGGATAGTCCAAATGAGGAGCGGTTTTCGGCCACGCGATCGTGATCGAATGACCGAGAGAATGCAAGAGGTTTGGATGGGTTATTGGGCCACTTTAGAGGGGTGTTGGGCTGCAACACACACGAGGCCTTTACGGTTCCCCAGTTAACCGTTGGAGTATCAAACGGACTCCAAATTTCACTAAACTTGACAGGCGGTCTACCGGTGGTGTACCAAGGCCGCTTGGCAAATCTCGGTCCATTCCGAGAATGTTTAACACCCGCTCTCAACAAGAGACAAAAGGGGGACACCGGAGGACATAGGAGTGTCGGATTGCAAAACGGATAATGGGGAAAATGCTCGGATGCATGAGGCGAACACGTATGCAATGTAATGCACATGATGACAAGGAAAAATGCAACATGAAAGCAAACGACATGGCAACGATGGCGAATAACTGGAAAACACCTGTCGCTTCGAATCCGGGGCGTTATAGAGGGCTTGGCCGCGGCAGCCGAGGTCGCCCGGACCCAGCACCAGGCTGCGCTGAACTCCAAGGAGGAGGACCTCGCCAAGCGTGAGGCGGACCTCGACGCCATACTCCGCGCCAAGGACAAGGAGGTGGAGAAGCTTGGCGCGCAGCGGACCCAAGAGAGAGGCACAAAGAGACACTCGATGCCCAGGCTCTGGTTCACGCCGGCAAGGTGAAAGAGCTGGAGGTGGAGCGGGACGAGCTGAAGGAGCAGGCCATGAAGCTGTCCCAGGAGAAGGACGCGCTCAACAGTGCCCTGACGGAGGCGCAGGGCGCGGACGTCAGCAGGGCCGGGGAGCTCTCCGAGGCCAACAACTCCATCAAAGACCTCAAGCTAAAGCTGGAGGGTCTCGAGAAGATGCTATCGGAGGCCAGGGCCTCGGAGGGGACCCTGACCAAAAACCTGGAGAGCGAGAAGCAGCTGCGGAAGAATGAGGCCCTCAACTTCAAGGTGCACATGGAGGGCGAGAACCGCTGGCTCGATCGCCTCGCCATCGTCGCCAACCAGGCCGCCGCGCAGCTGGCCACCATGACGATGCCGGACGTGAGGTACGCCCCGGAGCGGAGTGTGAGTGCCAACTGCAGCCTTACCCTGTTTTTTGAGAAGGTCATCGGTGCTTTGGAGCGGCTTCACGCCAACCGGGCGGCCTCGCTGGCCGACGAGGCCCGGAGGCTTTGCCAGGGCGCCATGACCAATGTTCTCACCAAGGTGGTGTACTAGTACCCCGAGCTCAACTTCGATGCCGTGCTGGAGAGCTTGCCGGAGTATACTGACCTTGCGCCACTCAGGGAGCGCATCAAGCCCGTCATCAGCGGTGTCGGCGGAATTCTAAGGGTGGAGGGCCAGCGCCGGGATTAGGCACCCCATTTCTTATCGTCGTTGTAGGTTCATGGCCAAGACAATTTATATCTTTAGTTGAACCGTGGCGGCAATTGATGTAATATAACTCTGCAGTACTTTTGACATTACGCATGTTATTTTCATGTTCAATTTTCCTTTGTATGTACACCCTACGTAACTGGGTAGGCTTGCCGGCGCGTAAACCCAGGGAAGCGTCTTGAGGACGGATCCCCATTGGCCTGCCGGGTGTGCTAGCCGCCAGGCGAACCACCTTACCGCTATTAGCACGGCCGCCCGAACTGTCGAGCTTGACTCGAGTCAGAATCGAGAGCGTTGCCAAGTGCAGAAGGCTACCATGCCAGTCTCGACGCGGCCGCTTGAGCTGTTGAGCAGCTCGAAACAGTACAAGGGCATTTCCAATTGCGGGAGGGCCCCTTGCGTGCAGGTTTTTCATACATAGGCGAGATCTCCGAGGACGATAACCTTATGTAAAGAGGAAAGATTTAGGTTTCGGCATAACTTAGCTTTTCTATTGCCGCACTAGCGTCCATCGCACTTGCAAATGGCACCGCATTCTCCTTGCCATCTTCTTCTTGGGAGCCATGGCGATGAAGAACCGCTAGGCTAACTACTAGACCAGATTCTCACAATTGCGCCCCTTACCTGGTTCGCCAAAGATGTCGGTGGGAAACGACACCTATGGGATCACAAGAATCCCTACTACGGTTGCCGGGGCGCAGGGTTGTGAGAAGAGCAGGAGCAGTAGTCAGCACAAGGATCGTTTACCCAGGTTCGGGCCATGAGAATGCGTAAAACCCTAGTCCTGCTTTGGTGGATGTATTGAGTGTTCTTGAGCCCTTGGACTAGCTACGGTGGCTATGTAGTTCCAAAGAGCCGAATCCTCCTCCAGTATGCCAAGGGCCTCCTTTTATGGTCGAAAGGGGCTGCCACAGTGGCACATATGAGCTGGAAAGGCATACAGTGCTACGAGCTTATCGCCTACATTATAGGACAAAGTGTATTTAATGCGCATCTTAGGTGTCCCCTTGCTTTATTGGGGACGGGAACGAGGCCCGTCCCGTCCGTCGCCACTCCTCCTTGCTTTGACACGCGCCCTGGCCAGCGGTGTATGTGGCGCCATGTAGGCAGGCAGGCAGCTGAGGTGGCGCGGTGGTAGGGCCTTCACGAAGGTCCTCATACCGCCACGCAGGCGCCTGCTGAGTTGTCCTAGAAGCTGCATGTTACCATGCAGGTGCCTGCCCAGCTAGTTGGGCTGGCAGCTGCATGTGAAGCGGCGGTGGAGACTCGGTTGATGCGGGCCTGGCAGTGTCCCTGCTGACGTCTTCGGCAAGGGCCTTGCCGGGGGCCCGGCGAGGGTCTTGCTGTCGTAGGGCGGCCAGTCCCCGCAAGGATCTTTGCCGGGGTCTTGTGGTTTTCTCGGCAAGGATCCTACCGAGGGTCGCTGCCTTCTGGTCCTCCTCTCGATCTCATATATCTATTGTCTTGACAATGATCTACATGCCACCACACTGTGTGCCTCCCGAGCCCCTGGTCCAATCGTAGTCGGTTGGTTTGGAAACCAGGCCTCAAGGGCGGCTCGCTTCACAGGTGTTTGGGCGTGTTCTGCAAGGGTCTTGCCGGGCTGTTGGGTTGCCCTCGCAAGGGTCTTGCTCTGGGAACCTGCTTCGCCCTCTACTTCTATGTGTTCTTGGCCTTGGCGTTGTCTTGGGCATCTTGTGCTTCGCTTGTCTCCTTGCAGCGGCCGTATGGCTCCGGCTGCACGCGTGCACGTAAAGGTACAAAGGTGCGCCCCTACTTTTGTACGCCAACACCGCCGTACTCCACGGACTCTCTTCTCCCTAGCGAAATCTCGCCTTTAAGTGAGGCTCTGGACTTCATGCGATCCCTCGTCATTAATGAGGAGCAATCTCCATACTACGCCCAGCCCGAACCAGGGGCTGAGAGCGGTTGATTTTACGTCCCACCCACCACCCACTTCATAGCCACTATCGAGGACTTAACTGACATGCTCGATTACGGCTCCGAATACATCGACGGTATGGAGGACGATGCCGGAGAAGAGCAGGCCAAAAACCGCCATTTCCCGGACGCTGGATGGCCACCTCTTCGTATGATGTGTACATGCTGGATACACCCAAATAGGGTAACAGAGATAACGAGAAAAATGCAGTCGAGGATAAACCTCCTGAGATGCAACCAAAGCGTAGACATCAGTGGCACCGCTCTAAATCACGCCATGGAAAAGACAGCAGTACCGACACGAGAGTCAACAATACTCCAGATGACGCCGAAAACAACGAAGACCCCGTCGCGCCAGCCTCCGAACAGGACGATCGGGAAGATGGCCAGGCCGTAAACGAAGACTCGGAGGACAGTAATTATCTTGCACTCTCCGACGATGATGTGAGCCTCGGCGACGAAGACTTTATCGTGCCTGAGGAACCTTTCGAGCAGGAGCGCTTTAAGCGTCGGCTAATAGCCACTACAAGGAGCCTGAAAAAGAAGCAGCAGCAGCTTCAAGCTGATCAAGATCTAGTCAACGACAAGTGGACTAAAGTCCTGGCAGCCGAGGAATACGGCCTCGAGCGCCCAACCAAAAGTTACCCGAAGCGTAAACTGCTACCTCAATTCGACGACGAGGCACTTGAGCCCTGACTTTCATCCTCAGAACGCTGGACCGACCACCACGTGGCTGTGACAAACGGCAACTCAAGCGAACACCACAGATACAACCTCGGCCAGAAAGGTAGAGACACAATAGCTCGGGGATATACATATGACCTGCGGTAGGACCTGGAAAATAGAGCATGTCAGACCAGATCGATCTACGGATCGCAGGGGCATGCCCCAACGCGCGATGACGGCTATCTAGCCGGACGTGACAAGCATAACCACGTCCGGTCCGAAAATCACAGACGGACTCCATCCGAGCTACGTCACGACTTGGCCCGATATAGAGGCGCCGCACACACCCTCTGCTTCACTGATGAAGTAATGGAGCATGAATTCCCAGAAAGGTTTAAACCCGTGAATATCGAATCATATGATGGGACAACGGACCCCGCAGTATGGATTGAGGATTTTCTTCTCCATATCCACATGGCCCGTGGTGATGATCTCCACGCCATTAAATACCTCCCACTAAAATTAAAGGGACCAGCCCGGCAATTGCTAAACAGCCTCCTAGAGAACTCCATTGGCAGCTGGCAAGACTTGGAAGATGCCTTTCACGACAATTTCCAAGGTACATATGTCCGGCGTCCAGACACCAATGACCTCAGTCACATCATCCAGCAGCCCGGAGAATCAGCCAAGAAACTCTGGACTAGGTTCCTAATAAAAAGGAACCAAATTGTCGACTGTCCGGATGCCGAAGCACTCACGGCATTTAAACATAGCGTACGCGATGAGTGGCTCGCCCGCCACCTCGGTCAAGAAAAGCCAAAGTCCATGGCAGCTCTCACCGCACCAATGACCCGCTTTTGCGCGGGAGAAGATAGCTGGATCGCTCGTACAAGCAATAGTGCGAGCGATCCTGGCACCTTCGAAGTCAGGGACGGCAATGGCAAGCCACGACGCAATGAGGACAAGCATCGCAAGAATAATGTAGGAACACAAGACATAATGGTCAACGCCGGATTTAGTGGCTCCAAAACCGGTCAACGGAAGAAGCCATTTCAGGCCAACAGAGATGGTCCATCCAGTCTAGAAAAGATTCTGGATCGGCCCTGTCAGATCCATGGCAGCCCCGACAAACCAACCAACCATACCAAAAGAAATTGTTGGGTTTTCAAACAAGACGGCAAGCTCAATGCCGAACACAAAGGAAGGGGCCACCCAATGACAGTGAAAAAGAGTAGGCTCGCCTATCGAGCACCGGTGGACAAAAGCAATTTCCCCTCGAAGTAAAAACAGTAAACGTACTATACGTGACGCATACCTCTGAAAGGGAGCACAAGCATGAACTATGAGACGACCATGCCATAATGCCGGATGCCCCAAAATTCAACCCATGGGCGGCCTTCTCGATCACTTTTGATCACAAGGACCACCGAACCAGTATCAGTCCATAGAGGTTCAATAGCTCTGGTACTCGATCCAATTATCCGCGGATTCCATCTCACGCGAGTCCTCATGGACAGCGGCAGAAGCCTCAATTTACTCTATCAAGACACTGTCCGCAAAATGGGCATTGACCCTTCAAGGATCAAGCCCACCACAACTACCTTAAAGGGAGTAGTACCCGACGTAGAAGCTCACGACGCAAGATAAATCTCACTGGAAGTCGTCTTCGGTTCACCGAAAAACTTCCGACCCGAAGACTTGATCTTCGATATTGTCCCATTCAGCATTGGGTACCACGCACTGCACAGGTGGACCGCTTTTGCTCATTTCAATGCGGTCCCAAACTAGGCCTACATAAAGCTTACGATGCCCGGTCCACGCGGCACCATAACGGTCAATGGAAACACAGAACGCTCCCTCCGCACCGAGGGGCACACTGTGGCAATCACAGCCGAAGTACAAAGCGGCCTCCTCAAGCCGCATATCTCATCGGTCATTAAACCGCTGGCCTCTACTACACAGGACCGGTCAATTTTAGAGCTAGATTAGCAGCTCCGCCTTCGTCGTTCGCCTCTTATACCCGCGGAATTTGCACCGTGCATACATAATTATGCACTCAAAATACCTTGGTCATCGGCGGAGGCACAATACGGACATGTTTCTGATCTTTTTGCCACAGGTGAAGCAATACATGTTCGTCCTATGGACTTGAAAGAACTCTTTATGAGCCCGGCTTTCTTACAAATATCCGGGGGTTGCTCCCTTTAAGGAAGCCTTTTCGCGGAAGCACAGGCAGCGTAGACGTCCGACAGGAGGTCCAAAAGATTTTTTGTAGACCAAAAACTCAATTTGAAGCCTGTACAGATCCTTTTTCCTCAGCCCTCAACCCCTGGCACGTAAAATGGCCTGGGTGGTTGTGTCATAATCTGTAAGGTTACGTTCGACGTATCAATCAGATTTTAGTGAACATAATCTGTCTTCAGTATTTGCTTTCCGCATACGAACGTACCTTGCTTCTTCGGTTGTTTCACGCAGAAACCTAGGCACAAATAGCCAGGGGCTTGATATGGCAACATATGGGTTGCCCAAAAAGTCTGAAAAGCTCTATAGAATACTTCGGCGTCAAGAGTTTGGCATTATATGCATCAGCTCCAAATCATGTCTTTGGTAAATAGTTAGGTTGCCCGGCTCCTGTGCTTGCTACCTTACGTTCCGTCTTATCGGCTAGGGTAGTAACGGGTGAGGGAGTTCTGGATTAGGGGGTATCCGGACATTTGGACTGTATACACCGTCCAGACTATTGAAGCGTGAAGATACAAGACTCAAGACTTCGACCCATGTCCGGATGGGACTTTCCTTGGCGTGGAAGGAAAGCTTGGCGATCCGGATATTATATTTCCTTCCTTGTAACCGACTCCATGTAAACCCTAGCCCTCTCTGGTGCCTATATAAACCGGAGAGGTTGGTCCTTAGAAGGCCGATCACAATTGCAATCATACCATCATAGGCTAGCTTCTAGGGTTTAGCCTCTACGATCTCGTGGTAGATCTACTCTTCTACTACCCATATCTTCAATATTAATCAAGCAGGAAGTAGGGTTTTACCTTCATCAAGAGGGCCCGAACCTTGGTAAACATCTGTGTCCCTTGCTTCCTGTCACCATCAGCCTAGACGCACAGATCGGGACCCCCTACCCGAGATCCCCTGGTTTTGACACCAACATTGGTGCTTTCATTGAGAGTTCCTCTGTGTCGTCGCTACAGGGCTCGATGGCTTCTCCAGTCATCGTCAACAATGTGATCCTGGGTGAGACCTTCCTTCCCGGACAGATCTTCGTGTTCGGGCGGTTTCACTTCTGGGCCAACTCGCTATTATCCGGAGCAGATCGACAACACGCTCGGGTCACCATATCGTTCGAAATCTGAACTGCACGGCGGACATTTGCGGAGACTTGATCTTCGACGGATTTGGGCCTATGCCAGGTGGACCGGACAGTCACGACGAGCACGGCTTAGACCTGCTGTCGGACAAAGCTCGGGGTATCACCCCCGCAGTAGCCTCAGACCTAAATCCGGTGCAGGCTGCGTTGCTTGAGGACGGAGGGCTAGACCCCGCCCCGCAGGTCGCACACTCGTCGGTGATGGAGCCGAACACGGGCCTTACCTCTGTGGTGGCCAGTGACTCCGGACCCCCGGATTCGTATCCGGATGGTGGTTCCGGTAAGCACACTCCCGAGCAAGTCGAGCCAGGTTGAGGTCCGGTAATGGAGTTCACCGCTACGGATATCTTCCAGCACTCGCCCTTTGGCGACATGCTGAACTCGTTAAAAACTCTCTCTTTGACAGAAAATTCAAACAATGTCCGGCTCGAGTGGGAAGCAGGCGACGAAGAAATTCCTTGCCCACCCACCACCCACTTCGTAGCCACGGTCGATGATTTAACCGACGTGCCTAACTTCGACTCCAAAGGCATCGACGGTATGGACAATGATGCAGGAGAAGATTCGAATCTATGGGCGCCGGACTTCGCCTCATCATACTATTATATACATGGTGGATACGCCCAAAGAGGATAAATGTGACAATCCGAAGATAAAAACCTGGGCAAAGCCAAAGCGACAAATACAGACGCCGCTCTAAGTCCAGCAACAGTAAAAACAGCGACAAGAGCGCCAGAGGATCGAGCATTTACGCCAACTCAAGGCAACAACGACCATATGGACCCAGCGATGGAGCAGGGAAAACCAGGCCATCCCGAACACAGTTCGGAGTAGACGCCCGAGGACAATGATCCCGAATGACGAGGTCATCAAACCAAACCAGCACAAGAAAACAGTCCGGATGACGATGAATTCCTCATCCCGGAAAAATGCGTGGAACAAGATAACCTCCATAGAAAGAGTTATGGCCACCACAAGAAGTCTAAAGAAGCAGAAGCAACGGCTCAAAGCCGCACAGGAAACGCTCAACCATAGATGGAATAAAGTGCTAGACACTGAAGAAAGATACGGCGATGATTGCCATACAAAGAGCTATCCAAAATGCAAGCTACTGCCAGAATTCGACGACGAAGCCGTGTCACTTCATAACTGCAACAAAGCGGCTACCGACGCCGCGCAGATATATGTGAACACCTGAATAAGAAAGCTGGCGCGGCCATGTCCATTTATGGATCTAGAGGACACACCCCGGCGAGGGACTATGGTCACCAAAACTATTATGCCAATCGAATACCAGTTCGGAATAAACACCAGACACAACAACAGCCGATGGCATGCCACAACAGGTCGGTCAGACATGTAGGGACCGCCACCCCGTGCTTTTACCGAACAAGCATCGACCATGAATTTCCATAGGGCTTTAAACCCGTGAATATAGAGGCATACGACGGAACGACAGACCCAGGTGTCTGGATCGAGGATTTTACCCTGCATATACATATGGCTCGTGGGGATGACCTCCACGCCATCAAATACCTTCCCCTCAAACTAAAGGGACCAGCTCGACAATGGTTGAAAAGCCTCCCCGAAAATTCAATTGGGAGTTGGGAAGAACTCGAGGACGCTTTCAGAGCCAATTTTCAAGGGACCTATGTCCGGCCTCCGGAAGCTGACGATTTAAGTCACATAATTCAACAACCCGGAGAGTCCGCCCGCAAGCTTTGGAACAGATTCCTCACTAAGAAGAACCAAATTGTCGATTGTCCGGACACCGAAGCTTTAGGGGCATTGAAACACATCATCCGTGACGAGTGGCTCGCCAGACTCCTCGGCCAAGAAAAGCCGAGGACAATGGCAGCCTTAACAAGCCTCATGACCCGCTTTATGTGGGTGAGGATAGCTGGCTAGCCCAGAAGGCACCGCACCCAAAGACATCCGAAATAAGGGATGGCAACGGAAGCCACTACGTAATAAAAACAAATTTCCAAACAAGGAAGAGATCCTGGATAACACAACGGTTAATGCCGGATTCAGGGGCTCTCGACCTGATCAGCAAAAGAAGCCATCTAAAGGCAATAAAGAGGGACCGTCCGGTCTGAATAGAGTCCTAGACAGATTATGCCAAATTCATGGCACTCTCGACAAACCTGCGTAACCACACGCACAGAGAGTGCTGGGTCTTCGAGCAGGACAGCAAATTAAATGCCAACACAAGGAAGGGAAACACTATGAAGACGAGGATGAACCTCGCCAAATTTAACACGGGGGACAAAAAATTCCGCCAGAGGTTAAAATAGTGAACATGATCCACGCCACTCACATCCATGAGAAGGTTCTAACGCCGCCGCAGAGACGCGCTTGATATAGAGCCCACCGTAATCACACCTAACCACTGGACGTCTTATCCGATCACCTTCGACCACTGGGACGACCGAACTAGTATTCGGCATGGAGGATCAGAGGCCTTGGTGCTTGACCCAATAATCGAGGGATACCATCTCACCCACGTCCTCATGGACGGCGACAGCAGTCTAAATTTAATCTATGAGGACACTGTCCACAGGATGGGGATAGACCCATCCAGAATTAAGCAAAGCAACACCACCTTTGAAGGGGTGATACCTGGCATTGAAGCCCAAAGCAGGCGCTCCGTCATACTAGAGGTAACATTTGGCTCTCCAGGCAACTCAAGAAGCGAAGATCTACTCTTCATTATCGCACCCTTCCGAAGCGACTGTCATGCATTGCTTGGAAGAACGGCCTTCGCCTGCTTCAACGCATTGCCGCACTATGGCTACCTTACACTCAAGATGCCCGGTCCACGCGGGCGCCATCACCTAGCGGAATCACAGAGCCTCTTCACGCCAGCGAACTTTCGACGGCCTTAGCGGCCGGACTATAAGCGCCTCTAAAATCAAAAAATCATGACTGGTCATTAAAGGCCATGACACGTTAGAAGAGTCCGCCCGTAAAAAATTGAATCGTGGCACCCTATATGTAATCCCATAGTGGACACCTGTGGGCTATAAATACTTAATACAGCCCCACACTTGGCTCAACCTATGGGCAGGCCAACATCTTACACTTTTATTATCCATCGATACTTACGCTTGTACTCTTTCACGAAGTTTTCTTTTTTCCACGCATAACGCTCAGGCGATACCCTCCCTGGATATGGCACAACAGAGACAAAGGCGCAGATGTGCAGCAGGGCCCTGTTCAACAGGTTTCTTTTTAGATTAAGCCTCTATGTAAACCTTTTCTATTGCCTCTTGTTGTTTAACCATCCCATGGGTTCAAAACCCACAGAGGATACTGTCGTTATTGGCATTTCGCCATTTACAGATTAACGCACGTACTGGAAACACAGGGTTTATAATGAATGGGCATTATTGAGCCCATCGCTCATTATAAAGTCCGAATACCTTCAGAGTGTTCGGGATCACGAAGTTTGGCCTTATATGCAAGAACTCGAATCATGTCTTTGGTCAAATGTTGGGTTTGACTGCTCCGGGTTTGCCGCCTTTACGCCCGCTTTTTATCGCTAAGGTGGCTAAAGGAGAACTACTGCTTGTGCCCTCGTTATTCCGGACGAGCACCTCAAGAGAGAAAGCCAAAACTGACCGCTGCGATACAAACAGAGACTGTTCAACCACTCAAAGACTTATCGGAATCTTTAGCATCCCTCCAAGATTAACGAAGGACCGCTTTCCGTCATGTACACACGCGCCCGTATTCGGATGCGAGCGAAGGTACCAGGGGCTACATAGTAGCCCCACCATCAGACCCCCATGTCTAAGCGAAAGCTTTATAGCTATATAGTCTGGTTGCCTAGTTCGACGTGCGGTCACCTCCTTAATGGACCAAGACATTGGATCAAGTGTGATTACGCATATTTTTTCTTGAACACCCCCGCATTATATGCGTGGGGGCTGAAGCCAACGACTGCTAACTTTCGGATTAAATGTATATATACATATACAAAACGGCCGCACAGGGGACACCATAATACTTTCAGGCACAAAGTATAAATATAGCCTTGTAACCAAAATAACATTGTTTTTTACAATGATACGATTCATCACTCGAACAAGACATTCTTCGACCACTGCGCCTCTATTAGGCGGGCACCTTTTGTGACCTGCGCCAAGTAGTGCTCAGCCGGATATTGGCCCCCCGCCAGATCCTGGGTTGCTATAATGGTGGCCTCCATATCCGTCCAATAGGCTTTAACGCGGGCAAGAGCCATTCGTACACCCTCTATGCACGCCGACCTCCTTATGGCGTCGATCCGAGGCATGGCCCCAAGGAATTGCTGCACCAAGCCAAAATAACTGTCCGCTTAGGCCCTTCGCCAAAGATGGTCTATCACAGCCGCATTGCAAGCCCGACAGCTCGTGAAGCTCCGCTAAAGCATCCATCTTGTCACTTAGCGGCAGCGGCGTAGAGGGAGCATTGAATTGCCACTGTAAGAGCTTCCACTTCCTTATCACACTCGATCCTCAAGAACTTTGCGTGTCAGCTATACTCTTCGCCAACTGCGACACGCTGGCTCAGCAGGACTCCAAAGATCCATCCAGGGGAGCGCATTTTGATCGAAAAACTTCATCCCGCAATAAGTAGGGAGCCTCCACCGCCGATTATACCGGCTCGTTGAAGTTCCTCCCACGCACTCGAGCGCCGTCCGTATTTCTTGGTAGCATTAAGTGCCTTGTCCAGCTTGACGAACTATCCTTATGCTCCTTTTTAATGAGCTCATACCGTCAGCGGCATTTTTAACTCCACAGCCATTTCGCTATCTTTTCCTCGCTTCATGATGAGCAGCCTGTTCGCTCAATTTCGCAGCCGCTTTTAGGGCAGCCGACCGCTAACCCAAGCTTGTTCCTTGGCCTGGACAAGTTCTGCCCTCAGGGCCTCCACGGCAGCAGCACCATCTTTAGTTCGAACATATTACATTAATATCATGCCGCCTCCAAATTTTCCTATACAGAGGAAGGCAGAGCACATACCTTGCGATTTGTCCAGCTGCTCGTTCACCAGCGTGATATCGGCATCAATCGATCCAATCTGCCTGATTAGTTCGGCAACTTCAATGGACTGGTCCGCGGCCGGACCCGCGGGTACCTGCACGTATTTACAGCGCAATCATTGATTTATGGTCCCCCGTTTGCCACCTAGGGTGGGCAACCAGAGTCTCAGGGTCTACTATCTATATGGAGTGCACCTAACGCGTGCCTCACAGCCAAAAACAATGTATTCTTCACTACATACCTCAAAGCCTCTGAGCAGACTTGTAAATGTTTCATTCAAACCGCTTGTAGCGGACGAAATATTCTTGAGCACCGTGCTCATTAATGAGCGGTGCTCCTCCGAGAGCGCAGTCGCCCAAGAGGGCTCACAAGACGTCCGCCGGATATCGAATCGTGCCGGACCTTTTCTCGCCTCCTCGTGGAGCCAAACGCCCGAGCCTGGGGGCCGACGATTGGCTTCCGACTTGCAGATCCGACCTCCGTGACGACACTCGTGTCGCCCACTTTATGAGCCGAGAGGTGGGTGGGGTCTGCCTCCATCATCTCCTGAGGAAGATCTCCAAGACGAGCTCTATTGAGAAAGGCTGCTAGCCGGATCGCGAAGACTAATCCTGGTTATTGATCTAGGAGAAACGCAGTACCTTCAATTAAAAATTAACTTACAGCTCGGTGGAGGGCTGGCTCCCTGGCAGGCACGACGCGTGAGGGGCCTGCCGGGCAGCGCCACGGTGATATCTTTTTCCCCGGTTTGGGCATCTCCGCCTCCGAAGTCTTCGAGGCAGCCCTCTTCTCCCGCTGGGAGGAGGCCTTAGCCTCCTTCCCAACTATCCTCCTTAGGGGAGGCAACACCCCCGCTCGATGCGAGCGCAGAAGTTCGGTTTCTTCGTTTCTTCCCTTGTCTTTCCCTGAGGGCATTCTGTTGAGTACCCGGTCAAGCATCTTGGCCATGGTGGGCCATGGTGGGACCCGGTGAGCCTTCGGGAAGTGGCGCCGGACACCTGATTCTCTCCACCTTGCTGAGCCATTCCTGGCCACGGGTGATTTTCAGAATAAACAATTATGACAAATACAAAACATGGTGTCTGGTATAAAGTTTACTTACTTGGGTATCTAGGCGATCGCAGCTTAGGCCCGCATCCTCGGTGGTGTCCGGACACTTTACTTTCGGTCCGAAGAATAATTTGCACATCCCTTCGAGCTTCAGGCCGAAGAAGTGCTTAACAGTTCCTGGACCCTCCGATTGAACTCCCACATCCGGAGAGGCCGGTGTTGGAACGGCAACATCCGCCGGATTAACATCACTTGCATTATGCCGACAGATTAATGTCCTCTCAAGAAGCTCTCGGATGCGGCTCTGCAATACTGGTACATCACCAGCGGGCCCCCAATTCCGTCCTACGGCAGTCCAAGAAGCTAGTGGTGATGGAGGGCCCGAGCGGAACTCGGGAGCGGCCACCCACTTTGTGCCTCCGGGAGCCGTGACATAAAACCACCTCTATTGCCATACATCGGATACTTCTGGGAAAGAACCCTCTGGCCATGGGGCATCAGCATTCCTTCTTATTACGGCACCTCTCAAGACTCAAGGTCGCCTCGATCTTCTTCGCTTCACATTGAAAGTCTTGAGCCATAAGTCAAGTGTGGGGTGACGGGAGGAAGGCCTCACACATCAGAATGAACGATGAGATATGGAGGATAGCGTCCGGAGCTAGATCATGAAAATCCAACCCATAATAGAACATGAGCCCCCTCACAAAAGGATCGAGGGTGAGGCCCAAGCCATGGAGGAAGTGAGGAACAAACACAATGCACTCATTGGGCTCCGGTGTAGGGATGACCTGCCCTGGAGCAGGAAGCCTGTGCTGGATGTCGGCGGTCAGATATCCGACCTCCCTAAGCTTCGCAATGTCCTCCACTTGAATCGAGGAAGCCACCCACCGGCCTTGAGGGTCGGATCAGGACATATTGGAGGATTTGCGGTGTTGGAGCTTAGATCTCGGGTGTTAGAACTCGAGGTTAGAAAAGGCGTGAGGGAGGTGGAAAAGAGGCATAGGCCTCAGCCCCTTTTATAAAAGGGGGTGAATATCAAGAGTCCTTAGGGGGACCGCTTGAGGTTTACCTGACGGCACACGGAGTCATACCAACGGTCGTCATGGGGCTATGCACGCCCGCATTAATGGAAGATCCTGTAATAAGAGGGACACGATCTCTGCCTCGACGGGACGTGCCAATAAAACCGCCTCGCGGCGTGAGTCGAGGTGGGGTGAGAAGCACCGGTTCATGTTGAACTGGGCCATGATGTGAAGGCACGACATACGAAGGTCACCAGTGGATCAAATTTATGCTATGTTCCCTACAACGGTGTGTAAGAATCCCCTTGCGGATCCAGACATGATCTAAGTGTTCGATAACAACTTTGGAGTATTCGGAGATGGAACCCGCCCTGCAATGTCAAGACAAGATCGCCGCTGCACTCATTGCCGCCAAGCCTGGTTCAGGGCTACCGAGGGAGTCCTCGGATTAGGGGTATCCGACAGCCGGACTATATACAACGCCCGCACTATTGAAGCGTGAAGATACAAGACTCAAGACTTCAATTCGTGTCTGGATGGGACTTTCCTTGGCGGAAGGCAAGCTTATGCATCCGTGATATTATATTTCCTTCCTTTTAACCGACTCCATGTAAATTCCTAGCCCTCCGGTGCCTATATAAACCGGAGAGGTTGGTCCTTAGAAGGCCGATCACAATTACAATCCTACCATCATAGGATAGCTTCTAGGGTTTAGCCTCTACGATCTTGTGGTAGATCTACTCTTGTACTACCCATATCTTCGATATTAATCATGCGGGAAGTAGGGTTTTGCCTCCATCGAGAGGGCCCGAACCTGGGTAAACATCTGTGTCCCTTGCTTCCTGTTACCATCAGCCTAGACGCACAGATCGGGACCCCCTACCCCAGATCCGCCGGTTTTGACACCGACAACGGGATAACTACTGCGATTGTGTTTCTGGTTCACCTGGTCAAGCACCTCAGTAGAGAAAGCCGACAATTGGCTGTCATGATGTGGCAAGAGCTGGTCAACCACTCGGTGACTTATCAGTATCTTTTGTGAATTCTTATTTACATGAAGGACCGTTTTTCTGGTCACCTATGTAACGCAATCGTATTCGGATAACTGCGTACATACCAGGGGCTACATTGTAGACCCACAGTAAAACTCCTATGGCTAAGTGAAGGTGTTAAAGCCTTATAGTCCGATTGCCTAGTTCGCCACACTGACACCTCCATTCCGGACCAAGACGTTGGGTCAAGAGTGATCAGGTGCTATTCCGAACACCCCCGTATTATATGCGAGGGGGCCGAAGCCGATGACTGGCAAACTTTTAGGTTATAAGAAACGGCCGCACAGGAGGAAATAATGGCAAAGGTATATAACACATCTTTAACATATCATAATATGGTTTTCACAATTCTAGTACATTTATTCAAATATAATATCCTTCGTGCAATGACCCTCTATCAAGAGAGCGCCCTCTTGGACGTCCTCCAAATAATGCTACAGCGTGCGATGGTCCTTTTCTACGAGCGTACCCTTGGTTGCAACATCGATGGCCAACATCTTTCCCAGTACATTTTGACGCGGTCAAAGGCCATCCGGGCACCTTCTATGCACACCGACCGCTAGACGGCGTCAATACGCGGTACTACATCGACAAGCCGCTGCACCAAACCGAAATGGCTACTCAGAACGGGTTCGGCTGACCATAGCCAAACCATGACATCCATCATGGCAGCTCCGGACATCTTGTGTAGCTCGGCCCACATGGCCATCTGTTCGTTCAGCAGCGTCGGACACCTTGCCACGTTAAATTGTGGCCAGAAAAGCCTCTCTACAGCACGTCCTTCCTGTGCTTGGAAGAATTGCGCCGCGTCGGAAACACTCTTCGGTAGATCCAAGAACACATCTGGAGAACTCCACATTTGGTTAAGTAGAGCATACTTTGGGTCGCCGAACCTAGTGTGTAAAAGAAAGGGCTTACCAGCCGCTATATCCCCGGCCTGTGGGATCTCCTCCCGAGCCGCTCTAGATTCGGATCACGCTTCTTTCGCCTCTAGTAAGGCCTTGTCGAGTTTTGCTGCCTTGGCTTTGTTATCCTCCTCGAGATATTTGCACCTGCTAGTGGCATCCTTCAGCTCCCGCTCCATGGTAGATATTCTCTCCTGGTACTAGCGCTGAGCGGCCTGTTCGGCCTTCAAACCCACGCACGCCTTCTTGGCATCCGCGTCGCTCACTCTGGCCTGCTCCTTGGCCCAGGCAAGTTCAGCCCGAAGGGTCTCAACCGCGGCAGCACCATCTATAGTTATGCATGTCACAATATATGATTTTCACCCTCGTGCTCATACTAGTATACATGCATAAACAAGCTGCCCCAACACATACCTTGTGCCTCGTCAAGCCACCTGTAAATAAGAGTGATGTCCTCATCCGCTAACTCAAGTTTCTGCTTTAGATCTGCAACTTTCGTAGCTTGGGCGGTTGCCATGGACGTAACAGCCTGCGTTAGAATTACTTAGGTTACTTCCTAAGCATATCTTTTTGATCCTTTGATCGCCTCCCTATGGAAGCCGACCAGAGCCTCAGGGGATACTATCTGTGCACGGGTGCATTGTGCATGTCAAAATACTTAATCTATTACATTGCATACCTCAAAGCCTCTCAACAGGACCATGAAAGCTTCATTCAATCCGCTTCTCGCGGACAGAGCCCTTTCAACTACCGTACCCATTAAGGTACGATGTTCCTCTGAGATGGACACACTTTGTAATGTGCCCATCAGAGTATCCGGCACCTCCAGATTCCTGGAGGCTGCTGCGGGAGTATGCATTCCCTTCAAAGAGGTACATCGGCTCGACCCTAGAGTCGTCTTCGGCTATAAGCCGAAGAGTTTGGGGCCTTCATTGCTGGCCCCCGTAGGGGCTGCGCCCCCTCGACCCTTCATGATCGAAGTACCACCCCGGGCGTTGTTTTCATTGTCCCCCACGCCGCTTGATGGTCAGGGGAGACTCTCCGAGATGACACCTCGAAGTAGTCTGCCCTAAGATGCGATGAAGCATGGGAAGGCGTCTCGCTTTCCATCATCCCCGGAGAGAAGTCCCCTGATGAGGAGGACTGTCGGGGTGGACTGTGGGCCGAATTGCAAGCATATAGTTTAAATGTTAACCCTGCAACCCGAAAAGAACGGGTTATGTCTAGAGCATCCTTATTCACTTACGATTCGGCAAGGGGCTTGTCCCTAGAGAGGTGCCTTGCAACGGCATCGGCTTCGGAACCCGAACCATATGGTAGGGATACCTTCCCTCTCTTGGGTGCCTCCACCTCCAAGTCTTTGGATGCAGTCATTTTCCTCCCTTGAGGGGAAGGGATATCACCTTCTCCTTCCCCTTCGTCTTTCAAAGAGGGAGCTTCAGTATCCCCAGACACAGTGTCCGTCATACCAATAGAGTGGAGGCCTCGTTTGGCGTCTTCACTCTTCTTCACAGCGTTGGCACTTGATACGGCGCCGGGACCAGTATCCTCGTCAACACAGGATAGGCCGATTCTTCGGGAAGTGGAGATGAACACCTAATTCGTTCTGCCTTCTTTATCCAGCCCTGGTCAAAGATAGAGCTCTTGATACATCGCTATGGGATAATCAACCGAAGTTGCGGTCAGAAATTGGGTGCTTACCGAGGTATCCAGATGGTTGCAGTCGAGACCGATGTCCTCTAATGTGTCCGGCCACTCCTTTCGAGTCTTGAAGAATATTTTCCACATCCCTTTGTGCATTCTGCCGAAGAATTGCTGAAGGGTCCGCGGTCCTTCCGGAATGACCTCCCACATACGGAGAGGCCGTCGCTGGCATGGGAGGATCTGGTGGACTAGCATCACATGGATCACGTTAATAAGGCCAATGTACCTTTCGAGGATACTCCGGATACGACTTTGCAGCGTCTGTACTTCATCAGAAGATCCCCAGTCTAGCCCCTTATTCACCCAAGATGTGAGCCGCAACGGAGGGCCAGATCGGAACACATGTGGGGTTGCCCATTTTGTGCCGCTGGGTTCGGTGATATAGAACCACTCCTGTTGCCATGAGTTGGAGGTCTCCGTGAAGGTGCCTTTTGGCCAGATAGTGTTGGCAAGCTTGCTCACCATAAGCACACAAGACTCCGCTTGCTCCCCATTAACTAGCTTCGCTTGACATTGAAAGTCTTGGAGCCACAGGAAGAAGTGTGGGGATGCGGAGAAAGGCTTCATACACGCATTTACTAACGCCGAGATGTGGAAAGAATACAGATCTAGATCGTGAAAATTCAGCCCATAATAGAACAAGAGGTCATGAACGAAGGAGTGAAGAGCAAACCTAGCCCGGAGGAAGTGGGAGATGAATACAACCTCTCGCCGGATTTTGGTGTGGGGATGACCTGCCCTTAGTAGGGAGCCTATGGGGATTTCAGTAGTCGCACTCGCCTCAAGCTTCATGATATCCTCTGGTGACTAAGGAGGCTGCCCACCTACCTTGGGAGATGGATCCGGACATAACTAGAGGGCCTGGTAACAATGGAAGAAATCAAATCCTGGGCGCTGGAGCCCGAGGTTAGGAAGGTTGAGGAAGAGGTAGGCGTGGGGGGAGAAAGATGGGTATGTTACCCTTTATAAAGGCGAAGAATATCGAACGCCTCCTCACAGGCCTTAAAGCTTGCCTATTCCCAAGGGATTGCCAACAACACAGTTGGATTACCCACACCCATATTGATGAGGATCCCATGATTAGGGGACACGATCTCTGCTTCGACAAGGCGTGCCAATGGAAACCGCATCTCGAAACATGGAGCGGGAGGCTAAAAATGGTTCGAAATAATGACCGATCGGAGACGTGGCATCTCACTACAAAAGATGTCAGTAGATGGGACTTGTTAAATATTATACTCTTTGCGGAGCTTGTTTTACAGAGCCGGACACGTTCTCTGTGTTCGAGGACTACTTTGAAATATTCGAGGAGGAACCCGCAATGCCGAAGACAACTGCCACGACACATCATCATTGAAGCCTGGTTCGGGGATACCGAGGGAGTCCCGGATTATGGGGTCCCTGGCGTCTGCGTATATGTGACGAGGGCCGACTAATGGGCCATGAAGATACAAGATGTAAGACTTCCTCCCGTGTCCAGATGGGACTGTCCTTTCCATGGAAGGCAAGCTTGGCGTTCGGATATGAAGATTCCTTCCTCTATAAACCGACTCTGTACAACCCTAGGCCCCTCCGGTGTCTATATAAACCGGAGGGTTTAGTCCATAGAGGCAATCACAATCATACATGCTAGACATCTAGGGTTTAGCCATTACGATCTCATGAGAATGTAGATCATCATGGTAGGCAAGGAAAGGGGGTTGCATATGAAGATTGCGCAGTAGTTCCTGGGGCTGCATATGAGTTTTACGGTGGGTCTATGATGTAGCCCATGGTATGTACGCAGTTATCCAAATACGGTAGTGTTATATAGGTGACCAGAAAAACGGTCCTTCGTGTAATACGGAAGAAATCGCAAAAGATTCTGATAAGTGATCGAGTGGTTGACCAGCTCTCGCCACATCATGACAGCCAGTTTTCGACTTTCTCTACTGAGGTGTCTGACGAGCTGAACCGGAAACACAATCGCAGTAGTTCTCCCTTTACTACCCTAGCCGAAAAGATGGAACGTAGGGTAGCAAGCACAGGAGCCGGGCAACCCAACTATTTACCAAAGACATGATTCGTAGCTGATGCATATAGTGCCAAACTCGTGACGCCGAAGTATGCTATAGATCTGTTCGTACTTTTTCGGCAACCCATATGTTGCCGTATCAAGCCCCTGGAGATTTGTGCCGAGGTGTCTGCATGAAACAACCGAATAAGCAAGGTACGTTTGTATGCGGAAAAGCAAATACTGAAGATGGATTGTGTTCACTAAAATCTGATTGATAGGTCGAACATAATCTTACAGATTATGACACCACCACCCAGGCCATTTTACATGCCAGGGGTCGAGGGTTAAGGAAAAAGGCTCTGTTCAGGTTTCAAATAGAGTTTTTGGTGTACAAAAAATCTTTTGGACCTCCTGTCTCACGTCTGCGCTGCCTGTGCTTCTGAGAAAAGGCTTCCGTTAAGGGAACAATACCCGGTTATTTTTAGGAAAGTTGGGCTCATAAAGAGTCCTTTCAGGTCCATAGGACAAACAAGTATTGATTCACCTGTGGCAAAAAGATAAGAAAATAGTTAGAAAAAAGAGAAAAGGCTAAAGTCCGGACGAACTGCTTTGTAGGCTTGTCGGTATTGGGCCTCCGCCGATGACCAAGGTATTTTGAGTGCAAAATTATGTATGCGTGGTGCAAACTTTCAGGTATAAGAGGCGAACGATGGAGGCGGAGTTGCTAATCCAGCTCTAAAATTGACCGGTCCAGTGTAGTAGGGGCCGACGGTTTAATGAACGATGAGATATGCGGCTTGAGGAGGCCGCATTGTACTTGGCCAGATTGTTACAAGCAGCCCTCAAAGGAGAGGAGCGCTTCGTGTTTTCGTTGGATCATATGGTGTGCGCGTGGACCGGACACCTTAAGCTTTAGATAGGCGTAGTTTGGGACCCCATTGAAACGAGCAAAAGCGGTTCGCCCGAGAAGTGTGTGGTAGCCAATGCGGAATGGGACAATATCAAAGATCGAAGATCAAGTTTGCCGGTGAACCGAAGACGACTTCCAATGAGATTGAGACTGTGCCGTGAGCTTCTACGCCAGGCATTACTCCCTTGAAGGTAGTTGTGGTGGGCTTGATCCTTGAAGGGTCAATGCCCATTTTGTGGATAGTGTATTAATAGAGTTAATTGAGGCTACTGCCGCCGTCCATGATGACTCACGTGAGATGGAATCGACCGACAGTTGGATCGAGGGCCAGAGCTGCCGAACCTCTGTGACGGATACTGGTTGGGTGGTCTGTCGGATTTTGGGTTCCGGCAAAACCCTCAAGGTTTGAACACTGGGGTGCCCACGAAGATCCCCCCCTACAAAATCATGCCCTCAGCCTCACCGAGATATCTAAGCTTAGCTCGGCGAACTCGCAACACAAGAGACACAAGATTTATGGTGGTTGGGGCCACCATTGTGGTGTAATACCCTACTACAGTGTTGTGTGGTGGATTGCCTCTTGGGCGGAGGATGAACAGTACAAGGGGAAGAATAGCCTCCTAAGGTGAGGTGTTCTGGTGCTTGGTGAGTGTGAGGGTGAACTGAATAAGTTCGAGACGAGTTGCCTCCTACTATGGTGGCTAGCCCTATTTTACAGAGGCCTTGGTCCTCTTCCCAAATATTGAGCGGGAAGGGATGCCACAACGGCCGATTTGAAAGGGGACAACTAGTATAAGCTATCCAGACTAAAGGTGGTCTTCGCTTGCCAAAGGCTTTGGTGGGACGCCTGCTTGGGCTCTACGATGACCTCCATCTTGCTGTCCTGCTGGTCTTGGTCTCGCTAAAATCGATATGGAAACCTTTGCCTCGATGCGTCCAAGATTCTTGCAAGCTCTTGCCTCCTTAGCACCAAAGAGGAAGCAAGGACATCAGGCGCTACCGCGCCCGCCTAGCCTTGGTCTGGCTATGGCTTGTCATGAGAACTGCGAGGTTTGCCTTTGCCTTGATCTCTCCGCCTCGTGATCCAGCCTGGTGAGGCCGCCTCCCGAGGAGGTTCTTCACGTCTGGCCTCATGAGGCTTGGCCTCGCAAGGGTCTCTCTAATGCTTATTGGTAAAGATGGTCCAACGGGCCTGCTACAGAGCCATGCCATGGGCTGCGTGTAGCAAGTCCGGGGACCCAGTCTCCCGAACGCCAACAACA